>OZ030390.1:62519905-63119905 GCA_964023965.1 Melinopterus prodromus
TGCGTGCGTGCGTGCGTGCGTGCGTGCGTGCGTGCGTGCGTGCGTGCGTGCGTGCGTGCGTGCGTGCGTGCGTGCGTGCGTGCGTGCGTGCGTGCGTGCGTGCGTGCGTGCGTGCGTGCGTGCGTGCGTGCGTGCGTGCGTGCGTGCGTGCGTGCGTGCGTGCGTGCGTGCGTGCGTGCGTGCGTGCGTGCGTGCGTGCGTGCGTGCGTGCGTGCGTGCGTGTGTGTGTGTGTGTGTGTGTGTGTGTGTACCCAATTTTTGTTAATCCGATTCCGGAGAAACTACTAAAGGTATCGGCACGGAACTTCACATTTAGAAGTTTCATGACCAAACTTAGAGTTGAAAAGCTTTTGGTTCAAAAGGGTCCAAAGGAATTGGGTATTTACTCTAAGCCTTTTTCAAGGATTTTAGAAATGAGCCGCCATTTCTGTAATTTCGTGAACATAGTTAAATAATAAATTAAAGCAGAGGAAATTTTGAATAATTTATGCCTATAACATTTTTTAGTAAAATTAATAGTTTAGCTGCAAGGGCAAATTCTATTTGATCGAGATCGGTCGCATCTGCATTGATTTAATACTATATAGTGACCCAGGATTTGCAAATTTTTCAGTCTAATGACTGTACCGTTAGTGTCAAATGCTGACGTTTTGACATTATCTCACAATTAATATTGACAGTAGTTAATTATCAAAGATCTCATATTGCGATACCGTGTACCGTCCTTGCCTGATGGCGTCGGATAGGCAGCATGTTGAGCGTGTCCAAAATGCATGTGTTCTGTTTGTTTTTGGTTTGACGAAGTATGATCATGTATCGAATGGGCTGGGCGACTTGGGGTGGTTGAACATGGATAACACTAGGATGTTGCATGCAGCAATATTGTATCATAAGTTGCTATCCACTAGGATCCCACAATACCTCATGCAGAAGATATGCTGTAGAACGGATGTCCATAACCTTAATTTAAGATTCGGGGGTTTGTTTGCTCCTGCTGCCCATCACACTGAGCTGTATAAACGGTCATTATTTTACCAGGTCGGTCACATATACAATGGTCTCAGGGAAGATATGAAATTTATCGTTAAACAGCTTTGGGGGAAAGGTGAAGCGTTGTCTGTTTGCTCAACTTTAGACTTTAGGCATCGAGCGCACATTGGACGCTGTTATGATTTTTATTTTTTATAGGCAGGTGCGATGTTTTGTTGAGTTGGATTTGCTGCAATTACGGTAATTAGACTCTAGAGTAATTTTTTTGTTTCTTTTTGTTTTGATAAGTTCTCGGAATTATTTTTATATTATTGCTACAATTATGTCTTAGTTCTAGTTTGCGTAAGGGGTTGAGTGGAAGAGTAAGGCAATTTGGAAACAAGTGTGCTGAACTGCGCCGTAAATATAAATAATATTTTGTTGCATTTAGTATTGTCTTATTTTAATAAAGGAATTATTTATTTATTTAATTATTTATTTATCTGTTAAATCCTGGATAACTAGTTTTATTTTAATGCAGACACGACTGATCTCAATCAAATAGATTCTCTTGCAGCAAAACTATTAATTTTATATATTGTATGATAAAGTCATGTGCCTGGCCACATCAGATTTTTTTAATGTGCCGTTGTACGAAAATGTAATGTTTGAACACTGGAGGGAGTCTTAAGATTGAACCAATTATACAAACAACATAGGGAAAATGGTGTCATGTATCAGAGGATGGCACTTTTGAAACCAAATAACATTTCTCTGACTTTATTATTCGTTATTCGTCGTTGGAAGGCTAGTTAGCTAATGAGAACTGTTTTGTAATGTTGGTAAAAATTTTGGCCAGTTTGGGTTATCATTAATTCTTTTAAGAGACGTTAAACAAAAAAGTTTAACATACGAATATTGGGTTTTGAAATATGTAGCTATACTTTACATGAAATACTTTCCTAATGCAGTTTCAAAAGTTGGTACCATATTTCGGCTCTATGCAGTATGTATATGGTGTCAGGTGTGTATCTGGGCATGAGTTCGCTATAAAAAATTGACTATTCACTATCATTTATCTATATTTTACACTTATTTTTAACACCCAGTATATGTATTTGAGATAAACAGCTCAGCAGTGCAAAAAACTGCGAAGTAATGGAACCTAATAAGTATGATTAAATGAATGCCAAACATGGTCATTTTAGATTACAGCACAAAACCGTAAACTTGGTACAATTTATCTTGTGATTCTTTCGCGACGAAAACTGGAGATAAACAATCTAATGAAACAGACATTGGTGACAATGGTGACGATTGTAATCCATTAGGATAAAAATGCTGTGTGCACCGCGCAAAAAAGTTATTTACGGACCTCGAAAAGTGCCTAGAGCCTCGATAAGGAATCACTTTCTTACACGTTATAGTTATTTTCTCTTAAAATTTGTTAAATAAGAAATGACTTGCTCATATATAGACAATGTAAAAAACTGCACTAATACAAAAAAATTATAGCCACAGGCAAAAATGTTATATTCAAACACCAAATTTGGAGTAAAAAATTAAGTTCCATTTTTTTGCGTTGTCTTTTATACTTTTATAAGCATTTACTTGTATTTAATTTAATTATTTTGTAAATTAAATTCTTTCAGTGAATTTAGAGTTTCGCTTTTCACAGTTTCCAGTCCTCTTATTCGGAAACAAGGCATTTTTTAAATTATAGCTTTATAGTGATTAGCCATATAAATTTTCGCCTAGAATTGCAAATCACTCTGTGTATTTATTGCTTTCCTATGAATGCCACCGCCACAATTTCTGTCACAAAAGGTCTGAACTTGTCTGGCAATAGATTAGTCTTATCTGGAATGTAAGATCACATTAAAATCTTCAACCCACAATTCTGATCTTCTCCTAAGTCAATTATAAACAGTAAATTCAAATAGTTGGTTCATTTTGTCATACATTTGGATAGGGGATATTATTGAAGATTTTGACCAATAATTCAGCCAGGAGTTGTTTTCTAGAGATCATTTTGTTTTTATGTAATAGATAATCTTGTCCGACCTCTGCCACAGAGGGCTCCGCGGAACCCCTGTTGGGAAACGCTGCTCTATGATCTATACATTTTCGCATATGATGTTTCTATAAAAACTCCAAGATCCACATTCATAAAACTTTAAATTTACGTTTAATAATTTGGAAAATTCCCTAAATATTGAAAATTTCCTAAATAATCAGGAAAATTCCCTTTTTCCCATTTCTACAAAAATATCCGTACAACTATTAATTAAATAAAAAGGGATTCATTGAATGTAGCTACAGCATACGAACACTACAACGATACCTAAAAAGAGAATACACACATGGGCGCCCGCAGAAAAAAAAAATCCAAAAAATAGGGTTAACGGAAACCCGAGCTACGGTTCCGCTTTTTGTATAAAAACCAAACGTTTATAACTTTTGCAAAAATTACTGCATAAATTTCTATCATACCCTAAATTGTAGATAATTAAAAGATGTAGAGCGGAGTTTTGTCCTATGGACAACTAGCCCTAAACGGCGATAATGTCCGTTAGAATAGCAAACGTATTACAAACATTTACTGCTGAAAAATTTCTATAACTAGCCCTTCGACGTCCGGAGTTTTGTCCCATGGACAACAACCTTTAAATTGCTATAATGTCCGTTCGAATAGCCAACGTAATTCAATCATTTGCTACAGAAAAATGTTTATAACTTAGGAGTTATAACTTAGAGTTAATTGCGATAATGTTCGTTCGAATAGCAACCGTATTTCAACCATTTGATGCAGAAAAAGGTTTACAACATATGGAAAAATTACTGCATAACTTCATACCAGAAATTGTAGGTAATGAAACCAGTAGTAGCCAATCGACGTTTGGAGTTTTGCCCTATGAACGACAAGCCATAAATGGCGATAATCTGCGTTCAAATAGCGAACGTATTTCAATCATTTGCTCCAGAAAAATGTTTATAAGTTTTGCCAAAAATGTTGCATAAATTTCTATCATACCCCAAATTGTAGGTAATTAAAAGTCCTAGTACCCTTTCGACGCTCGGTGTATTGTCCCATTGACAACAACCCATAAATGGCAATAATCTCCGTTCGAATAGCAAACGTATTTCAATCATTTGCTCCAGAATTAGTTTATAACTTTTGCAAAAATTATTCCATATATTTCTGTCATACCCGAAATTGTAGGTAATTAAAAGACCTAGTTGCCCCATGGACAACAACCTTTAAATTGCTATAATGTCCGTTCGAATAGCAAACGTAATTCAATCATTTGCTACAGAAAAATGTTTATAACTTTTGCAAAAAATATTTTACTTTATCATACTGCGTATGATAAAGTAAAAAGATATTAGTAGAACAGTATACTTTTATTAGCAATCTAACTTCGACTATTGGGGACAAAAACGGAAAACATCTTATAATAAAAAAATTCACTTTTACAAATACAACTACTTTTTAACTTTGGTAAGATGTGATGTAGTCCATATACAAATAAATATTATATTTAAAATCTTTCATTTCTAGCTATATTGTATCCCAAAGACAAAATTGATAAAGCATTAAGTCGTTCTTGATACATGGTGGATCTAAAATTGTTCTTAACTCTAGACAATTTTGAAAACGATCTTTCAGATGAGGTATTGGCAACTGGAATTCCCAAATAAATTCGGAAGACTATGTCCAAATTTAGAAATGTTTTTTTAGTCCACTTTCTCTGAAGTATTTGCAAATATCTAGTGCTAATTGAGTTCTCTAAATGCGCCTTTAAATTCGTTCATGAATGAACGACGAATCATCAGGACGATAAGTTTCTTTGCCAATAAACAGTGTAGATTGCAGTCTATTGGGCTTGGCTTTGACACACATTTTGATATGTTTTGATTTACACATAAGTAGCTTGGGTTTCACAACGGTTACTTGGTTATCTTTCGATATTGGTATGTATATCACATCGAACGCATGTCACTATACACTATACAGGCATTATTAAAAGAATAATCTATCAGGCTTTCTGTTTCCACCTTCGGTTTACCCAAGTTTACTCTGCTATATGACCAGTCCTGAGTCCAGCCCGCCTCAGGTATTGTTATACCAATAGCTTTGCAAAGTCTTGCTAAGATTCTCCTTCTTCCTTGACTTGACAGTGTAATAAGTTGGGGATTTGAATTTAAACGCTGGTGTATTCTTTTTAAGAGGGATTCGAGGTTGGTATGAGACGAAGCAGAGAGGTGATATCGGAGCGCAGGCGTCTGTGGCTTTGGCGCGAGAATATTTAGGGGTTGAAGAAAACACACAACCATTCATTCTCTTTGGTATCGGGTCTAACAGAAGTTGGTCGTGCGGCGAGCGCCCAAGCGTAGGGCTTCAATGGGGGTCGTGTTATAGAAATTGTGCTCTCTTGTGTTTTCTTGTTCTCAACCATTTTAACGCGTAAGTTGTTTATAGAGTTTACTGATTTATATTGTGACCATCTCTGCCAAAAGAATATTAGTATTGTTTAGAATTAGCGTTCATTTCTTTTGTACGCAGTTCTGCATTGTTCATTGATTATTTGTTTAATAGACTTTAAGTGTTGTTTTGGATTTGCGTTTTTATTGTAGAATAATTTAAATCAGTTCTTTTTGTGGAGAAGCATTTTTGGCTTATAAAAAGTGTTGAGTAATTGGTGGTTCATGTTTCTCTGACAAAGTTGCAGAGACACGACCTACAGTTTTTATAGCCTCCGGAAGAGAGATATTTAATTCACGCTACCGTTTATTGTTTGTTCATTGGATTATACGGTCAATTGTGCCTACCTCTTACCCGGTTATCGTACAGACGGTGTAGTATGGGTGTATTGAAAAAACTTTTTTTTTATATTCAAAGTTTCAAGTTGATAAAAAGTTGTCCCTATAGACCCTCATATACAATAAAAAAATTGGCCCAGTTGAAAAATATGTAGGGCTTCCGCAAGACACTTAAAGTATTTAAAAATTCAAATTGTTTCTTATTTACTTTCTTAATGAAAGATTAAGTGATTGTTCTTTTTCAAATACAAAAAGTTTAACAATAAGGTATAAAATTAACGTATACAAACATATATTACTCTAATGCAACATTTAGATCGCCTGCAGTTTATTTAGGCTCATAGACTTTTAGAAAAATGACAATTTTCTTATAATTAATTATAATTAAAAAGTGTTTAAATGTTGCTAAAAGTTTATTTGTCATTAAATACTTTATTTAAACAATATAAAAAATTCGAATTATAAAGCAAATTATAAACTTTAAGCCTGCTGCGGGAGGCAATAAATATTATTCAATGGGGCCTTATTGAGTTGAGTTTATAGATGCTTGTCCATTTCTTAGTGTCGAATATAGGCAAGTAAACCCATGGTCCGAGGACATTGCTTTCTAAATTAATATGTGCTATTTTATTATAGTATATTTCAATAAAACATATTACGAAAATATTTGAGTTTTTTCAACAAAAAAAATCTGATTTGGCCATGCATATGACTTTATCATACAATATATAAAATTAATAGTTTAGCTGCATGAGAATCGATTCTATTGAGATAAATCGTAGGTATTGTCAAAGCATCAGCATTTGACACTACCAACACTACGTCATTAGAATAATAGAATAATAGAATAATATGTCACAAATGCCGAAAGTATGGAATAGCGCGACGAGCGGTTATGCGGCGCGTCACCGAAAGCGGAGTGTCGCCGTCGCATGTGAGCGAGTCGCGCTATCTAGTTTTTGGCAGGAGCGACATCAACGTTTATTGTGTTGCTTTTTAAGAAATACGTATTTTAAAAAAATAAATAAAAAATGTCTGCATAGTAAATGCTAGGTTGGTACCACTTTGACGAAACGTCAAGTTTAAAGGTGCGTTCCGATTGGTAGGTAATGGTAGCTAATGGCGGTGGTAGAATACGAAATTATAGTATTTCTTACATATCGTGATAATGACAGATATTAGTTTGCATGTACATAAACATGAGTCACTAGCAATTTTCTATTGGAAATACTATAATGGCGTCTGCTACCACTGCCATTATCACTAATGAAAACGCACCTTAAAAAGGTAATTCAAATTCTGACAGATTTATATTTGTTCATGACACATCCCTACCAACATACTAGAATAAAACTACACTCATCGCTATACTTTATTTATAATTTTCTCAATTTATCGTATTTAGAATTAGATATAAAGACGGGTTGATATTTCTTATGAACAAACAATCAAATTGGTGAGCTTATTTTATTTGAAATTTGTAATTTATAATTTGCCGCACTAGAGCGGCAACGTTCCATAGTGGTTCTCCAACCTCTGATGAGATCAGCTGTTTTCCAATGTGACAACACAAAAAAATATTTGTCAAAATCCTGGCTACTATGTAGTTTCATATTAATGCAGATGCGACCGATCTCGATCAAATAGAATTTGCTCTTGCAGCTAAACTATGAATTTTACCAAAAAATGTCATAAACATAAATTATTCAAAATTTCCTCTACTTTAATTTATTATTTAACTATTTTGACGAAATTACAGAAATGGCGGCTCATTTGCAAAATCCTTGAAAAATGCTTTGAATAAACTACCAGTTCCTTTGGACCCTTGTGAACCAAAAGCTTTTCAGCTCTAAGTTAGGTCGTGAAACTTCTAAATATGAACTTTCGTTCCGATACCTTCAGTAGTTTCTCCGGAATCGTCTCCACAAAAATCGTTTACACACACACACAGACACACACACAGACATTTTTTTGTACCTTGATCAAAAATGTTCAGGGGGGGTTGTATCTGCACGATTACAATACTTTACATACTGCGTATGATAAAGTAAAAATACACGTGATGTTACATAGGGGGGGGGGAGGGGGTACCTTAGATCCTCACCAAGTATCACGGGGGGGGAGGGGGGTGTAAAAAACTGGCTTAAAAACCTCACGTGATTAATGGACGACCCCTAAGTGAAAATCTAGTAAAGTTTAGAAAGTCAGGTTAGATTTCTAGTAAAACAGAGAGTATTGAAAATGGCGGGTGTGCGTCCCCTTCAGTCAGTAAATAGTAAATAAGAAGTAAGAAGGGCTGCCCCCATTACATTTTGTTGGCTAGCGGTGGGATAATTTGTTGGGATTATTCGAGTAGATTGTGAAGAAAGCACTCCAGTTAGATTTGTTGTCGATTTTAGAAGAAAATTATGTGACACATTTTAAGAATGCATTCTTGTGACTATGATTAAAGCAAAGTAAGGCAAACGACCCCTTAAAGAAGGAGGTGTAGGGATTTGATTGGCGTCCCTGTTAGAAAAAGTTGAAATTGCGCGTAGCATTTCAAGAAATTGTTTGTTGCTATCGAGGTGGACATTTTGGCTGATAAATGTTGATATATAGTCGTGAACTTGTTTTAAGAAATATACCGCTGGTGGTAGCATAATAATTAAATATTTGCCGTATAGTTTCTTTTGAGTGTTGGAATTGTTTTTGAAGGAAATGTGTTAATTCTCGAGACCGTTCGTTGGAGAAAGTGTGAACCAAATTGTGTTAGACAGGGCTTGAGTGATGATTTATGGCGATATGCAGGACCGGTAGTTTGTAATTAAATTCTGAGGAGTTTTTTACTTTATCATACGCAGTATGCTAAAGTATTGTAATCATGCCGAAAAAAAATTGAGATTTTAGCGGAAATAGGTCTTTTTGGGTCCCCTGAACATTTTTGACCAAGGTACAAAAAAATGTCTGTGTGTGTGTGTGTGTGCGTGTGTGTGTGTGTGTGAACGATTTTTGTGGCGATGATTCCGGAAAAACTACCAAAGGTATTGGGACGAAAGTTCATAATTAGAAGTTTCATGACCTAACTTAGAGCTGAAAAGCTTTTGGTTAAAAAGGGTCCAAAGGAACTGGTAGTTTATTCTAAGCCTTTTTCAAGGATTTTACAAATGAGCCGCTATTTCTCTAATTTCGTCAAAATAGTTAAATAATAAATTAAAGTAGAGGAAATTCTGAATAATTTATGCCAATGAAATTTTTTGGTAAAATTAATAGTTTAGCTTTTTAGGTTATTCTAAGCCTTTTTGAAGGATTTTGGAAATGAGCCGCCATTTCTGTAATTTCGACAAAATAGTTCATTAATAAATTAAAGTACAGGAAATTTTGAATAATTTATGCCTATGAAATTTTTTGGTAAAATTAATAGTTTAGCTTCAAGAGCAAATTCTATTTGATCGAGATCGGTTGCATCTGCATTGATATGAAATTACATAGTAGCCAGGATTTTGACAAATATTTTTTTTGTTGTCACATTCGAAAACAGCTGATCTCATCAGAGGTTGGAGAACCACTATGGAACGTTGCCGCTGTAGTGCGGCAAATTTTAAAATACAAATTTCAAATAAAGTAAGGTCACCCATTTGATTGTTGGTTGATAAGAAATATCAACCAGTCTTTATATCTAATTCCAAAAACGATACATTGAGAAAATTATAAATAAAGTATAGCGAGTTAGTATGTTGGTAGGGATGTGTCATGAACAAATAAATCTGTCCGAATTTGAATTACCTTTTTAAGGTGCGTTTTCATTAGTGATAATGGCAGTGGTAGCAGACGCCGTTATAGTATTTCCAATAGAAAATTGATAGTGACTCATGTTTATGCACATGCAAACTAATATGTGTCATTATCACGATATGTAAGAAACACTATAATTTCGTATTCTACCACCGCCATTAGCTACCATTACCTACTAATCGGAACGCACCTTTAAACTTGGCGTTTCGTCAAAGTGGTACCAACCTAGCATTTACTATACAGAAATCATTTATTTTTTTTAAATACGTATTTCTTAAAAAGCAACACAATAAACGTTGATGTCGCTCCTGCCAAAAACTAGATAGCCGACTCGCTCATATGCGACGGCGACACTCCGCCTTCGGTGACGCGCCGCATCACCGCTCGTCGCGCTATTCCGTACTTTCGGCATTTGTGACATAAATCACTATTATTCTAATGACGTAGTGTAGGTAGTGTCAAATGCTGATGATTTGACAATACGTACGATTTATCTCAATAGAATAGATTCTCATGCAGCTAAACTATTAATTTTATATATTGTATGATAAAGTCATGTGCCTGGCCACATCAGATTTTTTGTAAAGTACAAATATGGCAAGTAGGTATTGGGCCAGCTTGGACGCCCTTGAGTGACCCCTAGTGCGCCAATCGGTTTACCGAGCGCGCCCGGGGGACGTGAGTGTATGAGTCACACGTCGATGTTAGAGAGAGAACGCTGCACTGGTCCGCGCGCTCTTTAGAATTCAAGCCATTTAAATATTCGCGCTATAAATTTTAAAGTTTTAAAGTGCCGCCACGCACCATTTAAATATTCGCGCCATAAATTTTAAAGTTTTAAATCAGTCCTGCCAACCCCAGACGTACCAACCCACGCGCGCTATCGGCATGCTGACCGGGCGTTATATTTTTAAACGATGCCGCCTTCTTGTTTTAAATGGGGTTTGAGCGGCCATCTTTGAACACCATCTTCTTATTTTAAAATTATAAAGTGCTGCCACTCACCATTTAAATATTCGCGCCATAAATTTTAAAGTTTTAAATCAGTCCTGCCAACCGCAGACGTACCAACCCACGCGCGCTATCGGCATGCCGACCGGGGGTTATATTTTTAAACGATGCCGCCTTCTTGCTTTAAATGGGGTTTGAGCGGCCATCTTTGAACACCATCTTCTTATTTTAAAATGTCAGCCCCGAGTACCATCTTCTTCTTTTCAAATGTTAACTCTTAAACGATACCATCTTCTTGGCAGGCGCAAACCGAAAAATCAAAATTTCGAATTCCCGCGCGCAAACCAATAAAATTCAAATTTTCGAGCCATTTTAAATAGGATAATTAATATTACATACAAAAATAATTGTGGTTAAATAAGAACAATGCGATGAGAATTGTATTCAAATATGTAAACAACAGATTACAAATAGGCTGTACCTAGCACTTATCAGTATTAGCAGGATGTTGTGCTATTCTACTGAACTTTGCCGATAATACAAAAAAAATATCCGGCTCAATTCTGTCGGGTCTAGGTGACGGATTTTACGATTGTTGATGGCTATGTCGTAGTCTTCTTACGTTCAACAAAAAACGCCGATATTCACAGAATTTAGTCACCTATACATGACAGAATTCAGCCGGATATTTTTGTACTATCGGCAAAAGTTTCAAGTTCTGTTCTTCGTATAATTTGAAAGGAAATACCTGATCATTTCGCTGCACAACTCAGAATAATATTATGAAGTATATTTGGTTGCCTACTCATTTCGAACCCCATCTTAACTAAAATTCTACGTATTTTAAATTACATTTCAAATCACGTGAACGCCATCTACAATCTCTCAGTGGTCGTGTTCACAACTAAGTGGCTAGTTTTGAGATAAAACACCTTTCCGGTCGATACTTGACGGCATTTGTGTATGAGACTTTGTTCATACAGAGTCAAACCCACAAATTAACTACCTGTTCACCTATTCGAGATGGAAATGTTTTCAACTCTCGCTTTATGTAGCCTACCAAATGGTATCAGATTTTGTTTACATAAATTTCAGAATACTTAAATGAATGTATTCTTACATTATTTGGTACTTTATTAGATTTTTTATATAAAGAAGTCAGTATTACAAACACCACCATTGTCACCAATAGAGATGTAAGCAACAAGGAAAATATTAAAAACTTAGAAAATATTTATCTCGCAGCATAGGTAGTTGAACGCTTACTGCAAATTAATATAAACGTTAGCGACTTACATCAATTACATCAATTTAGAATCAATTATTTAAATTTTTATATTGACGGGCAGAGCAAATTAAAAAAGGGCTTGATTTTAGCAATAACGTTTTACAAACAATCAATTTGATAGACCCAGAAGTAATTTTAAGTTCTGAAAAAAGAAACTATTTTTCCGTTTGTAATTCATTTTCCATATTTATCGACGAATGTGCAACAACTGGACACCGAGTGACTCCTACTTCGCAATTCTTTGAAATTAGTTGAGAGAATTGCATCACATTTGCTCTTTTATCAGCAAACACAAAAACGTTTATCATATATTATACTTACTTCTATGCGACTCTTTCCATCAATTCACAACACATCGGTAGTTCTTAATAATACGGTGAATAAAGTCAGGTAAATAAAAATCAGCAAATAAAATTGAAATATTTACTCTACACAGCCAAAAAAAAATTATACAGATAGCTGTTTACGCGTAATTGACTTTTATTGAATAAACAGTTAGTATAATTAGTTAGTCTAATTTTTACGACTCGATAATGACTCCATAGTACCTACTTGAGATACACAACATACTCGTTAGGCAAAATTCCTAATTCATTCACCAACTATATTAAGGATAAAAACATAGACAACGTACATAAAAATGTCATTTATTATCATGCTTGACCCATCATTACGTAATTATAAAGTATCTTGGGCGCCCGCGCCAACGACTCAGCCCGACTCGACACGAGCGCGCCCGAACCGACAAAATTCAAAGATAACGGTCGGAGCATCGACTTCGTCCTACAAATCCGAACAGCGCCGAGCGCCATCCCATTCATGACAATTTACTATAGACGAATATGTGTGTCCCTAGATTTTAAACTAGGAACGAGAGGGGCGATGTAAACATAACCCTCAAAGATGATAGAGTGTGATATTATGTGTTGTGAATATGAACGTATTTTGGTAATGTACTGATGCATTTATAGCCATCGCATTTACAAAGAGGTAATATGTGGTGGGCAATTCCCCGTTATTACGCTCCGAAACTTATTTTGTGATCCAATAAGAATAGTATAGGTTTGATTTGATCATGCGATATTATGTAAAAGTTAAACTTGTAAGTAAATAATAAAATAAACCTCATTTATTCGAAATAATAAAATAAAAGACATGTCAATAACTCACGTTATCTCATTATATTAGAGTACATTAGAGTATATATATATATATATATATATATATATATAGTCTGGCCGTCCGTTATGGCGGTCAAGTGTAAATGTGGAAGATCGATTACCGGTCGTGATGATTATGTAACATGTTGCAAACCATCATGCAAGTGTAATTACCACGTTATATGTGCCAATCTGACAGAGGAAACGTTTGTCAAGCTCAGGGATTCTGATGCACTGAATACCTGGATATGTCCGGCATGTCTGGATCCACGTGCTGAGATGAGAGATGGGGACGGCAGCAAGCAAGGACCAGGAACCTACTCCAGGAAATTGGAATCAAGTGAGTCATCTAGATGAAATAATTACACAAAAATTGTCAACATCTCTAAACACCATTACAAATGAGGTTACGAAGGCTATCGAACTGTTTAAAAGCGAGATCAAAATATTACAAACAGAAAACTGTAAACTTAAAGAAGAGGTGGCAGATTTAAAATTGACAGTGAAAACGTTGGGCTATCGTCCACCGGGTGGCGCTGAAGTGCGAAAGTCACAATATACAGCCGAGCGCGATATAAAGGCACTTGATCAAGATAAACCACTACAACAACCAAGAGGAGTCGCCAATGGTAATAACATCATTGAGCAAAATAAAGCTAAACCTCTTCAGCAACAAAGAGGACAAGCAAATCCCAGTACTTATTCTCAAATTGCCAAGACAGCTAAAGTAGTACAGCATCGAGAAATCGTAAAGGAACCATTAAACTCTAGAAATGGAGAAGATAGGGGTTTTACCATAGTAAGCCATAAGAAAAAAGCGCAGAGAAAAGTAATCCGTGGAAAACAGCACATGATTTAAAACTGAAAGCAGTAACAAGAAATGGACACCTTCACATCTCTCGATTAGTGACGGACACTACCCCCGACGATCTGATTCAGCATCTAAAAGCAAACAACATTAAAACTTCGGAATGCGAGAAATTAAATTCCAGATACCCCGAGAGATATTCTTCGTTCCGAGTCTCCGTGCCCGTAGATAAGCTGGAAGCTGCCCGAAACCCAAAACTGTGGCCTGACGGAGCTGGAATCAACCGTTTTTTTGGAAAACACCAGCGAGACAACCCAAAACTTGAATGTATTGCATATTAACATTCAGTGCATCTCAAACAAACTTAATGAGCTTGCACTTTTCACAAAAAAAATGCAGGGTTGAGTTTATCTGTGTAAATGAGCATTGGTTGAGATCTGAGGAAATTGTAAATATTAAAATTCCACACTATAATCTTGCAAATTATTTTTGTAGGTCTCAAAAAAGGCATGGCGGTGTATGCATTTATACCAGAGAGGGTGTTGACTTTACAACGATTAATTTAAATGACATCTCGGTAGAGTTGGATATAGAGGTGACGGGTGTTAGGTGTAACAATTTTATAATATTTTCGATTTATAGATCACCATCGGGAAATTTTAAATACTTTATCGATAAGCTATCAGAGATATTGGATAGGTATCACGCGCAGTATAAATTGATTGTGAGTGGGGATTTCAATGTAAAATTTAATTGCAAGTTGAATTTGTTTAACGGCTTTGGGAGCTGGTTTGCAATAAAATTCCTGCTTTACTTTGTTGCTGCGGTTTTATTTTTCACCTTAATCATAGCTAAAACACAATAGGTTAATATAAAAGAGTCAAATAATTTAAAAAGTACCTTAAAGTAACATAAAATTACATAATAAACACTCACACACATGTGTCGACCGACAGACATTCAACGATGAACAATTTTAGAACAACACTGCTTGACAGGCACATATTGGATTCTTTTTTTGAAATAGGGATAGTTGGTTGTATAACTAAAAATTTAATACCGACGACCCAATGGCTAAACTCTTATGTAATGCCTTCAAAACTTATGGAATTGTCCCAACTAACAATCATAGTACAAGAGCAACTGCATGCCTAGATAATATTTTTATGTCCACCTCTGTTGATTTGGCAAGTATACAGGTTGTCGATACATTTTCATCAGACCATTCTGGCCTTGTGGCTCGTGTACAATGTACATAAAAAAAAAAAAATAATAATAATAAAAGGAAAAAGAATCTCGTATAGACCTTTGACTGACAGTGGGTTGTTTCTATTGTATAACAACCTCGAAAATGTAGATTGGTCATTTGCTGGTGACTGCTCTCTTAATCTAGATGAGAGAGTAGCAAAATTCATTGGTATAGTGTCCCAGGGTATTGAGTGTTGTTTGCCCATAAAAACAAAAATGGTTTATGCAAATAAACCGTTAGTAAATTGGTACAATAATGATTTGTACGCATCTAGAGAGCACATGAGATTTCTAAACTCCTTGCATCGACGTTATCTGGGGTTAGTACCGGCAGATCTACTGAAATCAGTTAAAAAAGAGTATAGAGCAAAACTTGTTACAGCTAAAAGATCTGCAATGGATAGTTACATAGAATCGAGTAACAACAAGAGCTACAGTATATGGAAACTTATAAAGCATAATCTACCCCATAAAAATTCAGATACGCAATTAACACCAACTGCTGAAGATTTTAATCAATTTTTCATTAATATTCCACACGAAATAATTAGTAATCTAGAGAAATCGGACATAAATCCGTTACACTATATGAACAATATAACCACTGACCAACTAAGTTTTGACACTGTGTCATTCAATGAGATGAGAGATGGAATTGATTCATTGAAAAACACATCTGCCAAAGACTGCCACGGTATAAGCGTAAAAATTGTGAAAACTTTAAAGAATATTATTGTTTATCCACTGACACACCTTTTTAATGCTTGTATTGAACAGAGCTATTTTCCTAAGCTATTAAAAATTTCAATAGTAATACCCATTCATAAAAAAAATGCGACCGATAACTGTAATAATTATAGACCTATATCGTTGACCCCAATAATTTCCAAACTGTTTGAAAAAATATTGAAAAGACAAATCTATGATCATTTCGAAAACAACAGCCTATTCAGTGAGTCACAGCATGGATTTAGAACAGGCAAATCCACCAGTATGGCAATAGAAGCTCTTGTGACACAGATTGTGCAGAACTTTGAGATTGGACATCATACAGTAGCTACGTTTTACGACCTTACAAAGGCTTTTGATTGTGTATCACATGAGCTACTGATTGCTAAATTAGACCAGTACAAGTTTTCCAAAGCTAGCATTCAGTTACTCAAAACGTATGTAACGGATCGTTATCAACACGTTAAATTCAACGATAAAATGTCTACAAATCAGCTTTGTACAAGTGGCGTTCCTCAGGGTTCGGTACTTGGCCCGATACTTTTCTTGTTGTATATTAATGACATTACTAATGCTAGTTTATCTTCAAAGGTGATTCTCTTTGCGGACGATACAACCATGATTCGGGGCAATGAAAAGTACACTGACTTGATTGATGGTTTGGACGAGTGTGACGAGAAAATTAAGGATTGGTTTCTTTCTAATAAATTACTTATTAATAACGATAAGTGCACATCTTTGTTGTTCACATTACGTCATGATCCCTTAATATCAGATGGAGATGTTGAGAGCGTGCAGTTTTTGGGTGTAACACTGGATACCACATTGAGATGGGAAAGTCACATCGACTATGTGGCTAAAAAATTGGCCAAAGTTATTTTCTTTTTAAGGACGCTAAGTCAAACATTGTCGCTGGAGCACCTAAGAACTGCATATTATGCTCTCTTCCATTCAGTCATGTCGTATGCTTTATTTAATTGGGGACATTCAGGTCATAGTACAAAAATATTTGCATTGCAACGCCGCACAGTGGTCTGAACTCGCGAAAAGTTGGCCAAAATTCTGAAACTTGGTATATATGGGATTTTAAGGTCGCTGATCACGAATCTAAACTCTAAATTGCTAAAGGCAAAATGGCGGATCCAATATGGCGGACGACTACATTAAAATATGCTTTGATTTAATTGAAACGTGGCTGTTTGGGGTTTTTGAGGTAGATGATTATAAATGTGAACTCGCAATTTCCGAAAACAAAATGGCGTATCCAATATGGCGGCCGACTGCATTAAAAGATGTTTTGATATAGTTAATACATGGCGTTTTTTGGATTTTTGACGTCGCTGATTATGAATCTGAACTAAAAATTGTTTAAAACAAAATGGTCAGTCTAATATGGCTAACGAGTACATTTAATATGTTTTGATTTACTTCAAACGTGTATTTTGGGAGTTTTTGAGGTCGCTGACTACGAATCTGAACTCTAATGAAAACAAACTGGTGCTTTCAATATGGCGGATAACCACTTTAAAATATGCTTTAATTGCTTTGAAACTTGCCTTTAGAGGATTTTTATGGTAGCTGATTATGAACATGAACTCTAAATTTCAAAACAGCAAAAAATCAAAATTGCGGATTGCATATGGCGGACGACTACTTTAAAAAATTATTTAATTTATTGAAAACGGGGCCGAGGTCGCGTAGTCATATTTATAAATCTGTACCTACTGCAAATTTTACTTCAAAAACTATTTTGTTTACCTGACACGTTGCCTGCATGGGATATTCTGCTTTTAATACTATCATGAAAATAAAACTTGCAAGAAAGCCACGTGTTAGTTAAGTAAGTTTTAATATTAACAGATATCAAATACAAATTAACAACTAAATAATAAACAAAGTGTGTTCTTACAATCTATTCCGCCTCTAATTCTAAACTATCAAGTAATGATAGATCAACAAATTCGTTGGTATACTCTTCTTCTTCTTCTTCTTTATTGTCTGAGTCTTCATTCTCGCAGTATCGCTTCTGTGTATTCATGGAACAAGAAGGCTCAGTTTCTGATGTAAATGGTCGTATTAACGAAATAACTTCGTTCGGAAGCGGAATCTTTATTTTTTGTTGGCGGTTTATGCGGGTTTTTAAACTAATGCTAGATATTATTGGGTCCGAAGTGTCTATGGCTCTATTAAATATATCTTCTAAGTTATTATTTCTGTTAGTTTTTTTAGAATTAAAAATCTCGATCTTGTTTATAAAATTTATTTCTGGCTTCAGAGCCTTCCTCTCCAAAATGGCAAACTAGCAGTAAATAATTTGCTACTATTTGTTTTCCGTGAACCTTATGGACAGTTGCAGGCTTCCGGTACCATGGATATATAGTCATAAATAAATTTGCAGTTTTGAAACAACTTTAAAATTTTTCTTAGTTTAATTGAATTAACAAGTTTAATAAGTATAATTTGTCAATAATTTGTTACTTGACCAAAGTGGTGTAGATAGAAGATTATAAAGAGTATTTATCTTTAATTTGATGGATTGCTTGTTACTTCATATACATAAATAACAGCCAAAAACTTATTTGAAACTTGGCGCAAGTATTGCGTTTAACGCAAGTATACTGATTTCTCGTAAAACGTTAAACTACCGAAGAAAAATAAATTACGGAGAAGGCGCAGCTAGATGCAGCAAAATATAATTGGGATTTGTAGATAAAGAGTAGAATCATAAATATATCCTAAAATAAGTGCAAACAAGTGCAAACATTTTTTTGAATGTCTAACGAAATTTTGGGTTAATTCGCTCTTCTGTGTCTTCTATAATTGTGGTGATTTAAAATTTTCTTCGTTCATATTTACGTAATATGAAATATCTACCTTAAGTAGTATTGTCCAAGATATCACTTTCCATTATTTAGAGCTTAAATAAACATACAATATACTCAGTATTCGATTTTTGCAGAGCGCGTTTAAAATAATGAATAGTGGTAGAAGCGCACTATGCGCCATTTTCGTTAATTAGTATGACTGAATGCGTTGTAATTAAACATCAATTCCACGCGTGCTTAATGAATTAACCTGTTTACTTTCATATAGGGTACAGAATTAAACTGAATTCAAAACTTGAAAATTTGAATTTTGGCCAACAATTCGGACTTCTAGACCATAGTGCGCCGGTGTCTCCGAGCGATATGCGGGGCAGGCTATAAAGAGGATTGCAGAAAACTCTTCAATAAACTAAACGTCCCAACTCTACCAAGTATGTATATCCTAGAATGCATTATGTACGCGAAGGTCAACTCATTATCCTTTACTACACCAAATATGGTTCACCAGCATAATACCCGAACAAATCAGCTGTATCGCCAGCCTTTTTTGAGACTCCAAAAATCTGGGTCTAATTATTGGGCTTTGAAGTTTTTTAACGTCCTACCGGCAAGAATAAAGTGCTGCTCTCCGAAGCAACTTAAAAACTGCATGAAGCAGTACATGATAAATAAATGCTTCTACGATTATGATGAGTTCTTAACAAACAACTTCCAGGATTTAGTTGTTAATTGATTTATGTCACATATTTTGTACATGTGTATATATGTATATGTATATCTTTTCTTGACCTGTGTAAACATTTTTTTGTATTAATAGCACCAATAAATATTATTATTATTTATTGGAAATCTCTGATACATCTCATTAAATATTTGAAACCTAGATCATATAATTTAGATATAACATATAAATACTAAACTTACACTAATAATTTTGAAAAGTAATAAAGAGGATCAGGGCAAATTGGTAGTACCGAGCTTCGCTGAAGCCTAGGGTACTCCCTTTGCGGGTATCACTGCAGCTCTACCCAATTTTGAAAAACACAAGGCCATTTATGCTTTGCAAAGAAAAATTTAATTTTTCTTTGCAAAGCAAAGGAAAACTGCAGAAAACCCTTGCAGCCTTGTGCAAAGGTCATTAAAAACACACACACACACACACACTCACACACACAGACACAGACACACATTTATTAATAGACAATATACATTAAAAGAAGGTAAAGATGAAATATTAAGCAGCAAATTTAGGGTTCTTTATGATAAAACTCTTCTCAAAATATTCGCGCTTCCCAAAACCGCAATTTCTTGAATTTCCTAGGGCGAAATTTTGCACGGCAACTCTTTAACATGTTTACTATAATTTAGACTAACTGCTCCCAATGCACCTACAATCACCGGAACAATGTTCACTTTCATTCCCCACATACGTCCAACTTCTATTGCGAGATCCTTATATTTAAGTTGTTTTTCATGCTCCTTCCTTACAACATTCGCATCAGCAGGTACCGAGATTTCTATGAACGTGCACACCTTCCTCTGGAAATCCTTTACCACGATATCTGGCTTATTAGCATCAAGCATTCTATCAGTGATGTAATGTTGTTGGGTCCGTTGGTTAAAACACTATGTATTAGTTTAGTTCACTTTAATTCACAAAACTCTATGTAATACAAATATAGGTAACTGTGTATGTTGATATAATAGGTATAATCATCATAGTAAAAATGTAGCGTTGTCACTGAGCCTGTTGCACGACTCTAGCCTGTGTGTTGGTACAGCGTACTGCTCGAGTTGGCTTCCCTGGAACGACTGGTCTCCACAGGACTCGTCGCATGGTGTATATATGGTAGTGGGGCGGCAGGGCTGCCACAATGATGTTTGACAGTGTTACTACATTCCTCCCCTACTAAAAAATAAAGCAAACGGTTTAGTTTGATTTATGTCCGGTACCTGGTTGGGGGTTTCCGGTCCCGTGGAGGGTTTCTTCGTGGCTCTGAAGTTGGAACCAATCTTGGTGGAGATGTCATCGTAGTTGGTTGCTGTGTCGTCTCTGGTGATCTCACTTCCTGGGATGTCTCAGTTGTAGGTGACGTCATTGGAGATGAAGGCATCATCATTTGGGTTGGAAGTACTGATGGTTCGTCGTCTTTGTTTGGTGGTGTCTCTTCTATTGTAGGATTCTTACTACATGTCGTAACTTCGTTTTCAGTTCCTACTCGTGGTCGCATTTGGTCTGCATGCTTCCTTCTCGGTACGCCTTCTACGTCGACAATGTAAGAGTATTCTCCGGTCCGTTCTATAATGTTTCCTGGGGTTGAGCCCTTTTTTAGTGGATTGTTGACCCATACTGCTTCTTCCTCAGAGAATTCTTGGAATCGAACGTTTTTATCGTGGTTTCTTTTTTGTACCTCTTGAGCACGTTCTATGTTCGCGTTTACATCAGGTTTTAATTTATCAAAATGACTTCGCGGACGTTTAGCTAACATTAGTTCGCTAGGTGTTCGGTTTGTCGAGCTATGTATCGTATTTCGGTATGCAAATAAAAACTTGCATAAACGTGTGTTCAAGTCCAAATCATTATCACTCGCGTCCATTCGGTTTTTAAAAGTACGCACTGCTCGTTCAGCTAGTCCATTTGATTTGGGGTGATACGGAGTCACTTTAATATGTTTAATGTCATTTTCGCGGCAAAACTGTTCAAATTCGTCCGACGTTAACTGTGGTCCGTTATCCGACACTATAGATCGCGGTAGTCCGAATCGCGCGAATAATTCACGTAACTTATTCACAGTAGTTTTAGTAGTTATATTTTTAACTGGTATTACTTCAAGCCATCGCGTATACGCGTCGATAACTATTAAAAACATATGTCCATTATATGGTCCAGTCAAGTCAATGTGAATCCTGGCCCATGGTTCTGATGGTGCATTCCAAGGATAAAGTGGAACGTTTGTCTCGTTCTTTCTTGATTGTTGACACAAAGCACATTTCTTCGTAAATTCGACAATGTCAGTATCTATCTTAGGCCAATAGATGTGGTATCTTGCAAGGGATTGCATAGCACAAATTCCTGGATGTCCGTCGTGTAACATTTGTAAGATGTCTTGCCTGAGTAATGTTGGAATATAGATCCTTCCCTTCCATAAAAGAATTCCTTCTTCCACTGACATTTCTTCCCTTTTTTCAAAGAATGTATGTAAATCAAAAGGAATATTTTTCTTTTCCGGCCAATAAGTTGTTAGATATTTTGTCACATTTTGAAATATACTGTCTTTCTGGGATTCTTCTTTTAGTTTTCGTTTTGTTATTGGTAATTGTTGCAACCGTATGTGTAATAATTGAGCTCGCCGTGGTATTCCTTTTTCTTCAAGCTTAGAGAGTGTACTACCCTCGTTTATTGGTAGTCTCGACAGAATGTCAGCTGGTGAATTTTCTTTACCACTTTGATACGCAATTTTGTAATTGTAGCTGTTAAGTAGCATAGCCCAACGCAGAAGTCTGTTGCTAGCTATTTTTGGAGTTTCTCTATTTTCTCCAAAGATCCTTTCAAGAGGTTTATGATCTGTTAATAGCGTAAATCTCCTTCCATAGATAAACTGGTGAAATCTTGTTACAGCAAAAACCAATCCCAGTGCTTCCTTATCAATTGTGGAATAATGCTTCTCACAATCGTTGAATTTTCTTGAGGCGTATGCAATTGGTCGAAGGTATCCGTCTGGGCATTTGTGGAATAAAACTGCTCCTGCTCCTTTTTCACTTGCGTCGCTAGTAACTATCAATGGCCAGTCATGGTGATAGTGTATTAACGTATCAGAAGAGGATAACGTATCCTTTAATTTATTAAAAATGTCCTGATCTTCCTCTGACCATTCCCACTTCTGTCCTTTTTTCAAAAGTCTATATAATGTAGCACATCGGATGTGTAGGTTTGGTATAAACCGTCCGTAATATGAGATTGCTCCCAAAAATGCTCTCAATTCGGTTGTATTTGTCGGAGGAGGCATCTTCTGTATTGCCTTAATCTTTTCTCCTGTTGGGTGTAAACCTTGTGCGTCGATACGGTGTCCTAAATAGTTAACGCTGTCCTTAAAAAGACAACACTTAGTCTTTTGTGTGCGTATTCCTGACTCCTGAAGACGTTTCAATACTGTTTTAAGGCGATGATTGTGTTCAGCCATGTTCGATGCTGTGATCAAGATATCGTCAAGGTAGCAAACTACTCCGTCTATTCCTGATAAGATCTGATCCATAGTTCGTTGAAATAATGCTGGTGCAAATGAAACACCAAAAGGTAAACGTTTGTAGTTAAAATAACCTTTGTGTGTAATTATAACTAAATACTTTCGAGAATCTGGGTGTACCTTTAATTGAAAATATGCGTCCTTTAAGTCAATTGTGGAAAAGTATCGTCCTCCGCTTAATTTGGCAGTGATGGTTTCAAACGTTGGCAGTGGATAGTCGTCAATCTGTACATGGGGATTTATAGTCACACGAAAATCACCACATAAACGAATGTTTCCGTTTGATTTCATTGCAATCACCACGGGTGATGCCCATTCAATTGGTGTTGCTGACACATTTACAGGTTCTAAAACGTCTTGATCGATTAGGCGGTTGATTTCCGCTTCTACTTGTTCTTGTAAAGGTATTGGAACGTTTCTAGCTCTGAAAGCTCTTGGTTTTACGTCTGCATTGATATGTGTCCTTTTATAGTACCCAAAGTACCGTCAAAAAGTTCATTAAATTTATTTAACAGTTGTTCCTTGTCGTTTTCGACGTTGAGGTGCTTTACTTCCATTTTCGTATGAGTTTGATGCTCGCTTGGAATCGTTGATTTTGTTCTGCGTAATTTTGAACCAGGTGGAAAGTTTAAATTAAATTTGATGGCCCAATCAAGTCCAAACAAAGGTGTTTCCTTTGGTTTGACCACATGTATCGGCAATTCAATTCTCCTTCCAAAGGCTCGTACTACCACGTTGGCAGTTCCTAAAGTTTCAATTTCTAAATCGGTATAAGCAATTAAATTCCTAGTTGGTTCTAATTTGGGTTTTCCAATTTTCTCCCAAATATTTTTGCTAATGACAGAATGAGCGGCTCCTGTATCATAAAGCATGTTTACTTCAACATTGTTAATATGTATTTTTAGCATTATCTTACTGTATGTACTAAGGTTTCGAATGTTTGTTGTATCGGATTCTGAAGTAACCGAACTCGAATCCGTTTCGTTCGCATCTGTTTCTACGTTTTCTTCGCGTAGGTTGTACGTGTTTCTGCGCTTTTTCTCAATTATCTTAACGTTTCCTGATTTAATACACGCCTTGGCAAAGTGGTTTTGTTTTTCACATGCGGAGCAAAATTTACCGAAAGCTGGACAGTCGTTTTTATTTTTATGTTTATCTCTGCCGCAAAATACGCAGTCTTTTGTCGGGTCTAAAATCCGCTGTTTCTTTTTCTCGTCGGCGTATCGCGAGTGCCTTTGATCGTGCTTTCGGGCGTGTTTGTCGGCGTTCTTTACGTTGTTCAAGCCCCTTCGTGTCGCGCGCGAAGCCGACGCTAGCTGTTGTGATTGTATTGCCGCTTGTTCTAAAATGTTGGCTGACGCTTGTATTTCTTCTAATGTCGCCGTGTTCGCGGGGTGTGTTCTAATTAGCTGTTCTTGCCAATTTGTTTGGTTGATGCCTATTATGAGTTGATCGCGTAACCGTTCTTTAAGTCCGTCGCCAAATCCGCAATTTCCAGCTAAACTTCGTAAAGCTGATACAAATTGATTTATTGTTTCGTCCGATTTTCTAAATCGTTGTGCAAAATTGATGCGTTCCGCAAAAATATACGTTTTCTTTCCGTAGTAATTGTCAAGTACTGATTTTAATTCTTCGTATGTTATTGTGTTTATCGCAACCGGTTTAAAATGGTCTACTAAAATTTTAAAAGGTTCTGGACCTACCTTGCTCAAAAGCAGATTTCGCCGTTTCGCTGGTTCGACACCTTCTTGTAAAAAGCCGTTAATTTCAAGTTCCATCTCGAAGCGTTGTATATAATACTCCCACGCCTCATTGTCTGGTTTAAATCGCTCGAACTTGAATGGGGTTGTGATGGTGTTGTGGGTGTTGCCCGTCATACCTTGTTGGTCTACCATGTTCTTGTTGATGATTTTGTTGATCCCATCCTCGTCGCCAGAATGTAATGTTGTTGGGTCCGTTGGTTAAAACACTATGTATTAGTTTAGTTCACTTTAATTCACAAAACTCTATGTAATACAAATATAGGTAACTGTGTATGTTGATATAATAGGTATAATCATCATAGTATAAATGTAGCGTTGTCACTGAGCCTGTTGCACGACTCTAGCCTGTGTGTTGGTACAGCGTACTGCTCGAGTTGGCTTCACTGGAACGACTGGTCTCCACAGGACTCGTCGCATGGTGTATATATGGTAGTGGGGCGGCAGGGCTGCCACAATGATGTTTGACAGTGTTACTACAAGTGACAACAGGCATGTTCCATAATATGGTAATATGATCATTACTCACAACAGGAGATGGGATGTGGCCATACCACCGAGACACATCCATTGCTAAACCTAGTTGGGAACATAAATTATAATGTATATATGTTCCCACCCTATCATGCCTAGCAATGTAAATGCGACTCAGCTAAGACTGGACAGGCCGCCAATAAGTGGTAGACATGTTCCGGAGCCTGATGACACAATCTACAACTCCCATCATGAGCAACTTTCATAATCTTCTGTTCATGATATCTGGTACGAAATGCCTGATCTTGCGCCGCAACAATAGAGGATTCCGTTTCAGCCTTAATGTTCCCATGGCAAAGCCAAGATAAAGACCCAGACTTTGAAATGCCATCAGCCTCCACAATTCTTAAAAATTGACCATGCATTGGCTTACTAACATAATCCTCCCTCATTTTCCGATTCATTCTTAACTTAATCTCCCGCTTTAAACTCGCCACCGAAGTTTTATTTCCATAATTTTCTAGTTCTTCGACCTGAAATTTTTCTAAAATTAGTTTATGTTTACTAATTATTGACTTACCAGAAGTATCCCTAATTAATTGTTTAGTAACTTTATCCTCCTTGTTGGCCTTTATAAAATTTCCTAAATTTAACATTTCCAAATCATAAATATTTTCCAATTGCTGCAAACCACGACCTCCATCTAAACGATGCAGGTATAGCCTGCAGACATCGGACCTAGGGTGAAACATAAAATTTAATGTTAACTGTTTTCTAGTTTTAATGTCCAAATCGCGTATTTCCTTCTTCGTCCAGTTTAAAACACCAACACTGTATCGAAATATAGGAATAGCATATGCATTTATCGCTTGCATTTTATACTTTCCATTTAAACCAGACTTTAAAACTTTCCTCACACGCTTAATGTATTCGCCAATAACCTTCACCTTCATGCCTTCACCATCAATACCAAAGGCTTCATCCATTCCCAGATACTTATATCTAGTATTATCTGTTAGGTCATTAATACTAGAATGATCATTCAGGCATATGTCAGCGGTTTTCTCAATTTTCCCTTTGACAATACTAATTTTGGCACACTTCTCTAAGCCAAATTGCATCCCAATATCATCAGAGAATTGTTTAACAATACTGAGGCTCCTCTTCAACTGCTCATCATTTTTGGCATAAAGTTTCAAGTCATCCATATAAAATGAATGACCAATTAACTTTTCGCCAGGTAATAACTGCACACCAACTTTATCCTCATTCAATTCCCTAGACAATGCAAACAGGCCTATGCAAAACAGCAATGGAGATAAACTATCACCTTGAAATATGCCACAATTAATATCAATCGGCTCTGAGAAAACACACGAGTCTTCTCCCCGCAAGCATAGTTTAGTAGACCATAAAGACATACATGAGTTTACCAAAAAAATAATTTTTCGGTTTACCCTATATATCTCCAAGGCTTTTATAATCCATTCATGCGGGATACTATCGTACGCCTTCTTATAATCAATCCAGGCCATGGATAGGTTTCCTCGAGTCTTCTTGATCTTTTCAACAATTTTCTTGTTGATTATTAACAGTTCCTTTGACCCATAACTGTCCTTTAAAATACCTTTCTGCTCAGAGGGCAATACATTATTTTCTTTCAGATGTTCATAAATCTTGGTACCTAAAATTTTAGTTAATAATTTATAACTACAATTTAAACAAGTAATAGGTCTATATTGGGATACTTCCATTGTATTCTCCGTTTTGGGAATCAAAACAGTAACACCTTCAGTCAGCCACGACGGTATCAGTGCCGGATTATTAACCATATTGTCAAAACATTTTACCAAATGTTCATGCAAAATGGTTATCCTTTTAAGCCAAAAATTAGGAATTTTATCTGGTCCAGGAGCTTTCCAAAGTGCTAAACTTTTGCAAGCATTTGAGATGTCATCTTTGGAGAGAAGTACATCTTCCATTGCTGGATAATGGTTATTACGCCTCTCCTCGCGTCTAATCCATTCCGCTTCAGAATTATACTTACCAGATTGCCCCCAAATGCCTGTCCAAAAGTTGGTAACATCCTGCATGTTTGGAAAATTCTGGATACAGATATTGTCCTTGCCTAGACCCCTATAAAATGTTTTAGGATTTTCTTCAAAATTTTTGTTATTATTGTAAGTCCGAATTCTTTTCTCAACTCTTCTGATACGTTGGGCCTTAGCTTGAATTTTCTGTTTTAACTCTTCTTCAATAACTACTATATCCTTTTCTTCGCCTAAAACACTATATTTTAGTATTATGTTTTGCCGTAACCGTTGTAACCTCTCAGTTAAATGAACTGATCTTCTAATTTCTGAAATCCTGGAAACGTCCTTTCTCCAATTAGCAATATTATTTTGGAGTCTACGCTTCCAACGGTTCTCCCGAATTCTATTATTGTGTATTGATGTAAATTTTGGATTCACCATCTTAGTAATAACATAGGCAGATGAATACAACAAATTATTTATGGCAATAATGGACAATTCTGGCTTATTTCTGAGAAATACTTCCAGATCAGAATTAGCTTGCGCAATCAACTCCCTAACCCTGTTAGTCTCCCTTATGAAAGGCAGCCTAACCCGGTCATGAAAATTACCTGCAGTAAGCAACTCTTCCTGTACCAATATTAAAAACTGACTTTGCTGCACATCATTGTCAATATCATTATCCAGATTTGACATCCCATTTACCTCAATATCCACAATAACAGACGCCTCAGCGTCAGCAATACGGCTGTTCGGTTCTAATTCTTCAACTCCAACCACTTCATCATTTTCAAGATTTAGAAAAATCTCTACCTCCCTTCTTATACTATCTATCTCTATATTTGATAACTTATTCCTATTTAGAATGCACCGTCTCTGGGAAGCCAAAGTATTAGCAGTCAACTCCATTCTTTTACCTGGGTTTCTTTCTCGCCATAATCTAAAGCATTCCCGTTGATTGGCACATCCAAACCTTAACAATGAACAAAAGTGACACCAAATCACCTCCTTATATTCATTTATGGACCATTTGTTACGCAATATTCTTGAGTTATTTAAATCCATTTGTTAAAAAACTAAAGTGGACTCAATAACAATAAATATTATGAGTAACCTCTTTATTTACAACTGAAATTCAAAGGATAATTAGGTATCACAATAACACTTACTACAAAGAAACGTAGAAATATTACGTATTACTGACAACTTCCTGGATAACTAGAATTGTCAAAATTGACACTATCACCAATCTGAAACCTAAAATATATTAAAAGATATGTTACTACCTCCCAATACACTCCTTCTATTCCAAATGGTGGGCGTCCACTTATAAAAGCAATTCAAATCAATAAATGATTTTAAACTGCTTCGTTTATTAGATAATTCTATTTCTTTCAGGAGGTCAGATTTGACACTGCGTGCCAAGGCACGGCTATTATTATTATTTATTGAAAATCTCTGATACATCTCATTAAATATTTGAAACCTAGATAATATAATTTAGATATAACATATAAATACTAAACTTACACTAATAATTTTGAAAAGTAATAAAGAGGATCAGGGCAAATTGGTAGTACCGAGCTTCGCTGAAGCCTAGGGTACTCCCTTTGCGGGTATCACTGCAGCTCTACCCAATTTTGAAAAACACAAGGCCATTTATGCTTTGCAAAGAAAAATTTCATTTTTCTTTGCAAAGCAAAGGAAAACTGCAGAAAACCCTTGCAGCCTTGTGCAAAGGTCATTAAAAACACACACACACACTCACACACACACACATTTATTAATAGACAATATACATTCAAAGAAGGTAAAGATGAAATATTAAGCAGCAAATTTAGGGTTCTTTATGATAAAACTCTCCTCAAAATATTTGCGCTTCCCAAAACCGCAATTTCTTGAATTTCCCAGGGCGAAATTTTGCACGGCAACTCTTTAACATGTTTACTATAATTTAGACTAACTGCTCCCAATGCACCTACAATCACCGGAACAATGTTCACTTTCATTCCCCACATACGTCCAACTTCTATTGCGAGATCCTTATATTTAAGTTGTTTTTCAAGCTCCTTCCTTACAACATTCGCATCAGCAGGTACCGAGATTTCTATAAACGTGCACACCTTCCTCTGGAAATCCTTTACCACGATATCTGGCTTATTAGCATCAAGCATTCTATCAGTGACAACAGGCATGTTCCATAATATGGTAATATGATCATTACTCACAACAGGAGATGGGATGTGGTCATACCACCGAGACACATCCATTGCTAAACCTAGTTGGGAACATAAATTATAATGTATATATGTTCCCACCCTATCATGCCTAGCAATGTAATGCGACTCAGCTAAGACTGGACAAGCCGCCAATAAGTGGTAGACATGTTCCGGAGCCTGATGACACAATCTACAGCTCCCATCATGAGCAACTTTCATAATCTTCTGTTCATGATATCTGGTACGAATTGCCTGATCTTGCGCCGCAACAATAGAGCATTCCGTTTCAGCCTTAATGTTCCCATGACAAAGCCAAGATAAAGACCCAGATTTTGAAATACCATCACCCTCCACAATTCTTAAAAATTGACCATGCATTGGCTTACTAACATAATCCTCCCTCATTTTCCGATTCATTCTTAACTTAATCTCCCGCTTTAAACTCGACACCGAAGTTTTATTTCCGTAATTTTCTAGTTCTTCGACCTGAAATTTTTCTAAAATTAGTTTATGTTTACTAATTATTGACTTACCAGAAGTATCCCTAATTAATTGTTTAATAACTTTATCTTCCTTGTTGGCCTTTATAAAATTTCCTAAATTTAACATTTCCAAATCATAAATATTTTCCAATTGCTGCAAACCACGACCTCCATCTAAACGATGCAGGTATAGCCTGCAAACATCGGACCTAGGGTGAAACATAAAATTTAATGTTAACTGTTTTCTAGTTTTAATGTCCAAATCGCGTATTTCCTTCTTCGTCCAGTTTAAAACACCAACACTGTATCGAAATATAGGAATAGCATATGCATTTATCGCTTGCATTTTATACTTTCCATTTAAACCAGACTTTAAAATTTTCCTCACACGCTTAATGTATTCGCCTATAACCTTCACCTTCATGCCTTCATCATCAATACCAAAGGCTTCATCCATTCCCAGATACTTATATCTAGTATTATCTGTTAGTTCGTTAATACTAGTATGATCATTCAGGCATATGTCAGCGGTTTTCTCAATTTTGCCTTTGACAATACTAATTTTGGCACACTTCTCTAAGCCAAATTGCATCCCAATATCGTCAGAGAATTGTTTAACAATGCTGAGGCTCCTCTTCAACTGCTCATCATTTTTGGCATAAAGTTTCAAATCATCCATATAAAATGAATGACCAATTAACTTTTCGCCAGGTAATAACTGAACACCAACTTTATCCTCGTTCAATTCCCTAGACAGCGCAAACAGGCCTATGCAAAACAACAATGGAGATAAACTATCACCTTGAAATATGCCACAATTAATATTAATCGGCTCTGAGAAAACACACGAGTCTTCTCCCCGCAAGCATAATTTAGTAGACCATAAAGACATACATGAGTTTACCAAAAAAATAATTTTTTGGTTTACCCTATATATCTTCAAGGCTTTTACAATCCATTCATGCGGAATACTATCGTACGCCTTCTTATAATCAATCCAGGCCATGGATAGGTTTCCTCGAGACTTCTTGATCTTTTCAACAATCTTATTATTATTATTATTATTATTATTTATTGAAAATCTCTGATACATCTCATTAAATATTTGAAACCTAGATAATATAATTTAGATATAACATATAAATACTAAACTTACACTAATAATTTTGAAAAGTAATAAAGAGGATCAGGGCAAATTGGTAGTACCGAGCTTCGCTGAAGCCTAGGGTACTCCCTTGGTCATACCACCGAGACACATCCATTGCTAAACCTAGTTGGGAACATAAATTATAATGTTCATATAAATTATAATGTATATATGTTCCCACCCTATCATGCCTAGCAATGTAATGCGACTCAGCTAAGACTGGACAAGCCGCCAATAAGTGGTAGACATGTTCCGGAGCCTGATGACACAATCTACAGCTCCCATCATGAGCAACTTTCATAATCTTCTGTTCATGATATCTGGTACGAATTGCCTGATCTTGCGCCGCAACAATAGAGGATTCCGTTTCAGCCTTAATGTTCCCATGACAAAGCCAAGATAAAGACCCAGATTTTGAAATACCATCACCCTCCACAATTCTTAAAAATTGACCATGCATTGGCTTACTAACATAATCCTCCCTCATTTTCCGATTCATTCTTAACTTAATCTCCCGCTTTAAACTCGCCACCGAAGTTTTATTTCCGTAATTTTCTAGTTCTTCGACCTGAAATTTTTCTAAAATTAGTTTATGTTTTTTTTATTATTATTATTATTATTATTATTATTATTATTATTATTTATTGAAAATCTCTGATACATCTCATTAAATATTTGAAACCTAGATAATATAATTTAGATATAACATATAAATACTAAACTTACACTAATAATTTTGAAAAGTAATAAAGAGGATCAGGGCAAATTGGTAGTACCGAGCTTCGCTGAAGCCTAGGGTACTCCCTTTGCGGGTATCACTGCAGCTCTACCCAATTTTGAAAAACACAAGGCCATTTATGCTTGGCAAAGAAAAATTTCATTTTTCTTTGCAAAGCAAAGGAAAACTGCAGAAAACCCTTGCAGCCTCGTGCAAAGGTCATTAAAAACACACACACACACACTCACACACACACACACACAGACACACATTTATTAATAGACAATATACATTAAAAGAAGGTAAAGATGAAATATTAAGCAGCAAATTTAGGGTTCTTTATGATAAAACTCTCCTCAAAATATTTGCGCTTCCCAAAACCGCAATTTCTTGAATTTCCCAGGGCGAAATTTTGCACGGCAACTCTTTAACATGTTTACTATAATTTAGACTAACTGCTCCCAATGCACCTACAATCACCGGAACAATGTTCACTTTCATTCCCCACATACGTCCAACTTCTATTGCGAGATCCTTATATTTAAGTTGTTTTTCAAGCTCCTTCCTTACAACATTCGCATCAGCAGGTACCGAGATTTCTATAAACGTGCACACCTTCCTCTGGAAATCCTTTACCACGATATCTGGCTTATTAGCATCAAGCATTCTATCAGTGACAACAGGCATGTTCCATAATATGGTAATATGATCATTACTCACAACAGGAGATGGGATGTGGTCATACCACCGAGACACATCCATTGCTAAACCTAGTTGGGAACATAAATTATAATGTATATATGTTCCCACCCTATCATGCCTAGCAATGTAATGCGACTCAGCTAAGACTGGACAAGCCGCCAATAAGTGGTAGACATGTTCCGGAGCCTGATGACACAATCTACAGCTCCCATCATGAGCAACTTTCATAATCTTCTGTTCATGATATCTGGTACGAATTGCCTGATCTTGCGCCGCAACAATAGAGCATTCCGTTTCAGCCTTAATGTTCCCATGACAAAGCCAAGATAAAGACCCAGATTTTGAAATACCATCACCCTCCACAATTCTTAAAAATTGACCATGCATTGGCTTACTAACATAATCCTCCCTCATTTTCCGATTCATTCTTAACTTAATCTCCCGCTTTAAACTCGCCACCGAAGTTTTATTTCCGTAATTTTCTAGTTCTTCGACCTGAAATTTTTCTAAAATTAGTTTATGTTTACTAATTATTGACTTACCAGAAGTATCCCTAATTAATTGTTTAATAACTTTATCTTCCTTGTTGGCCTTTATAAAATTTCCTAAATTTAACATTTCCAAATCATAAATATTTTCCAATTGCTGCAAACCACGACCTCCATCTAAACGATGCAGGTATAGCCTGCAAACATCGGACCTAGGGTGAAACATAAAATTTAATGTTAACTGTTTTCTAGTTTTAATGTCCAAATCGCGTATTTCCTTCTTCGTCCAGTTTAAAACACCAACACTGTATCGAAATATAGGAATAGCATATGCATTTATCGCTTGCATTTTATACTTTCCATTTAAACCAGACTTTAAAATTTTCCTCACACGCTTAATGTATTCGCCTATAACCTTCACCTTCATGCCTTCATCATCAATACCAAAGGCTTCATCCATTCCCAGATACTTATATCTAGTATTATCTGTTAGTTCGTTAATACTAGTATGATCATTCAGGCATATGTCAGCGGTTTTCTCAATTTTGCCTTTGACAATACTAATTTTGGCACACTTCTCTAAGCCAAATTGCATCCCAATATCGTCAGAGAATTGTTTAACAATGCTGAGGCTCCTCTTCAACTGCTCATCATTTTTGGCATAAAGTTTCAAATCATCCATATAAAATGAATGACCAATTAACTTTTCGCCAGGTAATAACTGAACACCAACTTTATCTTCGTTCAATTCCCTAGACAGCGCAAACAGGCCTATGCAAAACAACAATGGAGATAAACTATCACCTTGAAATATGCCACAATTAATATTAATCGGCTCTGAGAAAACACACGAGTCTTCTCCCCGCAAGCATAATTTAGTAGACCATAAAGACATACATGAGTTTACCAAAAAAATAATTTTTTGGTTTACCCTATATATCTTCAAGGCTTTTACAATCCATTCATGCGGAATACTATCGTACGCCTTCTTATAATCAATCCAGGCCATGGATAGGTTTCCTCGAGACTTCTTGATCTTTTCAACAATCTTATTATTATTATTATTATTATTATTTATTGAAAATCTCTGATACATCTCATTAAATATTTGAAACCTAGATAATATAATTTAGATATAACATATAAATACTAAACTTACACTAATAATTTTGAAAAGTAATAAAGAGGATCAGGGCAAATTGGTAGTACCGAGCTTCGCTGAAGCCTAGGGTACTCCCTTGGTCATACCACCGAGACACATCCATTGCTAAACCTAGTTGGGAACATAAATTATAATGTATATATGTTCCCACCCTATCATGCCTAGCAATGTAATGCGACTCAGCTAAGACTGGACAAGCCGCCAATAAGTGGTAGACATGTTCCGGAGCCTGATGACACAATCTACAGCTCCCATCATGAGCAACTTTCATAATCTTCTGTTCATGATATCTGGTACGAATTGCCTGATCTTGCGCCGCAACAATAGAGGATTCCGTTTCAGCCTTAATGTTCCCATGACAAAGCCAAGATAAAGACCCAGATTTTGAAATACCATCACCCTCCACAATTCTTAAAAATTGACCATGCATTGGCTTACTAACATAATCCTCCCTCATTTTCCGATTCATTCTTAACTTAATCTCCCGCTTTAAACTCGCCACCGAAGTTTTATTTCCGTAATTTTCTAGTTCTTCGACCTGAAATTTTTCTAAAATTAGTTTATGTTTTTTTTATTATTATTATTATTATTATTATTATTATTATTATTATTATTATTATTATTATTATTATTATTTATTGAAAATCTCTGATACATCTCATTAAATATTTGAAACCTAGATAATATAATTTAGATATAACATATAAATACTAAACTTACACTAATAATTTTGAAAAGTAATAAAGAGGATCAGGGCAAATTGGTAGTACCGAGCTTCGCTGAAGCCTAGGGTACTCCCTTTGCGGGTATCACTGCAGCTCTACCCAATTTTGAAAAACACAAGGCCATTTATGCTTGGCAAAGAAAAATTTCATTTTTCTTTGCAAAGCAAAGGAAAACTGCAGAAAACCCTTGCAGCCTCGTGCAAAGGTCATTAAAAACACACACACACACTCACACACACACACACACAGACACACATTTATTAATAGACAATATACATTAAAAGAAGGTAAAGATGAAATATTAAGCAGCAAATTTAGGGTTCTTTATGATAAAACTCTCCTCAAAATATTTGCGCTTCCCAAAACCGCAATTTCTTGAATTTCCCAGGGCGAAATTTTGCACGGCAACTCTTTAACATGTTTACTATAATTTAGACTAACTGCTCCCAATGCACCTACAATCACCGGAACAATGTTCACTTTCATTCCCCACATACGTCCAACTTCTATTGCGAGATCCTTATATTTAAGTTGTTTTTCAAGCTCCTTCCTTACAACATTCGCATCAGCAGGTACCGAGATTTCAATAAACGTGCACACCTTCCTCTGGAAATCCTTTACCACGATATCTGGCTTATTAGCATCAAGCATTCTATCAGTGACAACAGGCATGTTCCATAATATGGTAATATGATCATTACTCACAACAGGAGATGGGATGTGGTCATGTGGTCATACCACCGAGACACATCCATTGCTAAACCTAGTTGGGAACATAAATTATAATGTATATATGTTCCCACCCTATCATGCCTAGCAATGTAATGCGACTCAGCTAAGACTGGACAAGCCGCCAATAAGTGGTAGACATGTTCCGGAGCCTGATGACACAATCTACAGCTCCCATCATGAGCAACTTTCATAATCTTCTGTTCATGATATCTGGTACGAAATGCCTGATCTTGCGCCGCAACAATAGAGGATTCCGTTTCAGCCTTAATGTTCCCATGACAAAGCCAAGATAAAGACCCAGATTTTGAAATACCATCACCCTCCACAATTCTTAAAAATTGACCATGCATTGGCTTACTAACATAATCCTCCCTCATTTTCCGATTCATTCTTAACTTAATCTCCCGCTTTAAACTCGCCACCGAAGTTTTATTTCCGTAATTTTCTAGTTCTTCGACCTGAAATTTTTCTAAAATTAGTTTATGTTTACTAATTATTGACTTACCAGAAGTATCCCTAATTAATTGTTTAATAACTTTATCTTCCTTGTTGGCCTTTATAAAATTTCCTAAATTTAACATTTCCAAATCATAAATATTTTCCAATTGCTGCAAACCACGACCTCCATCTAAACGATGCAGGTATAGCCTGCAAACATCGGACCTAGGGTGAAACATAAAATTTAATGTTAACTGTTTTCTAGTTTTAATGTCCAAATCGCGTATTTCCTTCTTCGTCCAGTTTAAAACACCAACACTGTATCGAAATATAGGAATAGCATATGCATTTATCGCTTGCATTTTATACTTTCCATTTAAACCAGACTTTAAAATTTTCCTCACACGCTTAATGTATTCGCCTATAACCTTCACCTTCATGCCTTCATCATCAATACCAAAGGCTTCATCCATTCCCAGATACTTATATCTAGTATTATCTGTTAGTTCGTTAATACTAGTATGATCATTCAGGCATATGTCAGCGGTTTTCTCAATTTTGCCTTTGACAATACTAATTTTGGCACACTTCTCTAAGCCAAATTGCATCCCAATATCGTCAGAGAATTGTTTAACAATGCTGAGGCTCCTCTTCAACTGCTCATCATTTTTGGCATAAAGTTTCAAATCATCCATATAAAATGAATGACCAATTAACTTTTCGCCAGGTAATAACTGAACACCAACTTTATCCTCGTTCAATTCCCTAGACAGCGCAAACAGGCCTATGCAAAACAGCAATGGAGATAAACTATCACCTTGAAATATGCCACAATTAATATTAATCGGCTCTGAGAAAACACACGAGTCTTCTCCCCGCAAGCATAATTTAGTAGACCATAAAGACATACATGAGTTTACCAAAAAAATAATTTTTTGGTTTACCCTATATATCTCCAAGGCTACTACAATCCATTCATGCGGGATACTATCGTACGCCTTCTTATAATCAATCCAGGCCATGGATAGGTTTCCTCGATACTTCTTGATCTTTTCAACAATCTTCTTGTTGATTATTAACAGTTCCTTTGACCCATAACTGTCCTTTAAAATACCTTTCTGCTCAGAGGGCAATACATTATTTTCTTTTAGATGTTCATAAATCTTGGTACCTAAAATTTTAGTTAATAATTTATAACTACAATTTAAACAAGTAATAGGTCTATATTGGGATACTTCCATTGTATTCTCCGTTTTGGGAATCAAAACAGTAACACCTTCAGTCAGCCACGACGGTATCAGTTCCGGATTATTAACCATATTGTTAAAAAATTTTACCAAATGTTCATGCAAAATGGTTATCCTTTTAAGCCAAAAATTAGGAATTTTATCTGGACCAGGAGCTTTCCAAAGTGCTAAACTTTTGCAAGCATTTGAGATGTCATCTTTGGAGAGAAGTACATCTTCCATTGCTGGATAATGGTTATTACGCCTCTCCTCGCGTTTAATCCATTCCGCTTCAGAATTATACTTGCCAGATTGCCCCCAAATGCCTGTCCAAAAGTTGGTAACATCCTGTATGTTTGGAAAATTCTGGATACAGATATTGTCCTTGCCTAGACCCCTATAAAATTTTTTAGGATTTTCTTCAAAATTTTTGTTATTATTGTAAGTCCGAATTCTTTTCTCAAATCTTCTGATACGTTGGGCCTTAGCTTGAATTTTCTGTTTTAACTCTTCTTCAATAACTACTATATCCTTCTCTTCGCCTAAAACACTATATTTTAGTATTATGTTTTGCCGTAACCGTTGTAACCTCTCAGTTAAATGAACTGATCTTCTAATTTCAGAAATCCTGGAAACGTCCTTTCTCCAATTAGCAATATTATTTTGGAGTCTACGTTTCCAACGGTTCTCCCGAATTCTATTATTGTGTATTGATGTAAATTTTGGATTTATTATTATTATTATTATTTATTGAAAATCTCTGATACATCTCATTAAATATTTGAAACCTAGATAATATAATTTAGATATAACATATAAATACTAAACTTACACTAATAATTTTGAAAAGTAATAAAGAGGATCAGGGCAAATTGGTAGTACCGAGCTTCGCTGAAGCCTAGGGTACTCCCTTTTTTTATTATTATTATTATTATTTATTGAAAATCTCTGATACATCTCATTAAATATTTGAAACCTAGATAATATAATTTAGATATAACATATAAATACTAAACTTACACTAATAATTTTGAAAAGTAATAAAGAGGATCAGGGCAAATTGGTAGTACCGAGCTTCGCTGAAGCCTAGGGTACTCCCTTTGCGGGTATCACTACAGCTCTACCCAATTTTGAAAAACACAAGGCCATTTATGCTTTGCAAAGAAAAATTTCATTTTTCTTTGCAAAGCAAAGGAAAACTGCAGAAAACCCTTGCAGCCTCGTGCAAAGGTCATTAAAAACACACACACACACTCACACACACACACACAGACACACATTTATTAATAGACAATATACATTAAAAGAAGGTAAAGATGAAATATTAAGCAGCAAATTTAGGGTTCTTTATGATAAAACTCTCCTCAAAATATTTTTATTATTATTATTATTATTATTATTATTATTATTATTATTATTATTATTATTATATTTCAGTAGGCTTTCTAAGTAGTATGTTACGTTGTTATGGTGTTACGGATTAATAAAAAAAGAAGAGTTATAATCAGTGATAATAAAATGTGCCTAAAAACTAAAAACGAAGTGCCTAATTTTTTTTTATTAGAACAAGGTCTTACATTTAACATATAAATTAACCCAGTGGGGTATTAATAAAAGAAAAGTATCAAAATATTCTTACACTAAATCTACCTTAAATATAAAATATGAATATACAATAGGCTATTCATTCATTTTGTTTCAATAAAAATAAGAAATATTCAACTATAAAAGAATACAGTAATGTATTTCCCCATCACCTTAGTAAGTATCCTAGAGGTAGGTATAGGCAAGATTTATCTATATATATATATAGGTATACAAATTGGAGTACCTACATTTATTTTAGAATCGTGTAAGGACAAATATTATTTGAAAATAATAGCGAAATTTGATATGTGTACATAACACATCAAAACACACATTGAATGTATGACTGGTTGCAGTTACACACTGTATTCCCTATAAATTGAAATATGTAAAGAATATATTCAGTACCAAAAATTACAAGTAGGTACTTTAAAAATAATTACATGTACAGATATATAGGGTTTGTTATCATCTCCTACGCAACTTGTAGAAGAAAATATGTAAAAACCCTTTGACATTAATAACAATATTATGTAACAATCAAAATTACTGATAGTAAATAAAACCCTTGCTATGTAGGCTTGGGCAGTTTATTGCTCTACTGTGCCTTCAACATTCCTACGTTTTGCTCGGTAATCTCCGGCTTCCTCAGGGCCTACAATTGTAACGCACCTCGTTCTCTGGTGCAATGTGGAGGCGTTACACAATGAATATATCAATATTTAACCCTGTAATAGGTAGCTCGTAGGTCCTAGGTTCGTCGGAATAAAATACGATGGTTTAATAAAGTAATAAATGTATTCTTCACCATTAATCATTTACATAAATCAGGTAACTGCCATTTACTGGAAATGACGGGTTGCGGTTATGTTTTACTTCGGCGGTTATTATTTAAACTAACATTAATACAGGAGACAGGTTAACGGGGCGGGAAAATATGCCCGATTCGGTGATGTCGGAAATCGATATTACTAAATCAACATTTATCAGGAAAAAAGTAATATATCTGGAAACAAACATATATCTGGAAAACTACCTTGCCAACTACGGCTAGCAGAGGTAAGCAGTTCGACGTATTATGAACAGCAGGCAAAGGGCCATCACATAATACCTTAAGGGCTCGTATCAGCATGCAAAGGGCCAACGACGAGTTCTCTGAGCTATTTTATCAGCAACGAGGGGCCAACGAAAATAGACTGATCTCCAGAGGGAACTGGCCGGTCTTTTATACCGTCAAAACGACCCCCACTATTCACGAAAACAAGTCCGTCCGGGCGGTTCAAAAACACTATACGAGAATCGCCTAGCAAACCAGTCTCGGGACCAGTTACATATCGAACGTTCATACGAGTTCAAAAATATATAAAAACAGGATTCTCCAAAATAAATGCATACAAGTAAAAAGTTATACAATCATAAAAACTTATTACTAACAAAATAAACATGCATTTCTTTATAACGAACGGAGTTTCGTTACACAATAATAAACAGTTTCACAAAGTGGGTACGGGATGGTGGTATAATCATTACTTACTACTTACTAGCTGTACTTAACTAGTAAGTGTGAAATAGGGTAATATTCTACCTATGTACTGATAAAGTCGGAGATAAACTAGCAAAATGTTGAAAAAACAGTAGAACAATACAACTACCCACGACTACGTAGCTAGACTTTCATTTACTATCCCCACACAAATAGTCGATAATCCAAACCCCGCAATAAACTTACTGTTACACATCATAATAGTACCCTGCATGTTACGTACATTTTTTAATCATATCATATCCTGAAATAGTGACTTTCTTGAATTGGTTCTCCGAACCTATACGTTCCTATACCTAACTAACCGCTAAAAAATCTCTCACCCACTAGTCTCATCTTCCTTGCCTACCTAAAAAGTTATCCATAATCTAGGTTGATACTGGGACTAGGTATGTCTTTGAATATTTATAGAAAGCATACGTTACGCAACGTATTGTAATATTGGGGACGTCTTTCTTTAAGAGAAGTTAACTATCTTGATTATTTGTCTAACTAAAAATACTGTCTCCTTAAAGTGAACTTGTCCCGGTTTGTAGCAGGGCAAATACTTAGATTAATCCTGCTCAGGGATATTAAATTTATGGGTTCTTGTCCTGGAATCTTGTTGGAAAATACTGGCAACAATTAATAATAACGGTAGCGTTAATTGTTTACTAAAATTCAATGCTTGTCTCATGTGCCCCTCGATATTTGACCCTGTGTAACTTCTAATTAAAAGAAGGTTGTTCTCAAAACAATATATATTAACAGTCAAGAAATAATAGGATAAACTCCTTTATATAAACCAATTGTTAAAAACTAATACAAACACGATGTCAGAGAGATTAGCCCTTGTGATTTATCACCCTAGTGGTATTACGACGCTGTCTGAGATATTCTTAAACAATACAACTTTTCTAACCTTTTATGGAGCTGTGGAAATTGCAGATAACTGTTGAATCTCTCACGATCTGGAGCTGTAAGGAGGTTGTGATTCTGCTATATCTGGTAATCGGTGGTAGTCTCGAATATGGCCCCTCTGGTATGCTGATTGTAGCGGAGTTTTGAACTAAGTCAAGAACCCCTAACGCAAATTCGCACGAACAGAAGGAAGCACAAGTAAACGTTTTGAAATCTACTTAGAGACTAATCTTTGAGGCGCTGTCTCCGTCCCAGGAAGACCTTATGGGCTGCATCATCTACACCCAAACCATCCAATCATTGCAACCAAAATCTAATTAACCAACCAAGGAAACTTTGCAAAAAATGTTCCTTCCTTAGAACCGCCCCTCTCGTGTTGGTTCTCCATGGTTTGCGTCTTCAATAGCCTGGAATATCGTGTTCTTAGAACTGCGTAAATGTATCACGACAAATGGTCAGAACGTGACTTTTAGCAGTTTTTCTATACGCCTTTTGAATACACATAAACAGCCTAAAGTTTGTCTCTGTTGATTCAGACACGAACTGAAACCAAATATTTCCGCTCTTTCTGCATGCAGACAAACACCACCATAAAACAATAAACTATACCAATACTTTATGACTGCCTTAAAGACACGCTCAACGACAGGACCCTCCACAAAGCTCTATTATTCTTTCTTATTCAATAAGATACCCAAAATTGCTATCATTACAGTATATGGTATCTTCGGATTGAAGTATGAGACTGGTCTTCGGATATTGCTCTAGTTACGTCAAAGTGTTTACCTGTTGATAGTAATTATTATTAGCATATATAGATAGTTAAATAAAACAATTACTAACTTTATTACTGGTGCAGAGCATATTTACGAACACTAATCAGCCCACTAAACTATTTATCAATTTATATTGGCTGATAATGTGTTTTTCGGCACAGTTTTTCTTCATTGAAACCATTTATCCTCACATCACAGGCTTGGATTACGTTTTTTTGTGATTTTGAACACAATTTTGAATAGCGGAGTTTTGACCGTGAAAAGTGACATTTGTGACCTCTTCCCAAGAGAAGTTAGTTACGCTGGTTGGAACATGATTAAATAAATGTTCCTAAAAAAACTGATGACATTGGGTCCAATCTGCACCAAACTCCCTGTTTTTAAAGAAATTGTTCATTTTTTGAAGTTTTAGTCGAACATGTTAGGTTATGTTTACATTTCTTCTTCTTTGAAAACAGGGAATTTGGTACAGATATGACGCAATGTCACCAGTTTTGTTAGGAACATTTATTTTATCATGTACAAACCAGCGTAACTAACTTCTCTTGGGCAGAGGTCCTATATGTCACTTTTCAAGGTCAAAACTCCGCTATTACATACTTTGTTTGTGCGGTCATATTTATTAAAATTGACAATTACATAACCTACAAAGCTGGTTACTGGCAGCCTGGCAGCACTGTCGGCAACCTAACTCCTAAGGACCAAACATCCCTGTTGATTCTTTCTTTGCGGACCGGTATTTATGAATGAACCGGGAAGACACGAAGGCGCTTTGGACTCTGCGGAGTACGGACCGGAGCATCGACTTCGTCCGAATTACTACAAATCCGAACAGCGCCGAGCGCCATCCCATTCATGACAATTCACTATAGACGAATATGTGTGTCCCTAGATTTTAAACTAGGAACGAGAGGGGGCGATGTAAACATAACCCTCAAATATGATAGAGTGTGATATTATGTGTTTTGAAAATGAACGTATTTTGGTAATGTACTGATGCATTTATAGCCATCGCATTAAGAAAGAGGTAATATGCGGTGGGCAATTCCCCGTTATTACGCTCCGAAACTTATTTTGTGATCCAATAAGAAATTAAGAATAGTATAGGTTTGGTTTGATCATTCGATATTATGTAAAAGTTAAACTTGTAAGTAAATAATAAAATAAACCTCATTTATTCGAAATAATACAATAAAAGACATGTCAGTAATTTACATTATCTCATTATATTAGAGTATATTTTAGTAGGCTTTCTAAGTAGTATCTTATGTTGTTATGGTGTTACGGATTATTAATAAAGAAGAATTATAAGCAGTGATAATAAAATGTATCGTTAATGAACTGCCTGATTTTTTTGATTAGAACAAGATCTTACATTTAACATATAAATTAACCCAGTGGGTATTAATTATTTTGGAACTGTTTGTATCTTACGTTAAATGATTTATACTTGCGGGATACTTAAAAAGCCACAGAAAAATCATACTTACCGGCTTCGAAATAGTAATGTTAAATAGGGAAATATCAATGAGAATCAATAATGGTATTAATAGTTTATTAATCATAAATATTCACCATGCTGAAAATACACAGACTAAAAACATTTATGAACAAACATGTAAAAGTATTCTATCACAATTAAAAAGAAACGTACCAAAATATTCGTACACTAAAGCTACCTTAAATATAAAATATGAATATACAATAGGCTATTCATTCATTTTGTTTCAATAAAAATAGAAATATTCAACTATAAAAGAATGCATTTCCCCATCACCTTAGCAAGTATCCTAGAGGTAGGTATAGGCAAGTTTTATCTATATATAGGTATACAAATTGGAGTACCTTCATTTATTTTAAAATCGTGTAAGGACAAATATTATTTTAAAATAATAGCGAAATTTGATATGTGTACATAACACATCAAAACACACATTGAATGTATGACTGGTTGCAGTTACACACTGTATTCCCTATAAATTGAAATATGTAAAGAATATATTCAGTACCAAAAATTACAGGTAGGTAAATAATTACCTGTGCAGATATATAGGGTTTGTTATCATCTCTTACGCAACTTGTAGAAGAAAATATGTAAAAACCCTTATAAAAAGTATATTTGTAAGCGAAACAAGCATGTTTAGAATCTGCTGTTGGATATTCACTAATTGATATTACCTCTAAGAAAACAATAAAAATATTCGGTTGAAAATATTTTATTGAAAATGTAAATTTTAACGTTTTATAAATATAACAGATAGGAAAAAAAGTAATAGTACATTATTATTGAAAAAAAAAACACAATATTGAACAGTAAAACTAACTTAACTTTACATTTTAGATAGTTTTAATAATAACTATTGCCACAAATCCATTATAAAAGGCGCATTGCGAATAATTCTTAGAATTATAATAAAATAAATGACTATATCAATACAAATATTATTTGTTTGTTTTTATTTTAAAGGATTTCAGCGAACCATGGTAACCAATCACTTCAATGTAAATAAATTAATGCTTATCTTTTTATTATTTGAAATTTTAACTAATGATCGGTACTGTTTGATAAAATACATAGTAATTTAAATAAGAAGTAAGAATAAGTCACAAACAATTTTTTACATTTAAGCGTCATTTACATGGCAAGTTTAATTACGGAAAGTGATGTTCGCCAATAAACTTGCCATGTCTAAACCATAGGAAAGTAGACTTTCTACTTGACAGCTAATACCTTCTTATGGTTTAGACATGGCAAGTTTAGTGGCAGGCAGCACTTGCCGCCACTAAACTTGCTCCGTCTAAACTGTGCTTCAGACAATTTTATGTGAAAATATGTTTATGATACTTACAAGGAATTGGCTTAAAAACAATGACATTAATAACAACATTATGTAACAATCAAAATTACTGATAGTAAATGAAACCCTTGCTATGTAGGCTTGGGCAGTTTATTGCTCTACTGTGCCTTCAACATTCCTACGATTTGCTCGGTAATCTCCGGCTTCCTCAGGGCCGTACAATATTAAACAGTTTCACAAAGTGGGTACGGGATGGTGGTATAATCATTACTTACTACTTACTAGCTGTATTTAGCTACCTACGTACTGATAAAGTCGGAGATAACCTAGCAAAATGTTGAAAAAACAGTAGAACAATATAACTACCCACGACTACGTAGGTAGACTTTCATTTACTATCACCACACAAATAGTTGAGAATCCAAACCCCGCAATAAAATTACTGTCACACATCATAATAGTACACTGCATGTTATGTACATTTTTAAATTATATCATATCCTGAAACAGTGACTTTCTTGAATTGGTTCTCCGCTAGACGTATACGTTCATATACCTAACTAACCGCTAAATAATCTCTCACCCACTACTCTCATCTTCCTTGCCTACCTAAAAAGTTATCCATATCTATGTTGATACTGGGACTAGGTATGTCTTTGAATATTTATGCAAAGCATACGTTACACAACGTAAGTAGTATCATCGGAAGTATGAAACTGGTCTTCGGATATTGCTCCAGTTACGTCAAAGTATTTACCTATTGATAGTAATTAGTATTAGCATATATAGATAGTTTAATAAAACAATTACTAACTTTATTATTGTTGCAGAGCATATTTACGAAGACTAATCAGCCCACTAAACTATCTATCAATTTATATTGGCTGGTAATGTGTTTCTTGGCACAGTTATTCTTCATTGAAACCATTTATCCAGCTATCACATTAGCAAATTAACAAGCAGTCACTCTAACCTAAAAAAATAAATAATTAAGTTATTGTTTGCATCCACTGGTCGTGTTGATATAGGTGTTGCTCGCATCACCGGCTTGGATTACATTTTCTATGATTTTGAATTACTTACTTTGTTGATGCCGTCATATTTATTAAAATTGACAATTGCATAACCTACAAAGCTGTTTACTGGCAGCCTGGCAGGACTGCCAGCACTGTCGCCAACCTAACTCATAGTCATAAGGACCAAACATCCCTGTTCATTCTTTCTTTGCGGACAGGTATTTATGAATGAACCGGGAAGACACGAAGGCGCTTCGGACTCTGCGGAGTACGGACGGTACCGGCCGTCTCGATAACGGTCGAACCCAGTCATAACCCAGTCCGCCGGTCTACAGAGCGCGCCCGAACGAAGTCAAGTCGAAGTTAGAGCGAAAACCATCGATGCTAGAGAGAGAACGCACTACGATTTTATTTTCGGTGCGCGTAAGGAATCAAAAATCAATAATGATACATTAATTAACAAAATATGTTTTGAACTTTTTGTTGATTATTTTAATATGTATGTTGTTCAGATGATAAGAAATGTCCCAACAATTGTTTGAGTTTGTCAAGGCAGTTCACAGAATAGTATCATCCTGGTCTGCCATAAAAGGGTATTTATTAAATCAAGGAGGTGAGGACAGCTGTACTTTAATTAGTTTATTATTATTTTATTATTAGTTGGACTGTATATTTGACAGATTGAGAGATGTAGATGAATCGATCACATTCATTTCACTCTTAAAAATTCCCAAATAAGTGTTTTGTTATTATATATTATGTATGAATAACCTCATGGTATCATGGCTGAGGGACTCTCCAGAGGATAAATCCCAAAGTGGCAATAACTTCGTAAAAAACGCGTTTTTCCGTTACGTACCGACCCTTAAGTTCTGAAAAAGAAACTAAAACCTTCAGAAATGTATCAATTCATCTTTATGAAATAGACATATCCGGTATTTTGTATCTTGATGATGTAATACAATGTAAGTTAGCAATGTTAAAAAATTAAACTTTGCATATTATTTTAATAAGTTTATGATTACCTTTGTTAGGAATAATGTGCAAAATCTGTATTCTAAGATAAAAGAGTTATGTACAAAAAATACAAATGAATTTAATTATACGGTGTTAGATTATCTTAGTCTTTCTAACACACTCTAAAACCATAACATAATCATATTTAGTCTTCAGTTTGTCATCGTCATTCAACCAACATGTATCATAAGTCTTCAATTGTATTATTAATATTAGCGTATTTGTTCATACGAATAGTTTCTATAAAAATTAGAATAAGACGTCAATCAGTCGCTCAGGACTCTAACGCATGCGATAACGGTACCTATTTCACATATTACGCGTGAAAAGACTGAATGATTTTACCGATAAGGAGTTAAGATTATTCCCCATAAAATATCTACGAACACATGTATCTGCACAACAACTGCAAAATGTATGGCATAAACTACCAAAGGCGTATCTGGAAGATGATGAGTTGAAATCGAAATTACCCTGCTACAAGCATTACAATACTCCGGACCAGATGACACAATACGATGGACCACCACCTTCACGAAAAGAATGTCAATTTTGTAAAATATTGAAAATGTAGATACAAATTGATGATTTATCTAAATAAGTGTACATATTAAACGAATTATATTGTATTATTTATTTTTAGTCATGTAAAAAAAAGGAGTTGGGGATTTTGTGGCCTAAATTTTCAGTATAAATAGGTGTAGCACAAGTATTTGAAGTATTTCTAGTCTTCAATAAGAAACACATCGCTACATATTACAAAAATGCAGTCTTCTTCAAGCCAACAACTAAACGCAATCGGTTTGTGTGCTCAAATACCGAGGAAGGCAATATGTGATTTGTCGATAAACGCCGCCTACCCCATAAAAGCTGCTCGAAGGATTACAACAACTAAATTGCTCAGTGTTGGTGGAGATCGAAGCCGAGTCTCCGTTTGTGGTGTTTTTACCCTCGAGGATTGCATCCATCATTACGGCAAATGGCATCAGCAAATAGAGGAGTTGTCAGCAATGTGTCTGGTATTTCGAGGGCTTAAAAGTGTCGGTAAGAGTTTGCAGGCACAACTCGTCGAATTTGTTGACAAATCAATTATTTAAGTATATGTACTGTTCTGCATCTAATAAACAGTCGCAATAAAATATATAAAATCTGAAATCGTGTTTTTATTTATTACAGTAAATAATTTTTGTTTTAAAATTCCTGAAATAAACGAATTAGTTTCGAAGGTAAGTAAAGGGTATTTTACACTATACTACTTTCATCTTATTCTAATTTTTAAGACATAGACAACGCACATAAAAATGTCATTTATTATCATGGTTGACCCATCATTACGTAATTATAAAGTATCTTGGAGCTATTCATAACACTATTTGGTATACAAGTGACACAACAAAATGGTTTAGCATACACTCTACAAATTAGTTTTCTATTTAATCTTATTCTCGCTGCTATCATCCATCAATATTTTCACGACATAACTTTAAAACGCTCCATATGACGTCTACGCAGGACGTGCACTTATTTATGAGTTTTTATAAAACATTCACGACAAAATGGTTTACCACAATCACTACAAATTAGCTTTGTATTTAAACTCCTTCTCTGTGCCTTTTTCCATCCACATTTTTGTGAAATAACTCTATAACACTCCGTACAGCGTCTGCGCACTGCTCCATTCTCTAATGTGTGTCTTTCTAAACTATTGGATGTAGCTCTATCGTAAGGTTCCACATCAACATTATCTAAATGAATAGATTGATTCTGACGTAGATTTTGCACTTGTAAACCTATGGGGTCGTCAATGGCAATTCTATCTTGAACAATATTTTTCTCTGATTTATCGATATTTTCTCGTAAATCATATGGGAATGAATCTTCAACTTCTGAATGAATAGATTGATTCTGAAGTAGACTTTGAGGATGTAAGCCTTTGACATTGTCAGTAGCGCTTCTAGCTTGAACAATAGTTTTCTCTGATTTATCGACATGTCGAAAACCATAAGGGATTGATATGTAACCCCGATGATTATTAAAAATTAGCCCCATGTTTAGCTCTTCAGCGGTAGAGGTATACTAAGTGAGTGTGTGCAACTTTGCAAACGAGTTATTCTAGATTTTTCTATAGTATTTTTGTATATGTAATTAGGTGGGTGGGGATACTGCGCATAGCAACAATGGATCACAAATATATTTGAGTCGCATTTGGGTTTGGATTAACGCATATATACTTGAGTCACATTTGAGTTAGCCTTGAGTCACATTTGAGTCTTTTTTTTGAGTCAGGCTTGTGTCATGGTATATTGTGTTGATGTTGTCCTATACTACATCATACTATACAGTTTGTGTTATCAGAAATATGCTTGAGTCATTCTTGAGTCACATTTGAGTTAGCCTTGAGTCACATTTGAGTCATTTTTGAGTCACATTTGAGTCATTTTTGAGTCAGGCTTGTGTCATATGGTATATTGTGTTGATATTGCCCTATACTACATCATACTATACAGTTTGGGTTATCACAAATATTCTTGAGTCATTCTTGAGTCACATTTGAGTCACATTTGAGTCAGCTTTGAGTCACATTTGAGTCAGCCTTGAGTCATTCGTGTTTGGAGAAACGACTTTCGTGTTTGGAGAAACATCTTTCGTGTTTGGAGAAACATCTTTCGTGTTTGGAGAAACAACTTTAGTGTTTGGTGAAACGACTTTCATGATTGGAGAAACAGCTTTCGTGTTTGGAGAAACAGTTTGACTTTTTGGGTTGTGCTGAGTTGGGTTCGGATTTTGGGGTTTTGGTTGGGCTGGGTTTGATTTTTGGGTTGGGCTGAAACTTGCATGGTGTAAACTCGTGTAAACTCCATGAGGGGTGGTTAAACAACTTTCGTGTTGTATCCCCACCTCCAAACCTCAACCAGTCAAACAAAGTCGTTGATGATAGGATCTTTATTATACCATACTTTGCATATACTACTATTACAACAGTGATCAACATAAAAAAACCAACGATTGTGTCACTCATCCTGACAATTTGTGTCAACCAACCTGACAATTTGCGTCAGTCAAGCCGTCAATCGTGTCAACTGACCGGACAAAGAATACGAGAAGTGGTATCTACTTATTATTATAGTATGAATCTCATCTTCAATGGAAAAACTACATTCTGGGGATTATCGTAAAAGTGACAACCCAGAACAATGTGGAGATATATCACAAAGTAATGAAATGCTAGTTTTAACCAACAATATTCGAGAGTGTAAAAGCAACTACAAGAACGAAATGAATTAGCTACCGGTAAAGATGCTGTAAATGACACTGTGCTTGGAATTGTATGCATTCTTATGGGATTTTGTTTCATACAGCCCCAATACTGCAAAATAGCATTGTTTCTTATGTAAAACACACACAAATCCTTTCAATATATAAGATCTTTGTGTGCAGAGCATTATATTTTTATAGACAATTCTCAAGTAGTTTTTAGGGTTCTCTTTAAGGTTTATAGCGCTTCTAACGTATCCATATGACTTCTGCCAGTAGGTATAAATATGTGGTACCAAACAATCGACTCTCATTTGACTTACAGCAGTGACCTAACATAAAAACCAACGATTGCATCAGTCGATCTGACAATTTGTGTCAGTCAATCCATTAATTGTGTCAGACGACCTGACAATTTGTGTCAGTCAAGCCGTCAATCGTGTCAACCGACCGGACAAAGAATACGAGAGGTGGTATCTAACGGTGCGTAATCAATTCGTTTTATGGGAGTTGAAAAGTTTTAATGAAAATTATATCATGTTTAACCATATACCATTTTTAAATAAATAGATGTGTTAAATGCATTTCTTGCGTTTTATTTCCTGCGTTTTATTTCATAGGTTAAGAAGTGATATAATTTTCATTAAACTTTCCAACTCACATAAAACGAATTGATTACGCACCGTTAGATACCACTTCTCGTATTCTTTGTCCGGTCGGTCGGTTGATACGATTGACGGAAAAGATTTATCGACGGTAAGATATTCAAGGAAAAAGGTTATTTATCGGACAATTCCGTCATTCGAAGAAGCAACCGTAGACACACGTTTCGGACTATTAGTCCTCATCAGTACGGTATAGCCAAGGAGTAAATGGACACTCAATGGAAAAAACACTCAAATGGAGACCATAATGGGGGTGCCCAATGTCACCAATTTGGTGCTTCAGTCACAACATCTTCAGTATTCGAAGACAAGATGTGACGTCGCGCCGGAGGTGCTACGGTTGCTTCTTCGAATGACGGAATTGCCCGATAAATAACCTTTTTCCTTGATACGATTGACGGCTTGACTGACGCAAATTGTCAGGTTGGTTGACACAAAATGTCAGGTTGCGTAAATTTAAAAATATCTATGTTTTGTTCTAGAACATTTCAATATGACGTAATCATCGATGAACATGGATTATATCACTCTTATTATGGATTAATGATGTTTCAGTATAATTTAAATAGCCAAATTTAATTAAATAATTTTCTACATACTTTTCATCAATTTCGGAACTTTCCATGTTTGAAATAATCAGGAAAACAATTTGTATTAATAACGTCATAATGTCTAATGCTATTCAGCCAAGATTGATCTATTGATTGAAATCGGATTGCTTTACTTATCGTAAACAGTGTGACTCATCCATATCTAGACTCCTTGTCTTCCTTGTACTCGCTCTTACGATAAAAACTTGTTTATTTCGTTTAAAAAGATAAGACTAACCACAACAGTGAAAAAAAAAAATCTGATGTGGCCAGACACATGACTTTATCATACAATATATAAAATTAATAGTTTAGCTGCATGAGAATCTATTCTATTGAGATAAATCGTACGCATTGTCAAATCATCAGCATTTGACACTACCTACACTACGTCATTAGAATAATAGTTATTTATGTCACAAATGCCGAAAGTACGGAATAGCGCGACGAGCGGTGATGCGGCGCGTCACCGAAGGCGGAGTGTCGCCGTCGCATATGAGCGAGTCGGCTATCTAGTTTTTGGCAGGAGCGACATCAACGTTTATCGTGTTGCTTTTTAAGAAATACGTATTTAAAAAAAAATAAATGATTTCTGTATAGTAAATGCTAGGTTGGTACCACTTTGACGAAACGCCAAGTTTAAAGGTGCGTTCCGATTAGTAGGTAATGGTAGCTAATGGCGGTGGTAGAATACGAAATTATAGTGTTTCTTACATATCGTGATAATGACACATATTAGTTTGCATGTGCATAAACATGAGTCACTATCAATTTTCTATTGGAAATACTATAACGGCGTCTGCTACCACTGCCATTATCACTGATGAAAACGCACCTTAAAAAGGTAATTCAAATTCGGACAGATTTATATTTGTTCATGACACATCCCTACCAACATACTAACTCGCTATACTTTATTTATAATTTTCTCAATGTATCGTTTTTGGAATTAGATATAAAGACGGGTTGATATTTCTTATCAACCAACAATCAAATGGGTGACCTTACTTTATTTGAAATTTGTATTTTAAAATTTGCCGCACTACAGCGGCAACGTTCCATAGTGGTTCTCCAACCTCTGATGAGATCAGCTGTTTTCGAATGTGACAAAAAAAAATATTTGTCAAAATCCTGGCTACTATGTAATTTCATATCAATGCAGATGCGACCGATCTCGATCAAATAGAATTTGCTCTTGAAGCTAAACTATTAATTTTACCAAAAAATTTCATAGGCATAAATTATTCAAAATTTCCTGTACTTTAATTTATTAATGAACTATTTTGTCGAAATTACAGAAATGGCGGCTCATTTCCAAAATCCTTCAAAAAGGCTTAGAATAACCTAAAAAGCTAAACTATTAATTTTACCAAAAAATTTCATTGGCATAAATTATTCAGAATTTCCTCTACTTTAATTTATTATTTAACTATTTTGACGAAATTAGAGAAATAGCGGCTCATTTGCAAAATCCTTGAAAAAGGCTTAGAATAAACTACCAGTTCCTTTGGACCCGTTTTAACCAAAAGCTTTTCAGCTCTAAGTTAGGTCATGACACTTCTAATTATGAACTTTCGTCCCGATACCTTTGGTAGTTTTTCCGGAATCATCGCCACAAAAATCGTTTACACACACACACACGCACACACACACACACACACACACACACACACACACACACACACAGACATTTTTTTGTACCTTGGTCAAAAATGTTCAGGGGACCCAAAAAGACCTATTTCCGCTAAAATCTCAATTTTGTTTTCGGCATGATTACAATACTTTAGCATACTGCGTATGATAAAGTAAAAAAAAACAGCGCTTGCTAGTTTACATGCAATTATGACAAAATGTTTCATATATAACAATTTAACATTGTTTCTTATGTAAATCAAGCACAAATTTGACGAATTTCACGGCCATCTTGTCTGCAATTAATAAGCTTTGTTCTTATTAGTTGACGATAATTTACCGTTATAAGTGCAAAAATTTAAATAGTTGATTCTAAATTGATGTAAATCGCTAACGTTTATATTAATTTGTGGTAAACGTTCAACTACTTATGCTGCGAGATAAATATTTTCTAAGTTTTTAATATTTTCCTTCTTTATTGGTGACAATGGTGTTGTTTGTAATACTGACTTCTTTTTAGCGCGCACCGAAAATAAAATCGTAGTGCGTTCTCTCTCTAGCATCGATGGTTCTCTCTCTCTCTAACATCGACGTGTGAGTTACTACTGATAAGTGCTACTACTGATAAGAGCTACTGCATCCTGTTTGTAATCTATTGTTTGCAATTATTTCCGTATGTAATATTAATAGAGACGTTGTGGAAAACTTTAAAATTTATCCTATTTAAAATGGCGCGAAAATTTGAATTTTATCGGTTTGCGCGCGGGAATTCGAAATTTTGATTTTCGGTTTGCGTCTGCCAAGAAGATGGTATCGTTTAAGAGTTAACATTTTAAAATAAGAAGATGGTACTCGGGGCTGACATTTTAAAATAAGAAGATGGTGTTCAAAGATGGCCGCTCAAACCCCATTTAAAACAAGAAGGCGGCATCGTTTAAAAATATAACGCCCGGTCGGCATGCCGATAGCGCGCGTGGGTTGGTACGTCTGGGGTTGGCAGGACTGATTTAAAACTTTTAAAATTTATGGCGCGAATATTTAAATGGTGCGTGGCGGCACTTTAAAACTTTAAAATTTATAGCGCGAATATTTAAATGGCTTGAATTCTAAAGAGCGCGCGGACCAGTGCAGCGTTCTCTCTCTAACATCGACGTGTGACTCATACACTCACGTCCCCCGGTTCGGGCGCGCTCGGTAAACCGATTGGCGCACTAGGGGTCACTCAAGGGCGTCCAAGCTGGCCCAATACCTACTATGGCAGAGTAGAGAAGGCGACAGTAAACAATAAACAGAACCAAAAATCGAACCGTTGAAAAGGAATACCAAAATAAACTTAAATTTTTAGACCTAGAAATCTCAAAAGACCTGAACAACCACACAATAAATTACAGTATCTATAGGAAGCCCACCACCACAGACATAATTATACCACACGACTCATTTAACAGCAATGCCAATAAACAATCTGTCTTTAGATACTTCTTTCAGAGAGCCAACAACATACCAATGAATGACGAAAGATACAATAGAAAAATTAGAACAATATTGCAAATCGGACATAAGAATGGATATAACATCAAATATTTACAAGACATTTATAAAAAGCGATTCCTAGTTACCAAACTGCCATCTAGCCCCAATAGGTGTCACGGCGGGTTTGTTTAATTTAGTGTCCCTGTATTTATAGAGTACCGCAATTGATTATGCCACTACTTGGACTGAAAATGGCTGCTAAGTATTGACAGCTGGCCTGATTGGAAAGTCAACATAACGTTACTATAACCTTTCGCCCATAAGAAATGGAGCCAAAATGGCGACTATTGCGGTACTCTCTAAATACAGGGACACTAGTTTAATTCGAAACTCGGATTGCAAGTCCTGAAGTGACAAATAAAACCTATACATTTCCACAGCCTCTGTAGCTCAACTGGGAGAGCTGTCAACCGGAAATTGGAGGGTTCCTGGTTCAAATCCAGGCGGAGGTGTTTTTTCCAAAAATTATCCTCACCTGGGTTAATTATCATTTGCGTCTTTAGTTGATTCTACATACTGACGGTTTACGTAATAACCATTTACCCTTGAATTTATACCAACATTCATCAAAAATCCATAGTTCATAACATTTTTCCACATTGCACCAATAAAAGGCATTTACAAAATTGACCGTCAAGAATGCAATAAGTTTTATGTAGAGGCAACGCCAACGGGTAGAAATCTTAAGATTAGACTTGAAGATTATACTAGAACACGTAAGTAACACAAATTCCAGCGTCCATAACCATATTTTAGAAACTGGACACTAGATAGCGACATCCAACATAAAACTTATCCACGAGACCACCAAATCTAGAAAGATGTCTCTCCTTGAGGAGTTAGAGATATATAGGCATCGGAGGGAGAATCCAGACCTGCTTCTTAACGAGCAAACTAACATTCCCCCCTTTAGATTATTCATTAGAACGTTTTCAAAAATCCCGCCAAATGAAAATACCTGTAGCAACCACAGAGACCACCACCTGTGACATTTATTGTACCACCGGCACATGCCTGGCACCCCGGCTTTACCACTAGAAACAGTGTCCTAACCTAATACTGCTTTTTTAATAATGTTATTTACAGTAATTAGACTATTAGAGTGTTAAAAGTGAACTAAAGGAAGAACCTTCTCCCAAGAACACATTTTGTGATTATTATCATTGGAGATTTGAGAATGTTCTACGACCCCCGAGAGAAACCTAACCAAACATCAACTTATGCGCAGTAGGTTCTATGTGTTTATATTGTCTGTTATTGTCGCAACTTTTGATAATATTTAAGTTTTGTTTTACGTATATATTTATATCTATGTTTGTCACTGCATATAGTTTATGCCTTTCATTGTATTACATAACTACTCTGTTAGAGTAAATTTGTTAATTCTATAATCGTTCATTTTTTACAACGTTCATTACCCGACTCATTTGTTCTCATTTTTTTAATGACGTTTGTACTTTCAGCTTGGCCTGAAGACGTGTCAACAACACGAAACATGTAGCTAAAAGAACAAATATCTAATAAACGTTGGAATTCGACTACATCATTATTTAATTTAATAAAACATTACTCCTAGAGGCCTTCCAACTGAAAAAATTCTTGCTGCGCAGCTGGTTGCTTAATTTATTCGCAACCACAAATACGAACGATGATTTTAAATTCGATTGCACTCTACATTATCGGTCGCCTCTGAAATTTTAGTTAACCAAATCGCCGAAGATGTCACTTCTATAACATAAGCTTCGCAGAAGATTCAAGCGATAATATGCTTTCAGTACAGTTAATATTCGGGGCATATTCCACAGCGTCCGAAGAATACGCGAGAATTATATTCTAGAAAGCCCACCGTTTTAAATTAATTCTAGACACTTGTCAAAGCACTTGTCAATTCTGAAAGATGGCTGAGAACAAGATGGATAATATGCAACAAGAGCTCATATCAGTTGTGGTAAAATCGCAAACAAAGAAAGAGTCTATCGAAGTATCCCCAAGCAGCACCATACTGGAAATAAAAGAGATTGTTTCTGCCAAATTTGAAGCAGACGTGTCTCAAATTCGCTTGATCTACGCAGGAAGAATTCTAAAAGATGACGATACTCTCATAAAATTGAACATCAAGAACGGTTTCACAATCATATTGGTTGTAAAAGCCAATTCTCCGCAGAGGGGTTCACCTAATTACGCCACATCGCCGGTTGAAGGCAACGTTACACCTTTAGGTGCACGCAACAGTTTTCAAGAGATGTTCACGGGCGCTATGTTGAGGTATTACTTAGAAAATCCAGACACGCTTCGTTCTTTGCTTAGTAATAACCCAGAAATGCAAAATATCATACAGCGAAATCCAGAAATCGGCCATTTAATTAACAATCCTGCTTTGTTACGACAAGCTATGCAATTTATGTCAAATCCGAGCATAGCAGAGGAATTACGGAGGAGTAATGATCGAGCTATTAGCAATTTAGAAAGTCTCCCAGGAGGTTACAACTTATTACAACAGTTGTACCAGAATATCGAAGAACCCATGATGAATTCAGTTTCAGAGCAACTTCACGGCAATCCTTTCGCGAATCTAGCTGATTCGAACTCACCTAACTTTCAGCAAGGCGCCGAAAATCGCGAGCCTTTACCAAATCCGTGGTCAGTAAATCCCACGAGCGACCAAAATGTCCCAAGCCCAGAAAACCAGCCGCAAAACTTCCAATCGCTACTTCAAAACTTGATGAACCCATCAAACCAAGAAAATCTAGAGAGTTTAATCGATTTAGAGGCATTGAACGCTCTCAGAAACTCTGAACTATTGAATATGTTACCCGAGCATGAATTGCGCGATTTGAGTAATTTGATAACTGCCGCTCTGATGAACCAGGATAACCAAGGAGGCAATGCGTTTAATTTGGAAAGTTTGAGTCAGGTCGTTGGGCAGTTGACTGACCAGGGAGGGCAGATGTTGCCACCGGAGGAGCGCTATAGTAGCCAGTTGAATCAGTTGTCGGAGATGGGGTTTGTAAATCGAGAGGCGAATATCCAAGCGCTTGTAGCGTCCTTTGGTGACGTAAACGCCGCTATTGAGCGGCTAATCACGCGGAATTAAGACGATTGCAGGTTGCTTACTTTTGAGTTGTTGGTTACTTATGAATATATATATTTAATTTTCCGTTTGTTGTATTTTATTGCGGTTTTATAATATTATTGTGGCAGTGACGTAGCTACGGGGAGCAGTGGGGGCAAACTGCTCAAGGCGCACAGGAGAATGGGCGCAAAACTGGAAGTTCCATAAAAAACATTTGTGCAAAAATTAAACTAAAAAAGTAAAACTGTAAGGAATTCTTAGCGCTTCGTTTGATAACTTAGTCCTGAAGATGCCTCTTGCAACAGAGCGCGAAACGTCGACTGCTTCAAAGTCCTCAATGCGGTTTCCACTCGGAAATCAATATATCAAGGACCTAAATGATTTGTGGTCTTGACTTAATTATCATAATTTTGATTTGTAGATTGGTTCATTGTATTTATACTTAATGTATACAGGGTCCTGCAACTCAGCTCCCGTCTTTTGTAGCTCAGTTGGTAATTAAGCTAAGAGTTTGACATTTTGCAGGCCTACCCTGTACTTCAAGGTACATTTCAAGAAATTATTTTTGCTTATACAGGATGTCCCAAATATGTGCAACGCCATGGTAATATATTTTTTTAAATTGCATGTTATATATTTTTTACATATTTGGAAGCCTTTTATGGTTGACTACATACCACTAAAATTTTATTGAAATCGGCTCAGTGACTAAAGCGCAAAAAATTAAAAACAAAGAAAAATTGATTTTGCATCGTTGGCTTTGGAAATCAATAAAAATCACAAATTGGCATTGCACCTCGTTAATAAAATTTTGCGACGTGCTTATTAAGTTAGATCTGGTACAGATCTGGTAGTCTCGTTAACCAAGTGTTATTGATCCAAATTATACAGGCTGGCCAAAATCTAATGTCAAACTTGTCAAACTTCAAAGCGTGTTATTGTTCTTATTTTAAATTGGAACCCATACATTTTCTTAGGTGAAACGATGCAGAAATAGAAGAAAAAAATAAATATTGTTTCTAGATACAACCCCATCACAATTCCAAATATTTTAAAAGTTATTCGCCAAAAACTGTTTTTTTAACGTTTTCAACGGCAATCTTAGGTAATAAATATCGTACGTGGCGTTGAAACACAATTTATTTCATCAAATCTAACGCAGAGAAGTATTTTAGATTTGAGTGTACTTAATTAAGTAGTTGTCAATTCCCCAATTTACTGCAAAATTTACCTATAGCGGTAAGGGCGGAAATGTGGCTGCAACATGATGGAGCTCCAGCACATTACTCGTTACGTGTCAGGAACCATCTCAACGAAATCTTCCCAAATCGGTAGATTGGAGAAGGAGGACCAGTTGCTTGGCCCCCTCGATCACCGGACTTAACAAAACTGGATTTCTTACTGTGGGTCTACAACACCAGAAACCATGCAAGAAAGAATTTCAAGAAAGCATTTCAAACTATTACGCCCGACCTCTTAAGAGCAGTGGCGAGGTTATTTCGTACTCGTCTTTGTTTGTGCTTCGAAGAGCACGGAAGACATTTTGAATAACTACTTAATTAAGTACACTAAAATCTAAAATACTTCTCTGAGTTATATTTTATGAAAGAAACTGTTTTTCAACGCCACGTACGATATTTATTACCTAAAGTTGCCGTTGGAAATATTGAAAAATGAGTTTTTGGCGAATAACTTTTAAAATATTGGGAATTGTGATGGGGTTGTATTTAGATGTTTATTTTTTAATTTTACATATTTTCACATAAAAAAGGTATGGGTTCCAATTTAAAATAAGAACAATAACACGCTTTGAAGTTTGACAAGTTTGACACTAGATTTTGGTCACCTGTATAATTTGGATTATGACACATGGTTAACGAGACTCCTAGATCTAACTTAATAAGCACGTCGCAAAATTTTATTAACTAGGTGCATTTTGTGGTTTTTATTGATTTTTAAATCCAACGATGCAAAAGCGCTTTTTGCGCTGCAGTCGCTCGGACGATTTCAATAAAATTTTGGTAGTATGTAAGCAACCATAAAAGGCTTCCAAAAGTGTAAAAAAATAATAGCATGCAATTTAAAAAAATATATTGCCATGGCGTTGCACATTTTTGGGATATCCTGTATAAGCAAAAATAATTTCTTGAAATATACCTTAAAGTACAGGGTCAGCCTGCAAAATGTGAAACTCGTAGCTTAATTAGCAACTGAGCTACAGAAGACGGGAGCAGAGTTGCAGGACCCTGTATAACTCCATGTTCTACATTTAACTTCTGTAAATGTTAGTTTTTTTAAGCAAGCGCACTTCATATTTATTTACTTATTGAGTTTACTATTGTAGTATATTCTTCAGTTTGAATGTTTGTGATGACTTCTAAATGGCATTTATTTTACTAAATTATTGTATTTTTTCAGTTTTTCCTTGTTTATATGAAACACATAATGTTACTTATTTTAAAAGAAAGAAATTGCCAGTCCTAAAATTTTAGTGGTAGGTAAAAGTTTCAATTGCATAAACCGCTTTCTTCCAAATAACTTCGATGATAATTTAAAAAATATGTCCCTAAACATCATTTGAATGGGGTTAGTGAGACGGAGTGGGGAAATCAGCGGTTGCCCTCTGTTTGGTACGTATCTATGAGCAAGTTTGCTTGTCGCTAAGAACAATAACGTACGCGCCACGCCCATACGTTCCAAACACCAAACCATTCGAGAAGTCCCGCATTCGCTTCAAAAAGATGACGAGAGCAAGAAAGACGAGAGTAGACTCGCTGGTTTTCGAAAGAGGTCTGGCAAAATTTATTCGAACATTTATTTTAAAAACATACAGTATGAATAACGTAAGAGTAACATATTTATATATTAGTTTTTATCCAATTTTTATTATTTCACAAACAGAACGCATAATGATCTCCTATTGTCAAACATTCACACTCTAAGGCAAAGTTTTTTAATAGCTGCACAGATCACCGCTTATCCGAACTACGTACCAACTACTTTAGATCGCTACTTAACTTTGCGACTCAAATTTGTCCATTTCTACGCATGACGTCACTTGGAGAAGGATGTTGACTCGGACAGCTATGCAACAAAGTACATCCGTAAGTTTTTGACTTTTGTAGATGATTTAGGTTAACAAGTTGACAACCATGACAACGCTTTAAGGGTGCCGAAGCGGTGTGGAAACGAGGGTCGGAATACGATGTGTGCATGTTAGTGACGATACTATTTGACCATATTTAATTTTATGTCGAAGCGGGCATATTTATGGATCTCGTTCTACAGTATCCCTCGCACTATCTTGCCGCTCATCTCCTTGTCCTACATTTGATCGCGCGAATGCCTTTACCAGATTTATGATTTATAGCCTATAGTAGTAGAGTAGATAGTTATTGCCTGGACCATTAAAAATAAGAGAAACCTGAAGCTCAAACTGCCTTATATTGTTATGTAGCTCATGTAGACGGGGCAAGAAGCTAGGTCATGGATTGCGTAGAATGTAAACAAACAACAAAGTAACATGATACCTTGGTTTATTTGACCGTCGCGTGGTCGAGTACAGCTGATATCTATAATACAATAGCCGCGCTACTCTACAAGTAGGTGCTGCAAAGCTACTGATCCTCTTCCCATCCTAATCCGTGGCTTTTATATTAATTTGGCAAGACGTCATGACCTGCTTTGGGCCCCGAAAAGTTTTTGATATAAGTAAATGATAATGTGCACATTTTGTACTCGTGCTACAAAGAATTTCCTTTGTACTGATTTGAATAGCCTGGCGCCTGCATTTCTGACTAAGCAACTATCTGCCGGACGGACGGGTTAAATGACCTGGCCTAAATTATATAATGTAATATACTATACTATCGCAACAACCCTCCTGGCAAACAATTGCTCGACCCAGAGCAATGAAAAGAGAAAGACACAAAATTGAACAGCCACGGATAGGGATAGAAAAGAACGCACCACTTATAATTTTATTTGCCTACCATAAAACATAACAATACAATAAAACCAACAAATATTCATAAAAATACAATAAGTCTATCAACAGTCAACACACATCGATGACTCTTTGTCAGCCTTTCTGGTTAGTCTCTGCTGCTGGTTTCTCCTGTATCGTGATCCGGATGATTAGTCGGTCTAGCGATACCACTGATGATACTCTGTTCCTATGCACATCTCCGCTGCATAATATGGTCTGGGCCGAGTACCGTGACGCGGTGTCACTGTAGGGATACCTGGACTCCCTTCGCTACCAGGTTGTTCATCTGCTATGAGCCCACGTGTTGCCTCCTCATTTATACATTTCCAGCCCTTTTTCGCTCCCCTGTTGTGGCAAATTTCATCGGATGGCCTCCTCTGACTGGTCGAAACGGCTTGTTTCGCGCGGGGTGGATCGGTAGGATCCGTAGCACCGGTACCCTCCAGTCTTCTCTGGTGCCATACTCTTTTGGCAAGCATCAGGCAACACCATATAATATATTGTTGTACTCATGACCCCAGCGGAGATGATCAGCGTAACCCCAGCATCAAATGCCCTCACCGACGTGGGTACTGCCGCTAGTACTGTCGGAAGACGTCAGAACACCAAAATAATCATGATGCTTAGCGCGGTATTCCAAATCAAAAATACTGTGTCTCCAAAATAGTTACGTTTTGTTCTGGATTTCACCTGCTCTTTTATGGACTCCATTCCTGCCCAGATATGCTGGTTGCTATTATGGTTGGTGATGTTTAGGTGCGGCACCGACAACGTCCAATTGGGATTTAAGCACTCGCAATATTCTTGTAGGTTGGCTGCATCCAAAGTTGAGGGTGCATAACGAAAGAATGCAGATTGGACCATATCGCCGGTGGTGTCTGCTGTATCACTACTTTTTCTCGCTGGTGTTGGCATGGGAACATCTCGTTGATGATGGTTTCTTTGTTCGTCACGAACCGGCAGTGCTATAAGTATAGACCTGCCGGTACGGCTCCGACCTTCATATACGCTGTCAGCCAGTGGGAGTACCTCTTGTCCGCAAATGATCCTGGACTCTCGTTCAGGGTGTGTAAGGATGTATCGATTGGCTTCCAAGTGCGTCACCAGCATCGTGGTACCGTAGGTCCGCGATGTAACACCTTAGCGCACTGCGGACCTTCCAAGGAGTCTTAAGAAAATCGGGGTAGGAAGCACAGTTTGTCGTGGTATGGTCTACATTGATGAAGGTCAGGAGCCATAATTGGACGAAGGTCTTCTGTGGCGTCGTCGTGTCCCACGGCAAGAAAAATGCCTGTATTCTGTATTATACATGTTTCTTCTTTCTATGCAAACGGAGTGGGCTTCAGCTGGAACAACTCCCACTTTGTTAAAACCTTCCTGATGGGTACCTTGATGGTTACCGTGATCATGTCCTTGGATATAGTGCAGTCTGCGATTGGGCGCTTGTCCCAATCGCAGAGCCTTCTCCGATGGGATTACGAGTTCGTACTGCTGTTTCCCCAGACTGGTGTTGAGCTGTTCCAAGTCTGTCTTTAATATCGAGGACATGATGATGGCGGGTAAATGGTGGTTCTTGCAGCTATGTATGACATCACCATGTTTGATCTGGTTGGTTAGGGCGTTTATTCTCCGGGCGTTGAAATAGGCGTGGGACAGAGTTCGTTGGGCGATGATTGGGCGTGTTTTAGCTTCTCCTGTTTCACACGACGAAGTTTGTAGTGTAGACGTTCCAAGTTCTTCATCCTGGACTCTAGGGTACGGAAACTGTCCTGGGTTTGTTCTTGGTATACTTCTCTCTGTTGTCGGCAGTTATTGTCCTCCACTGGAACTGGTTTGCATTGGTGGCGCCTCCAGTTTGACCGGTATATGATTGGTATCGTAGCCTCGTATACCAGCGCTCGTAGTATGGTTCCCAGTGAATCCCGTTGCTGATGTGGACGGGGGTGTCCTCGGGGTGGCCGGCTGCCAGTCGGGCAGTCCATAGCAAAGCAATGAACGTGAGGCTAGCTGGCTGGCTCATCTTATGTGTCGTCATAATCGTCTAATTACGAGAGAAAAGAAAAGCCCTTCTTACTAAACGTTACTAACGTAATTACAGCTATATTTGGGCAGGGTAAGCTAGTCCATGGATCGTAGTAGGCGAGGATACGGCTCACGTGCACGGTATCGATTTTATGCTTCTTTCCCCTGCTCATCTCAATCTCGTAGTTGACTTCATTTACTTTCTGTTGACCAGTATAGGGCCCGTACCATTGGAGCATCAACTTCTCACTTCTCCCCACTTTTCGGGTAGGCGTATATACCTTCACTTTGTCTCCAGGGCGAAATTCCACGTGTCTGTGCTCTCTGTCGAATCTTTCCTTCGCGGCTGCTTGACTGGTGTGGATTTTTTCTACGGCAGTGGTGCATGCTGCTAATGCTGTCTCTTTCTCTCTCTCATCTCCGTGACAGTAGTGTGTGTGTGTGGTTGGGTTGGACAGATTCGCTTGAGTCGGTAAAATGGGTTCTCTCCCATAGACTAGCATGAATGGAGATATCTGGATGGTTTCTTGCCAGGATGTATTGTAGGCAAAGGTCGCATGCACAACGTATTCGGACCAGTCAGTTTGGGTGGTGTTTGTATACATGGACAGTATATCGGCAAGTGTGGTTGAACCTCTCCGTGAGACCGTTGCACATCGGGTGATAGCTGGTGGTGAAACTACTAACCACACCCATACACCTTAATAGTTCTTGGATGAGTTCTGATCGGAATACAGCTCCTCGACCGCTTAAGAGTGTTCGTGGAGTTCCATGTCTGATTATGATGTGGTCGAGAAGAAACTCTGCTACAGGTTCCACTTTCCCATTTCGAATTGCCTTGGCTTCTACCCATCGAGTTGCGTAATCTATTGCAACAACTATGAAGGTCTTCCCGCTTCGACTTCTTCGGAAGGGTCCCAAGAGATCTATGCCTACCATGTCAAATGAGGTTGATACCGCTATAGGCTGCAGTAATCCTGCTGGTCTCAGGTTGGATCCTTTGCGGGCTTGGCAATCGGCGTAGCCTTTGACGAATTTTTCTACGTCTCGGTGAAGTCCTTCCCAGTAGTCTCTTGAATTTTTCGGAATGTCTTGGTAACCCTAGATGTCCCGCCAGTGAATCGGTATGATGGCTGAACAGTATTTCTCCGACGAGATGGCGGGGGAAGACTGGTAAGTAGAGTTGTCCTTGGGGGTTTGCGTTTTTCTTATACAGTACGCCGTTTTGCAGAAGAAAATTCTTGGCGTGTCTCCTATCAGCGATGCTATTCGCTCGAGCGTCCGGGTCTTTCACCGCCTGAATTATTTGTCGTAGTCTGTTGTCCTTTTCTTGGTAGATCTTCATGTCCTCGCTCTGCAGGATTAGTGTGAGTATTTCATTAGCCTCCTCTTCGTTGGATACTCTTGCAGGCAACACTGGGTTCCGAGATAAGCAGTCGGCATCGGAGTGTTTCTTCCCACTCTTGTAGACGATGGTGTACTCGTACTCCGTCAACGCGATTGCCCATCTTGTAAGTTTGCCTGTAGGGTCCTGGATCTTCTTAAGCCAACATAATGCATGGTGATCGGTTACAATGGTGATATGTCTACCGTAAACAAGATGTCGAAGGTACCGCAAACTCCATATAATTCCGAGGGCTTCTAGTTCGGATATAGAATAGTTCATCTCAGCCTGGGTAAGTGGTTGACTAATGTAGGCCACTGGGTGGAGTTCGCCATGTGATTCTTGTAGCAGTACCACCCCCATCCCGTACCCATATGCGTCAACATGTAATTCGCAGGGTTTCAAAGGGTCGAAGTGGGCCAATAAGGGCGAGCTCACTAGTTTGTCCTTTAGTGTCTGGAATGTCTCTTCTTGCTCTTGCTCCCACTTGAAACCATTTTTTTGTTGACTCGTACAGTGGCCTGACTATTACCGAACAAATTTTGATAAATTTTCGGTCAAAATTGCACAGACCAAGCTCTGTAGTTGCTTGATAGTCGTGGTTTTAGAAAATTGTTGATGCTCTGTAGACGGTCCTCGATGGGTAGTATTCCTTCTCGTTGACTGTGAATCCTAGTACTTGTACTTCTCTCTTCGCGTAGACAGACTTGGATGGTTTGCGTGTTAAACCGGCTTCCCTTAGTCTCTTCAAAACTTTCTCCAATCACAGTATGTGTTCCTCAAATGTGTTGGAAAACACAATGATATCATCAAGGTATACTAATACTTCTTTCCACTTCATGTCCCCAAATAACGAGTCCGTGAGATTTTGAAATAAGCACGGTGCATTGCAGAAACCGAAGGGTAGGACGTTGAACTCGTACAGGCCATGTCCGGGGGATGTGAAAGCCGTATACTGTTTAGACTTTTCTGCCAGGCCGACTTGCCAATAATCACTGAAAAGATCGAGGGTGGAAAAGTACTTGGCTCCGCCCATGTACATCAGGATATCGTCGATGTTGGACAATGGGTAAGTAGATTTTTTTTAACCGAGTTGAGTTTCCGGTAGTCCACGCAGAATCTTGTTTTATTATCCTTGTTTTTGATAAGTACCACGGGGCTTGACCACGGACTGTGGCTGGGTCGTATGATTCCATTCTCCAACATCTCGTGGATTTGTTCAGCAATTATTTCTCGCTCCTTGTGGGACAGTCTGTAGGGTCTAACCTTGAGGTAGGTCCATGGTCCACTTCAATGATGTGTTGTACCATGTTTGTAAATCCCATAGTTTCCATCGATGTGGAGAAGCAATCTTCGTAGCTTCCTAGCAAGTCCCTCAGTTGTTGTTGCTGTGATACGGGCAGCCGTTCGTCTACTTGAACGTCCAGTTCCGTCAATAGTATGGTATCCTGGGATGTTGGTTCCGGTCTTACGGTAGGTTGGTGGGCTGCAAATACCCCAGGGTGGTTCCTTTGAATAGCGTTGTTGGGACCATCGCGCGTGACTTCATCCGGGGTTGGGGTATGTGTTGGTCCAATGAGATATCCTCCAAGTATATCTACTTTGTTACCATAAATTTCTCATTGGGGATAAAGTGGAGAAACTGGACAGGCACCTCCTCCGGAACGTCGAGGGTACCTTGAGGGTCTAAGCGAACATCTTCTGACAAAGTGACTTTATGGCTTCCATCCGCCCATGAATGGTTCACGCATAGACCACAGAACTCGTCCTCGGATCTTCTTGAAAACGGGATAGTGACACTGGCTCTGCGATTGCTTAGGTGGACCTCTTCGGACACGAAGTTGATAGTTGCTCCATACTGCTTCAGAAACTCAACTCCTAAGACCAAGGGTTTCGGTAGGTTCTTGATAACCAGGGCATTGATGTGGAACTCCGCCTCTTGAATTTGGATGGTAACTTGACATTTCCCAATGACCGGTACACGATGTCCTCCCGCCGTGACAAGAGCCACAAGATGCCACAACTGGCGAAGTTACTTGGTTTTTCTGAATAATATTTACGTCTGACCCGGTATCTATTACAGCTGTTATCATGTGAAGATTAACGTTCTCTTGGGTGCACAGGATGTTCGGGCGCACGTTTTGACCACGGGGCTCACGGACGGGCTATCCGCTGCCCGCGTTAGTTTGGGTGGTCATATGGTTGTCGTTTCGCTTCTGGTCTGGTGCTGTTATGTCGTTCATTCCGAGCGATCTGCCTCTCCTTCATCCTGGCCCTGCAGTCTCGGATGAAGTGACCTGGCATGTTGCAGTAGTAACACCTTGGTGCTCCATTATGTGTTCGAGTGTTGGGAACTCGCCACTCCATGGCTTCTCTTCTACGGTCTGGGACGGTTGCGGTGACCAGAGCAGTGACGTGATTCTGTACCACTCGTTCCCTAAGATGGCTTATCTTCAGTAGGTACTCCATCTCTTAATTGAGTTAAATCCATGGTGGTATTACTAATAAGGTAATACTGTCGGCGTAGCTGGGATGAAGTCCTGTCTTGAAGTAATCTTGGAAGGTTGCCTCCGTCATCTCGGTGTCGACCTCGTGTGCAAGAGTCACGAGGTCGTAGTAATACGATTTCATATCTCCGTTTTCCCTCTGCCTCCTATTGCGTAGTCGCATCAACAGCCCTCTCGTCGACTGTTCGCCGCCAAATTCCCTGGAAAGATCTTCCTTTAACTGTCCCCATGTCTTCTGTCTGTTCTGCTCGTTGCCCCTATATTTGGAGTACCATATGTTTGCGGCCCCTTTCAGGAATGACGGTAGGTAGTATTTCTTCATTGCATCGCTCCATCCGTTCGCTACTGCTGTGCGATCATAAGTTCGAATAAAATCAGAATAAAATCATGTTAGAGTTGCAGGGCTTAAATACTTGCGGCGATATGAATTTTGGTACCGATGGGTTCCGTTCCGTTGTTAGTGCTACCGTGATCGTGGTATCGGCCATGTTGTGTCGTCGTTGAGGGGTTTTGTAATCTAGGTCCTTATATTCGTCCCTTGCGTCTTCTTCGGAATCCAACGTCTTTGTATTGTGTGTCTCTTTGGTAAAGACGTCCTCTCCGGTAGTCTCAAATTGAAATTCGATCGCCTGTACTTCTGCAACCCGTTGGTTTCCTTTTGTGGGTGATATAGCCAGGGATTTTCGAGGATTAAACGCTGCTTCTTCACTTGCTTTCGCTTCTGGTAACTCCGTACTTCTGTGTGGTCGGTTGAAATCCGCTTCTTCTCGTGAAAGTTTTATTTGGCGCCTTGTTGGATACTGTCTAGACATTCCCTTGATACCTAATTGTTCGTTGAATCTTCATTGGGATCGTTTTGCGCCTCCACCATGTTACGTAGCTCATGTAGACGAGGCAAGAAGGTAGGTCAGCGATTGCCTAGAATGTAAACAAACAACAAAGTAACATGATACGTAGCTCGTGATGGTTATGTCGTGGTAATGGTTATAGAGGAGGTATAAAACGGCCATCAGGTGCATGGCAAAGGGTGATAATTTTACATATTGGCTCTGAAGACGGGTTTTTGCAAGGATGTCTCAAATGCTTTATTGGTGAGAAAAACAAAGCAAAAGCGGATTATCACCATGAGATGAATAAGCAACATTTTGAAGAATGGTTTCGGCATGTTCTCTTTATAATACCAGCCAGATCCATTATTGTAATTAATCAAGCTCCATACCATACAATATTAGATCCTGTTTACAGAAATCCAAGTATGGCTTGGAAAAAGTCTAACATTATCGAGTGGTTGCTGAAAGGAAACGTTCAACGTCCAGAGGGAATATTATCTTTTTCTGAATTAACCAAAGCACAGCTGTTGCAGCTGTCAAAACCTCACCATCATGCAAAGGTGTTTCTATTAGATTCTATAGCAATACAAGTCAGAGGCAATGAAGTAAAATTATTATGGTTAGTAGCCCATTGCGAGTTCAATTGCAATTGACTTAATGTGGGCATACGTAAAAAATAAAGTTGCAAAAAGCAACTTAAAGATGTGTTAAATTTATGCATTGAAGCAATTAACACTATTTCAAAAGAGATATGGCAAAATTGTGTTGCACATTGCAAGAAACTCGAAACAATATATTGAAAAAGATCATATTGTTGACACAAATATAGAACCTATTATAATAAACTTGCGTGAAGATGATGATGACGACGAATTATTAGACTACAACGACAGCAGTACAGATAATGAGGAGTGCGATGGTCAGCTTCTAATTAATGTCTTACTTAGCTGTTATTAATTTTTGTATGATTTTAGATAATGACACAGAAATTTCCGGCGGGAGTTCCAATGTTGGTGGCTCTTCTGGAACTGAACAAATCGTTCAAAGTTTAGGACAAATGCTTGGCGTAATACAAACATTTGCAGAGAAAACCGGACCGTTTGGTTTGGCAGTTTTGGCACCCGAACCCACAACGTCATCATAATCACCTACTAATTTTTGCCAGGAATAATATTGTAAAATAATAATAAATCACTAAACAGAATGTGTACATTTCCACAAATAAAGAAAAGAAACACGTATGCTAGTTTAACAACTAACACCGAACGAGAAAATTACATAAATATTTAATACGGTCCTGAGAGTTGATCGCTTGAAATCGTCGCGCGAATGCTTGCGTCTCTTCCCGCCAGTAACCCCCTTTCTCCGACGGGAACCATCCTGCGCACAGGATCAATTACATTCATTTTACTCTTAAAAATTCGCAAATAACTTTTATGTTGTAATACATCAATGGATAAGTATCACATTAAATAAGGATTGTTTACGTGCTAACTGCGTTGTCCTGCTATCGGTCGTTTCCAAGATATCCGCGTCCATAAAAAGCTCGTCTACAGACTTTATTACAAAATAAATCAAGAAAATAAAAACACCAATCTATAGAAGAGATTCTAACTGTAACCCGAAAAAAATTTTTTTAGTACGTGGTTTAGGAGACAAAAAAGTCGAGAATTATTTTAAAACCCAAAAATCGGGTACCTTTTTTTACTTCTCTCGCGCTCGTGCCTAAACCGATGGGCAGAAAAATTTGATAGTCACTACTGTTATGTAGAAATGATTCAGGTGTATAACACACTTTATTTAAATTTTTTTGTTAACTTTTTGTTAACTTAGCATCACAGTTATCATAATCAGATTTTAACATATGTGCATCTAATACAATTTTATCATAGTGGTCACGTATTTCCGTTATATTTTGTTTATACTCATTAATGAGACCGTACGAAAAACTCAGTTTTTTATTGGAGTCTTTTAGGGTCTTTCTCAATTCTTGTATGGTAGATTCTAGTTGAATACTTTGTTTAATTACATTTTCACGTTCGATGAGAGCCGTAGATACAGTTAAATTTTCAATTCGTCTTTCGAATCCTGTGATTTTCGTGAAACACTCATCGTTCAAATCCATTTCGCTCATATGGTCTTCCATGCATTGGTCCAGTTCATCTGTACATTCTTGATGAATAGATAGACTGACATTGTAAAGGGACTCATAGTCATTTCGCCAGATTTCAGCTTCACGCTTGTAAAAATCACACTGTTGTTGTTGTTCTTCTTGTACTGAATAACCTCTCGTCAGAGGTAAGAGGAATAGTAAAACCATCAACATCTTGATAAAGCTGAAATCATACTAACTATAGATGTGTATTTTATTTTAGTTTAAGCTATCTAACCTGTATTTCCCCCTATCTAGATCTGCTTAGACATTTATACTTGAAGACATATACAAGATAATTAAAACTACGTATAACCCCATGGTTTGGTGTCTGTATATAAATAGTTAACAATTCTTTTGTCATCATGTGCACTTAACGCTAATTTATTGTATAAACTACATGTTTTTCAGACCTGATTAAATACTGATCAGTCCTATAGCTTTGATTATTAAATAAACAATTAAAATAATGATGAAAGGTTATATGTTTTAGAGAAGATGATTTTACACCTTTACCTTTCTTTACAGTACCTATGTTCGATACCAATTGTTCAATATGCTTATCATCCTCACCGATAACATTGAGTTTTCTTTGAAGTTGATTTACCTCATCTTCAGTTGTTTGCACTTTGATGGCATACATTTTTGATTTAAGACCAATGAATTCAGTCATGATACGCCCACAATTCTCATCTTTCATTAAACCGATTACCTTTTTGTTTTCTCTAGGCATGTTATATATGTTCTTTTCAGGGAAATCTGAGGTATCAAACCTGTGAATGTCCTCCTTAATATTTTGATAAATATCATCAACGAATAAATGGTAAATTAATGAATCAGTGTCGCAGTATAATAATTTCGCTTGATTTGGAAATTTTTCAAGCATATAATTATAATGAAAATCATACAGATACGTTTTAGAGATGTCTAATATTGCCATTCCAACGTATATGGGTTTTGAAAAAACCATTTTTAACCGGTTCATTTGAATTAATATCATATTATTATCAATGATTGTACTACTGTGAAAATTTGGTTGAGAAATATAATAGTTTGCACCGTAACGTCCGCGCCATCTCGTAACTAATTTTATATCTCTATATTTGCGTACGTTTTCCATGGTCTTACTGAACACTGCATTGTTCATTAACTTAAAGAAATTTTTCTCAAAGTCGTTGTTACTTTTTTTTCTCATTTCAGTATTTAACTCGATATATTTTCGTAACCAATCTGACTGCCTAAACTTTAACACTTTATGAATTTTATGAACTTTTATACCTAATTTAAGAGCTTGTTGTAACGTTTTGTAATGAATAACATAATTTTTTTTTTCATAAAATGTTGTTAATAATTTTGGAATTTTTGTTTGTGAGCAAGGTGGTACCAAATGTTCAGGACACAAAGGTAAATCTTTATGTCTTCCAAATAGTTTCACTGGATATGAAATATCTACTTCATAAATGTAACCAATGGGACTATTATCAGGAACAGATTCAACACTAGGCAACGAATATATATCACGGTCGGTAATGAGTTCAAATTCTCCACTCGGTAAATGTTGGCTCATTGCTAACCCATATAAATTGTTAATGTCAAAGTACATTAAATAGGATTGTTCATGATTATCATTATAATCTTTCATGTACTTATTATTGGCTTTTCCATAACGATTAGAACACTGAGAAATGCCACCTCTGATTCCCCGTTCAATAAACATTAACATATCGATGTCAGTGAGTAATTCTAAGTTAACATTGGTAATTTTTAACATGGCATCGAATGCTAAGCCAGGCGCTGTACAATAGTGCAGCGGGTCTAAACCATAGGTAGATTTACAAATTTTTCTAAAATTTTCAAAAACATCACTTAAAATTAAAACATCAGTTTTCAAGTATAACTCTGCATACTGTTGAATATTTTCAACTTTGAATTGATTCCACACATCACAAGCGTGTTTATAATCAGACTCTGATGTGCCTTTATTATTTAACTTACTATAAAAATGCTCTCTAGATGGTAAAGATGTTTCCTCAAGCTTATCCCAGTTATCTAAATATTCATAAGGAAATATACCTTTCCGTTGAAGTAGTTTAAATTCCTGATCACTATTACACATTTTTCTTGTTATTATCTTTTGATTGTCATTTAAATAAGACCCCAGTTTGTCTAGACTGTTTGCCATAAAGCGAAAAGAATCTATAAATTTGATGTTTACCTTTGTATTGCTAACATACTTTGTGAAAGAAATGTATTTTTCCTTATTCAGTGGTAATAGATTAGTTTTACCTGGAATATTAACTGTGATAGCTTTTATAATGAAATGAGAATCGTAGCCTGAGAGATTATGAAAAACCACTGGTATAGCATGTGAATCTTTCAATTTCAAATTACATAAGTTATGGGCACTTCCCCTAAATTTACCTGTAAAATGATTGTGCTCCCTGACCTTGTAATTTGCTGTGGTAAATGGTTTTGAACAAAGATAGCATTTTTTTGCACATTTATGTTGCTCTTTTTCCATCATTGATAAATTCATTGGTACTATATTACAAAATTTTGTATTTAATTCTAATGCAATCTGTTCTAATTTTTTTGCAAACCAGATACTACAGTCTTTACCTGTATACAATTCAAATTTGGAAAGTGAATCATCAAAAGAACATTTTAAATAGTAAGCAATACTAAATGCTTCATGTTTCTGTACCCTATTCAATGTTGTAGTAGCCTTACTATCTTGACGTTTTAATAGAATGCTTTCGATATCGGCATAGATGACAAAAGGAACATCTAAAACATTTTTATAAGTATTAAACGACATTATGTTGTCTGGTTCTTGAGGTAAAACAATTTTAGCCTTATTTACTTTTCTACACATGATGCGATGTTTGTTCAATGTTTCTTCTGTTTTAAAATGATTTAGACAACGATTACAGATCCAACTTTTATTTTTAGAATCGGGAAGTTGCTTCTTCAATAAACCAGATAAATTTGTAATTAATGCAAAATGATTGTGTTGTGTATCGTAATCATCATCTTCATCATCATCATCATCATCATCATCATCATCTTCACAATCAACACCAATTTTTTCAGTTTTGAGCATAAATAAATTAATTTCATCTTTAAAATTATAGCTACTTACATGTGTAGGTAGAATTTCCATATTCCTACCTCTACTAACTATAAACACATTAATTGACATGTTATTCATTTTTTCAAATTTAGGTATATCTTTAACGCGCATGGGAAACTGAATGCCATCATATTTTAGTTCAGAAAACTTTGGATACGACGTGTATCTACTAACGTTTTTCGTTTTTTATCACATGGATACTTCCAGGCCATAATTGACCATAAAAAGCAATACGGATCATCATTTTTTATATTAATTACTGATTTCGTGTTCTTAATAAATTGTGGCATTTCCACATACGTAGATATACCACAGCTTATTGGTGAATAGTTATTAATATTAACTTTTAATTGTAAAATCTCATAGAGGGCCCAACCTGAGTCACGATCTTCGAACGATTGCAATTTTGTTAAAATTTTATCTTTAACATGCTCCCTATACCCACGGAGTAAGAAGGAAGGAGTTCGCAGATACCGTACATATGATTTGAAATCTGACCCAAATGACTGCATGATAAGTACGGGAGAAAAACGGCCAAGTTTGTGGACATGCGCAGTGCGCACATATTGCTATCTCGTTTCTCTCATTCATAAATTGACTTGACCCATGTGATGTCAGTAGCGTAGCGACGATTGTCAGTATGGTGAACATATGGTGAGGTTAAGTTTCAAAAATTATCAACAGAATGTTAAAATTGTTGAAAGAAGTTATACAGAATTTTGTTTCACTTATTTTTAATGAAAACTTTACAAAATAGGTTTACCTTCTACGAATTGCGGCTATACGAATGGAAATAAAACAACTGTTGGTCTACAGAAGCTTGAGGATTACCCTAAAATTAGGAAAAGTTGCTGTTTATCAGAATTTGCGGATAAATATGTTTTGAAAACACAAGAACATATAATAAAATAATTGTATTCACTAGTGACTAGACGACATAACCACCATAACCTCACAACTGCTCACAACCATACGTTTTGACAGGCCGATTCGTCGCTCAAGTTATGAATGAGAGCAGTATGTGTGTACTGCGCATGTCTACACACTTTACTGTTTTAGGACTTATTGTGCAGTGATTTGGGTCAGATTTTGCCTATAGAGTGCGGTCTCCTCCCTTCTTACTCCGTGCCTATACCATTCCTTTAAGTTTACACCATTATCAATAACCTCGGTTTTGGTGGGAAAATATTTAATATCAGTATCACTGTTCTGTGGTTTAACAAAATTCGCATAGAATACCGTATTAACTTTTAACAAAGACGTTTTTAATGCTTTTTTTATTTTCAATGAAAAACTCTTAAATGCTTTATCTAAAAAAATTTCCGGGTCCAAAATTTTATAATTAATAATAACACCGCTTTGAATTCTACAATCAAAGCAAGATTCAACTTGTTCCCATTGTAGGTTTCGTTTTTTGTATAGGTTTTTTCTTTTATTTGCCAACCACTTAAATCGTTCTTTGAAACATTTAAGTAACCCTAAATTAGATTCTAATTTTGAAAAGTTTCCGCTATTACAGATTTATTTTTTATTGCTTTCCGAACAGTTAGAATTAAGGTATTTATTGATTTCACCAAACGCAATAATTGAGGATGAGTTTTAATAATTATTCTGCTTACCTCTTCAAGTTTCTTGATAGCAACACTAGATAAATCGGCAACTGTTTCTGGTGATGACATTATTGTAAATATGTTGTCCACGTAAATGTTTTATATAATATATATAGGCGTCATGTTCATTTTTGTGTTGAACACTGGGTATTTTAACCATAAATACGTTTCCTGAAATAAACTATTTTGAGTTCGGTCTCGAGACGGATATAGAATCTTATCACAAGAGTCATGACCTTTCTTTAGATATGAACATACATAATACAGAGTGATTTTGTACACGTAAGCATTCTGGAATATTCCACAAATTCGGAAATATTCCACAGTTGTTATCGCATCATGTGATTATATGATGATGATGAATTGAAATGTCATCAAAAACAAATTTGTTATTTACCCGGAAATAATTTGCTATCACAATGAATTTTTAAGAAACTAACTGTTGCTAGATGCAATATTAGCAATCACATGATTACATTTTTAAAATAAGAATTTCTAGATTCAACAAAATTTACTTACAATGTATGCGAAAAACATGTTTATCACTTACCCCGGAAATAATTATGCTAGTCGTAATTTTTATTGAAAATGTACGATCACGCGCTAGAAACGGTGATTTTCCATTATGATAAGAAATATATTTCGACTGTAGACTTTAGCTGCCTGACTAGCATAATTATTTCCGGGGTAAGTGATAAACATGTTTTTCGCATACATTGTAAGTAAATTTTGTTGAATCTAGAAATTCTTATTTTAAAAATGTAATCATGTGATTGCTAATATTGCATCTAGCAACAGTTAGTTTCTTAAAAATTCATTGTGATAGCAAATTATTTCCGGATAAATAACAAATTTGTTTTTGATGACATTTCAATTCATCATCATCATATAATCACATGATGCGATAACATCTGTGGAATATTTCCGAATTTGTGGAATATTCCAGAATGCTTACGTGTACAAAATCACTCTGTATTATGTATGTTCATATCTAAAGAAAGGTCATGACCCTTGTGATAAGATTCTATATCCGTCTCGAGACCGAACTCCAAATAGTTTATTTCAGGAAACGTATTTATGGTTAAAATACCCAGTGTTCAACACAAAAATGAACATGACATTTACGTGGACAACATATTTACAATAATGTCATCACCAGACACAGTTGCCGATTTATCTAGTGTTGCTATCAAGAAACTTGAAGAGGTAAGCAGAATAATTAAAACTCGTCCTCAATTATTGCGTTTGGTGAAATCAATAAATACCTTAATTCTAACTGTTCGGAAAGCAATAAAAAATAAATCTGATAATAGCGGAAACTTTTCAAAATTAGAATCTAATTTAGGGTTACTTAAATGTTTCAAAGAACGATTTAAGTGGTTGGCAAATAAAAGAAAAACCCTATACAAAAAACGAAACCTACAATGGGAACAAGTTGAATCTTGCTTTGATTGTAGAATTCAAAGCGGTGTTATTATTAATTATAAAATTTTGGACCCGGAAATTTTTTTAGATAAAGCATTTAAGAGTTTTTCATTGAAAATAAAAAAAAGCATTAAAAACGTCTTTGTTAAAAGTTAATACGGTATTCTATGCGAATTTTGTTAAACCACAGAACAGTGATACTGATATTAAACATTTTCCCACCAAAACCGAGGTTATTGATAATGGTGTAAACTTAAAGGAATGGTATAGGGAGCATGTTAAAGATAAAATTTTAACAAAATTGCAATCGTTCGAAGATTGTGACTCAGGTTGGGCCCTCTATGAGATTTTACAATTAAAAGTTAATATTAATAACTATTCACCAATAAGCTGTGGTATATCTACGTATGTGGAAATGCCACAATTTATTAAGAACACGAAATCAGTAATTAATATAAAAAATGATGATCCGTATTGCTTTTTATGGTCAATTATGGCCTGGAAGTATCCATGTGATAAAAAACGAAAAACGTTAGTAGATACACGTCGTATCCAAAGTTTTCTGAACTAAAATATGATGGTATTCAGTTTCCCATGCGCGTTAAAGATATACCTAAATTTGAAAAAATGAATAACATGTCAATTAATGTGTTTATAGTTAGTAGAGGTAGGAATATGGAAATTCTACCTACACATGTAAGTAGCTATGATTTTAAAGATGAAATTAATTTATTAATGCTCAAAACTGAAAAAATTGGTGTTGATTGTGAAGATGATGATGATGATGATGATGATGATGATGAAGATGATGATTACGATACACAACACAATCATTTTGCATTAATTACAAATTCATCTGGTTTATTGAAGAAGCAACTTCCCGATTCTAAAAATAAAAGTTGGATCTGTAATCGTTGTCTAAATCATTTTAAAACAGAAGAAACATTGAACAAACATCGCATCATGTGTAGAAAAGTAAATAAGGCTAAAATTGTTTTACCTCAAGAACCAGACAACATAATGTCGTTTAATAATTATAAAAATGTTTTAGATGTTCCTTTTGTCATCTATGCCGATATCGAAAGCATTCTATTAAAACGTCAAGATAGTAAGGCTACTACAACATTGAATAGGGTAAAGAAACATGAAGCATTTAGTATTGCTTACTATTTAAAATGTTCTTTTGATGATTCACTTTCCAAATTTGAATTGTATACAGGTAAATCCTGTAGTATCTGGTTTGCAAAAAAATTAGAACAGATTGCATTAGAATTAAATACAAAATTTTGTAATATAGTACCAATGAATTTATCAATGATGGAAAAAGAGCAACATAAATGTGCAATAAAATGCTATCTTTGTTCAAAACCATTTACCACAGCAAATTACAAGGTCAGGGAGCACAATCATTTTACAGGTAAATTTAGGGGAAGTGCCCATAACTTATGTAATTTGAAATTGAAAGATTCACATGCTATACCAGTGGTTTTTCATAATCTCTCAGGCTACGATTCTCATTTCATTATAAAAGCTATCACAGTTAATATTCCGGGTAAAACTAATCTATTACCACTGAATAAGGAAAAATACATTTCTTTCACAAAGTATGTTAGCAATACAAAGGTAAACATCAAATTTATAGATTCTTTTCGCTTTATGGCAAGCAGTCTAGACAAACTGGGGTCTTATTTAAATGACAATCAAAAGATAATAACAAGAAAAATGTGTAATAGTGATCAGGAATTTAAACTACTTCAACGGAAAGGTATATTTCCTTATGAATATTTAGATAACTGGGATAAGCTTGAGGAAACATCTTTACCATCTAGAGAGCATTTTTATAGTAAGTTAAATAATAAAGGCACATCAGAGTCTGATTATAAACATGCTTGTGATGTGTGGAATCAATTCAAAGTTGAAAATATTCAACAGTATGCAGAGTTATACTTGAAAACTGATGTTTTAATTTTAAGTGATGTTTTTGAAAATTTTAGAAAAATTTGTAAATCTACCTATGGTTTAGACCCGCTGCACTATTGTACAGCGCCTGGCTTAGCATTCGATGCCATGTTAAAAATTACCAATGTTAACTTAGAATTACTCACTGACGTCGATATGTTAATGTTTATTGAACGGGGAATCAGAGGTGGCATTTCTCAGTGTTCTAATCGTTATGGAAAAGCCAATAATAAGTACATGAAAGATTATAATGATAATCATGAACAATCCTATTTAATGTACTTTGACATTAACAATTTATATGGGTTAGCAATGAGCCAACATTTACCGAGTGGAGAATTTGAACTCATTACCGACCGTGATATATATTCGTTGCCTAGTGTTGAATCTGTTCCTGATAATAGTCCCATTGGTTACATTTATGAAGTAGATATTTCATATCCAGTGGAACTATTTGGAAGACATAAAGATTTACCTTTGTGTCCTGAACATTTGGTACCACCTTGCTCACAAACAAAAATTCCAAAATTATTAACAACATTTTATGAAAAAAAAAATATGTTATTCATTACAAAACGTTACAACAAGCTCTTAAATTAGGTATAAATGTTCATAAAATTCATAAAGTTTTAAAGTTTAGGCAGTCAGATTGGTTACGAAAATATATCGAGTTAAATACTGAAATGAGAAAAAAAAAGTAACAACGACTTTGAGAAAAATTTCTTTAAGTTAATGAACAATGCAGTGTTCAGTAAGACCATGGAAAACGTACGCAAATATAGAGATATAAAATTAGTTACGAGATGGCGCGGACGTTACGGTGCAAACTATTATATTTCTCAACCAAATTTTCACAGTAGTACAATCATTGATAATAATATGATATTAATTCAAATGAACCGGTTAAAAATGGTTTTTTCAAAACCCATATACGTTGGAATGGCAATATTAGACATCTCTAAAACGTATCTGTATGATTTTCATTATAATTATATGCTTGAAAAATTTCCAAATCAAGCGAAATTATTATACTGCGACACTGATTCATTAATTTACCATTTATTCGTTGATGATATTTATCAAAATATTAAGGAGGACATTCACAGGTTTGATACCTCAGATTTCCCTGAAAAGAACATATATAACATGCCTAGAGAAAACAAAAAGGTAATCGGTTTAATGAAAGATGAGAATTGTGGGCGTATCATGACTGAATTCATTGGTCTTAAATCAAAAATGTATGCCATCAAAGTGCAAACAACTGAAGATGAGGTAAATCAACTTCAAAGAAAACTCAATGTTATCGGTGAGGATGATAAGCATATTGAACAATTGGTATCGAACATAGGTACTGTAAAGAAAGGTAAAGGTGTAAAATCATCTTCTCTAAAACATATAACCTTTCATCATTATTTTAATTGTTTATTTAATAATCAAAGCTATAGGACTGATCAGTATTTAATCAGGTCTGAAAAACATGTAGTTTATACAATAAATTAGCGTTAAGTGCACATGATGACAAAAGAATTGTTAACTATTTATATACAGACACCAAACCATGGGGTTATACGTAGTTTTAATTATCTTGTATATGTCTTCAAGTATAAATGTCTAAGCAGATCTAGAGAGGGGGAAATACAGGTTAGATAGCTTAAACTAAAATAAAATACACATCTATAGTTAGTATGATTTCAGCTTTATCAAGATGTTGATGGTTTTACTATTCCTCTTACCTCTGACGAGAGGTTATTCAGTACAAGAAGAACAACAACAACAGTGTGATTTTTACAAGCGTGAAGCTGAAATCTGGCGAAATGACTATGAGTCCCTTTACAATGTCAGTCTATCTATTCATCAAGAATGTACAGATGAACTGGACCAATGCATGGAAGACCATATGAGCGAAATGGATTTGAACGATGAGTGTTTCACGAAAATCACAGGATTCGAAAGACGAATTGAAAATTTAACTGTATCTACGGTTCTCATCGAACGTGAAAATTTAATTAAACAAAGTATTCAACTAGAATCTACCATACAAGAATTGAGAAAGACCCTAAAAGATTCCAATAAAAAACTGAGTTTTTCGTACGGTCTCATTAATGAGTATAAACAAAATATAACGGAAATACGTGACCACTATGATAAAATTGTATTAGATGCACATATGTTAAAATCTGATTATGATAACTGTGATGCTAAGTTAACAAAATGTATGAATGACATTTCTCAAAAAGAACGGAAATTAATACTAAATATAAATGACTGTGTGGAAAGGGAGGAACAATGTCGAGAGAAGAAGAATAAATATTCACTTAATCTAAGCAGTTGTCGAAAATCAAATAGAAAGCAAAGATTAAGTAAAAATAAAAGTATTACTCAACCTCAATAATATTACCAATAAATAGCTTATGTTATATCAATTAAGAAACATTAAAATACATGTTTTAGAAAGAATATTATTATGCAGAAATCTCGTTGTCATATCAATTAAGAAACACAAATATATGTTTTAAAAGAATATTATGCGTTTTATTTATCGCTGAGAGTGAGACATTACAAGTTTAGTCTAGTCTAGGCTTGTGGAGTTTGATCGTACATTTTTAACTTTTCCTTATTTAACCTTGACGGCGCTCTGCCCGCCCCCCGTCTTTATACTAATCACAAACAAGCGCTTCTTCACGTAAATGGGCGAGTGGTCGAGTGCGGTCAGTCGATTGCATTGTAACCTATAGGTCTAGCGCGGTCTCCGGTTCGAATCCAACCGCACGCCTGTTTTTTAACATTATTTCAAATCTCCCGCTAAACTGGGCGTGTGTGATGATGTCATCTGCGGCGCCAGCAAGTCGGCACCAAGGTTGCAAGTCCAGACTTGTTCGATTACAGCCAGTACACACATACGTCACATAAGATAAGGCGCGCATAGCAGCAGCACACATGTCAACAAGCTCAAAGGTCGAACAACAACCACACACACACACACACACACACACACACACACACACACACACACACACACACACACACACACACACACAGACGTCAACAAGATAAGAGATCAAAGGTCAGGTAAGGCTATCAAGGTCAGTGTGACGTCAGAGAGGCTCAGGCGGGGTTCTGTGGCAAGGTCATTTCAAGGTCGTGTCCCAGGATCCCGCCTGTTATACTACTTACGACTCTTCAAACACAGGGCTCAATACTTTTGCAACCGATTAGTAGTGGGCAATCTGTCCTAATCTGTGACTATAAAGGTGCGTTTCCATTAGTGCTAATGGCAGTGGTAACAGACGCCATTATAGTATTTCTAATAGAAAATTGCTAGTGACTCGTTTATGTACATGCAAACTAATATGTGTCACTATCACGTAATGTGAGAAACACTATAATTTCGTATGCTACCACCGCCATTACCTACCATTACCACCAATCGGAACACACCTTACACCCCACATAAACATAACAATTTGGCAGCACGTGGACCGCACACACGCAGTTGCAACCACGATGTGTTGGCAAGAGCGCAACCCCAGTAACAGAAGAAGCTGTTTGAGTATACCGTGTTTGAGATAAAATTAAAACAAATTCGGTGGGGCCAGATTAACATAGCCCCTCCTTTCGCGAAATTTCAAATTCTATTTCTACAAATAAAAATGTTTAACGACATACTTTTTGTCAAAGTTATATTATAGGTTAATAATATGGTGCCATACAGGCGGCATGTAAATTTTAAATAAATCAAAAATTGCAGCCACAACCTGGATTTGAACCAGGGACCTTTGCGTTTCTAGCACAATGCTCTCCCATCTGTCATAGACCTCAGTAGCTCAGATGGGAGAGCATCGTGCTAGACTACGCCGACGTGCGGTCAACATTATACGATCTAACATCTTTAACGCTGTTTCAATTTATTTTTGCACACGTAATCAGGCTGGGCTATTATAGTGATTTTACATTTACAGTACTTACCAACATAACATGGTAACTCTAAAAATTACTGTGATAAATTGTTGACATAACCTATGTTTAGAATTTGAGATATTTCTCATATATTTATATAACTTCAACATTTGTCTACGGTTTATGAAGTGATATCTGCAAAAACTCTCGTACTATGAATACACGCACACGTACTATGAATATGTAGAAAATTTAAACGTGTAAGGTTATGTGCCCATATACCTAAAATACTAAGGATTGTGTGTGTGAAGAAATACGTATGTTCTATCATAACACCCGTATTAATACTTTTGGTCACAGATTACTTTCTCTTGGTACGATAGATTATGCACTCCTTTCTCAGCTGATAATATGCCTATGCCTATAGCTAATGAAAAACTTACAAGTATATATCGACGCATGCAACGAAGCCTATAGTAACTACATAGGGATTGCACTTGAGTTACAATAGTCTTCGTTGCATGGGTCGATATATATATATATTACACATACGTACATATATCAACAGCACAGGGATCTGATAACTGATAACGTATAAGAAAATAAAAAAAAAACACTTAATAAGTTATTCTTTATTTACCAATTTGTAATTCATATATTATTTATAAAAGACAATTAGATAACTTAGGCTTTATAATATTATATAGCTTTATTAATATAATATTATGTATAATGTCAACAGAAAATCACAAAAATGTTGATGCTCGCTATCATTAGTCTCGCATATGGGTCGTAATGCTTGTTCGGTTCTTCGGGGGTAATTTCAATAGAATCTGCGGTTTGTCGTCTTGAACATAAATTCTGCACACACTTTGGGCCCACACACACTTTGCACTTGAGAACAAAAACATCTGGACTCATCTGGTTGACAAGGTGTCCCATTATACAACATTTCTCATATAATAATATAGATGTCTTCCAGTAATATTACCAAGAAATTTGATGAAAAATCGGTAATCTTCAGCATACCTCGATGATTTTATTCTCAGTTCACGGAAATTATGAAAATTAGTGATCAGATCTCTTGTCTAGAAATCATTTTTGATCAACAAAATAGTACGTCAGGTTTTTTGATTCTCCGTCATGTAATTTGAATCCAATTACAAAACCCGTAATGAGCTTCTACATCATACCATACTTATAGCTTGAATTCTATGGTAGTAGAATGGATAAAACAGCACTGTTTATATCTATTTTCTGCTAGTTAACCTAAAAATTAGAGTTTTTAATAAAATAATATGTAGTATACTTCTTTAGGCACAAACCTGATTGATATCTGATAGAATAATAGCATGTTTCTCTAATCTCCTCATTTCGATTGGAATACTGCTTTGTGCGGTGTTTTCATTTTCAGATTATATCTGATTTGTAGGTTAGAGCTCTCCAAACAAATTGGCCAGTAAAATATAAATGTGAATTTTAGCCAGTTACATAATTTTTTTAACTATAGTCTTTTTTATGGGTACATGGTAGAAAGAGATAGACCAACATTACTATCTTCGTCTAATGATGTCTAGTTGTCGAGAACACCGTAGATGGCCACACTGTCTAGACTCGAATATGGATGGAAAAATTGGTAAAATACGACGCGGATTCATGACCAGTGTGACTTTGTTTCTTTTCATTTATTTGAATTCTTTCAAATATTACATTGACGTAAAGTGAAACTACGGCGCAGTAGCGCCAAAAACATAATTCAGATGTTATTCGTAAAATCACGACATCCAATTATACGTCTATCTTTGAGCAGCTATTGTTTCAAATTGGGCATGGGTATAATAAATATCCAGCAACTGCGATCAAGAATACTTCATTTAGATTGTTGTAATCTTATAATATGCTATCATTATTCAATAATAAACCCACACGGGCATTGAACAGTTTAAATAATTGGACCAATAGGGGACTACCAGAACAGTCCTGAAGTTAGGCTGAACCAGCCTCTTAATGGAGCAACACAGTTTGGATAGCAACACAAAATTGCAAACTTATACGAAAAATAACAGAATACAAATTACAATAAATTGAAGGGACAATAAATTAATCTAGAATTTGGGACTGAACTGCAATAAATTTAATACATATTCTAATGTTTCAAGGGTACGTATTCCCCCAAAAAACAAAAAGAAATCGCATACACATGTACAGTACGCTATCCCACTTTCTCTTACGCAAACATTTTGTTTTAGATAGTTATGTCATACTGAGCAAAAAAGTCAATGGACTTTTGGAATTTGTTTGTTCAACTGCTTAAAACGTTAGACCGCTTGAAGTATTAACAAAATAAAGATATTTTTAAATAAAAAACTCAATAAATAACATCATAAAAAAGAAACTAAGAACAAAAACAAATGATGAAATAAATAAATATTCTTTGTTTTAGCTTAGCCTTTCTTATAATGCTTTTTCGATGATATCCGTTATTATATGGGCTTGATCTATAGTGGAATGCTTTTCTCTAAAACCAAATTAGTGATTAGGAATTAGTACCTTTCTCTCAATGATAGGTTTCATTCTCTCTAGAAACAGGTTTTCAAAGAGCTTCGATATCATTGGTAACAATGACATTAAGCGATATGATTTGGCCTCATTCGGTGGTTTGCCTAGTTTTGGTATCATGATAACTTCTGCTATTTTCCAGACCTAGGAGTAGGTATGAGGTCAGCTTGGCGACGCATGCGCGAACATCGGTTCTTCCGCGCATGGCAAATTTGAATCGGCGCATGGTGGGAAATTTGAAATTTAAAGATGGCCGACTTCCGGAAGACGACCATTTTGAGAACGTCAAACCGGAAGTCGGTCATTTTGGCGGGAAATTTGAAATTTCAAGATGGCCGACTTCCTTGGCGGGAAATTTTGAATTTTCAACATGGCCACCGGAAGTCAAACATTTTGGCGGGAAATTTGAAATTTCAAGATGGCCGAGATGGCCGTAACGAGTCCCGGCGTGAAGTTAGCCCCGGCCGCCGAAGACGGCCACCCCCAGCATAGCACCGGCGCACCGGCGTGAAGTTAGCCGAAGTCGGCCATTTTGAACCGGAAGTCGGCCATTATGAACCGGAAGTCGGCAATTTTGAACCGGAAGTCGGCCATTTTGAACCGGAAGTCGGCCATTTTGAACCGGAACTCGGCCATTTTGAACCGGAAGTCGGCCATTTGAACCGGAAGTCGGCCATTATGAACCGGAAGTCGGTCATTTTGAACCGGAAGTCGGCCATTTGAACCGGAAGTCGGTCATTTTGAACCGGAAGTCGGTCATTTTGAACCGGAAGTCGGCCATTATGAACCGGAAGTCGGCCATTTTGAACCGGAAGTCGGCCATTTGAACCGGAAGTCGGCCATTTTGAACCGGAAGTCGGCCATGTTGAACCGGAAGTCGGCCATTTTGTACCGGAGGTCGGCCATTTTGAACCGGAAGTCGGCTCTTTTTAACCGGAAGTCGTCTCTTTTTAACCGGAAGTCGGCCATTTAGGCGGGAAAATTTGAAATTTCAAGAAGGCCGCCGGAAGTCGGTCATTTTGGGAGGGAAAATTTTGAAATTTCGAGATGGCCGACGTGAAGTCAGCCATTTTGGTGGGAAAATTTGAAATATCAAGATGGCCAACTTAAAAATATTAAATTTTCCCGCCAAAGGAAGTCGGCCCTTGAAAATTCAAATATACCGCCAAAGGAAGTCGGCCATCTTGAAAATTCAAAATATCCCCGCCAATGGAAGTCAAATATATTTAAAAATCGAAATTTCCCCGCTAAAACCATCAACTTATGACGTCATTGGACCATAAAATTGAATCCACGATAAATTTAAGGAAATGTTCTCACCAACAAGTATTGTGAACAACCACACGTATAAAAATGCACTAAAACCATCTTGGCCACGTATAAAAACCGCACATGCTTCACTTATCATTTCACATTCACATCTGTAATAAACACACTATTTATTTTGGTACCTCTCGTGAACATCCTGTGTTGAAAACACGGTTCGCACTGACCAAATAAACTGCTTTACCTTCAGTTACAAGAAGATCCCCCATACAGAGCCTCTTTCGTATCAGTTGCTGACGTCAGGGATAAGAATAGTTATAACAAGAATTTATTACGTAAAACAAAAGAAATTCCATATTTTCTTACAATGTATATAAATAATTACATAGATAAAAAGTTATTTTGCAGCGGCGACATTGCTAAACACGATAACGCTAACGAATTTTTTCACATTGCTAACGAATATCATTCTTATCAGTCCTTAAAAATGTAGTAAGTGCACGCGTAGATATTACATAAAACAAAAGAAATTCCAAATGAAATAAATATCAAATAAATATCAAATTAATAGCAGATAAATAGAATAAAATAAATAGCATATAAATAACATATAAATAGCAAATAAATAGTAAATAACAAATAAATTACCACTAAATAATAAATGAGTAGCAAATAAATAGCATAGAAATAACAAAAAAAAAGCCAATAATTAATAAAATAAATAGCATATAAATATCAATTAAAAACAAATAAATAACATAAATAACAAATAAATAACAAGTAAATACCAAATAAACAACAAGCAAATTAACATGTAAATAACTAATAAGTAGCCAATAAATAACTAACTAAATAAATATCAAATAAATAGCAACTAAATAGCAAATAAATTACAAATAAATAGCAGAAAATAAATAAATAAATATCATATAAATAGCAAACTAATAACAAATAAAGAGCAGATAAATACTAAATTAAAACTCACCTTGGTCTTCTTACTTTACTTACCTGTCAATAACACTATTCCTGAAAATGAAACTCAACTAAAAGTACATAAAACATCAAAGAAATCACATGTAAATATTTATTAATTGTGCGAATTAAAATCCATTATAATTATAAATTTGCCTTTTCATGGAAGATATTAATTCAAGCAAGAACTACTATCTCGAATTTATGGGGCAGGTGGATACTGGAAAGCCGAACTCAGTAAATCTATTTCATATATATTAATATCGTATTATATATATTATCTAATGTTGGTTTTCATTAAATATAATTGTTTTTACAGAAAATTGCTTGTGTTTATTTTTAGCTCTTATTTATCGGCTATATGTGTACGGGAATACTAGGTTAAGTACTTGCATACGGATGACTGATTACATAAATATGCAGGCATGTGAAATAGAGATCTACCGTCATTGTAAAAATATCTCGTGGAAACTAATTAATAAAATAAAAACAATAAAATAGTCATTGTCACAATTATAGGCGCGATGTACCTGTCAAATATTCGTTCACTGTATAAAATGATTTAGCCGTTAAGTGTTCCATTAAACGGACTTTAAATAAACTTACGCTAGAGGAACTTAAAACATGGGTGGGCAGTGCGTTATACGTCCGGACCATCATAAAGTATGGTCCACGCTCGTTGAATTTTAACGTTACAGTGTTGCTGTAATGAGTAATAGTGTTTGGGGTTTCATTCTATTGGTGTAATTCTTTGATATTTGGAATATTTCAATCACAACGCGGAAAACATGAACAGAATGAAATTACTTTGATATATGTTTATATACAACATGATTGGTGCAACGTTGAGCGCGCGTACGTACAGTGTGATTGGTGCAACTTTGAACCCATACGAAAAAAGTTTCTTACTACTTAAAGAGTATAAAGCCAACAGTCCTGGTGCGAGAGGTTTTTGACTTTTTATTAAACAACAGTCTTTTTCACTTAGGAATTGAAGTCGATGGATGCGAGCATTATCATATATTCCTAAGTACAAAAGAGCTAGTTTTGATTGTAACGCATGCGTTTCATGAGCCTCACAAAATTATCTAGTAGGCGTAAGTATGTATATGCCTATTTAAAAAATAAGAGTGCAATAAGAGCGTTGGAAAGAGAGTTTAACGCGGAAAACATGAACAGAATGAAATTACTTTGATATATGTATTGTTGTTTTATTAATTTAGAGCATATGGTAAGGTATGAATAATTTATCTTATAAATCAGTTTTCAGTTCACTGTTAAGGTTGAAAAACATCATACTGTTTGTGTTAATATTAAAAATAACTTACTTACAAATTGTTACTAACATAATCTGTGGAGAATCATTCTCCAACATCCTAACTAATACCTAATGGGTCTATGCATTATATAAATAGCAAACTCAGTTACTTAAAAAAGTTAATATAGGTATTACGTTAAATGATTGATTACTTAAAAAAGTTAATATAGGTATTTCGTTAAATGATTGATCCATATACGCGGTTCTTGCTGTTATCGCATAACATCCGCTTGCGTCTAGATGTTTATATACAGCATGATTGGTGCAACGTTGTGCGCGCGTACGTACAGTGTGATTGATGCAACTTTGAACCCATACGAAAAAAGTTTCTTACTACTTAAAGAGTATAAAGCCATCAGTCCTGGTGCGAGAGGTGTTTGAAAACTAGCAGATAGCTGTATACATACCAACAGTTCTGGTGTGAGAGGCGTTTGAAAACTAACAGCTATAGTCGTGAGGCAGACGTGAGATAGCTGTGAGGCAGACGTGAGATAACTGTGAGGTGATAAACCAACAACAGATAGCTGTATACATACCAACAGCTCTGGCGTAAGAGGCGTTTGAAAACTACCAGATAGCTGTATCCATACCAACAGCTCTGGCGTGAGAGGCGTTTGAAAACTATCAGATAGCTGTATCCATACCAGCAGCTCCGGCGTGAGAGGCGTTTGAAAACTACCATATGTGATTGATGCAACTTTGAACCCATACGAAAAAAGTTATCGAGCCTAATGAGCCAACTAGCAGATAGCTGTATACATACCAACAGTTATAGCGTGAGAGGCGTTTGAAAACTAACAGCTATAGTCGTGAGGCAGACGTGAGATAGCTGTGAGACAGACGTGAGATAACTGTGAGGTGATAAACCAACAACAGATAGCTGTATACATACCAACAGCTCTGGCGTAAGAGGCGTTTGAAAACTACCAGATAGCTGTATCCATACCAACAGCTCTGGCGTGTGAGGCGTTTGAAAACTATCACATAGCTGTATCCATACCAACAGCTCTGGCGTGAGAGGCGTTTGAAAACTACCATATGTGATTGATGCAACTTTGAACCCATACGAAAAAAGTTATCGAGCCTAATGAGTGGGATGTTCAAAACAGTAGGTACCTGATGAAACACCTGAGACTAATCGTTACTATATATGGAAAAGGTTCTCACGCATCACTTAGTATCTCCTTATTGCTACACAGGGAAACATGGGTCTTGTTACTTATAGAAATCCTCATGAATACCCATCCTCTTATGGTTTCAAAAAGAGTACATCGGATTGGCGGGTTGAAGCCGGTCTTGTTGAAAATTTACAAGTGAAAAATCTAGAGAACTGTGTTACCCGTACTACTACACCTAACAATTTCGAAGATCATGTGTTGGAGAAAGGACTCCGCAGACGACGATGCACTGAATGTTATAAAGAAATTTCAAGAAAATATGGGAGGAAGAAAGCTCAGAGAAGAAGCGTATGTACCAAACTAGTTTGCAAACAATGCGATAAAACATTTTGTATTGCATGTTTTGGAAAAACTCACAACCACCAATCTCCTCGACATCTCTCAGAAGCAGATAAAATTTATTGTGATAAATAACATAATAAAATTATTTTCGTTATCATTGAGACTAATTACGTTTATATATATATATAATCGCATTTTATAGGAACGGGTTGAAGTCTGTTAACGACCAAGTTTTTCTAAATCTTGGAATTCAAATCACGTACAAAGTACCAATAATGTACGCTAAATTGGACATTGACGAAATAGGTCGTATGCTAAGATGACATATGAGAGTAATAAAACAAAAAAAAATACATACAAATTCAAATAATGGTTTTTATTACATTTCTATTACTGTTTTAGCTCTACAAATGAAATAAGTTGGGCTTTTGACGCCTTCCCCACGTTTTTCTCGCCTTTGTAGACCAGCCCCATTGAAATGAGTGCCTCCAGCTCTTCGTCGGTGATTGTTTCTGCTATTCGCCTAGGTAGAAACACCACGCACTCCTCCAGTTCGACAAGAACTGATGGCCATTCGCAGGTCTCAATTCGTTTCGCTCCTTTGATTTGGTACGGCGTATCCAAAGTGAGCTCGAACAGGTTCTTCCTCGGTTTGAACTCGCAAAGCCCTAGTGCTGATAATCTACTGGACATGTTTCTGCTGTTGCTGGTGCGGCTTGTTACTGTTGGATGTAATAGGAGTAGAGAACTGAACTTTGTAACAAACCCGTCCCCTATTTATTCTATGGCTTCATGTGGTAGGAGAAATGTCTGTTCTTGATTATATTTTAAGAATTCGCGTTTATAACGTGTGGCCAGAAATATTTAGTCTAAATATTTGTTAAGAATGCTCGCTGATAACGTAACAGGCACGCAGCCGATAACAATTCCTAGATAAGAGTACAATGTCGCAAGAAATAGTTATTTAAAGCATTTGTTAAGAATGCTCGCCGCCGATAACAATTCCTAGATAAGAGTACAATGTAAAAAATTCATTAGTTATGTCGCAATAGTTATTCTAAAAGCATTTGTTAAGAATGCTCGCTGATAACGTAACAGGCACGCAGCCGATAACAATTCCTAGATAAGCTTAGAATGTAAAAAAAACCCGTACTTAAACCCATGGACTCAACCAGAGAGCCACCAAATGCCTACACAATTCTGCAACGATTGCTACGAGTACTTTTGTTTTTTGTCAGAACTCAGTCAATTTGCATTATCCAAAAACGACCTTAGATTTACAGTGTTACGAAACATTAGGTGATAGCCCGCTAAATTGTCATTGTAAAAGGCAACAGAAAAAGGTATGTAATTAGTTTCTGTTATATAAGTAGTTTAACAGATGTTATGCTTGCTCTAGAAGGAACAAAAAAAAGGCTTCAGAACCAACCAGCACCACAACGTTAGCAGACTTAGCTTCTTTTCTAGTAAGTGAAAATATAATCGCTCCACCACCACCACCATCGCCAGCAGCAATATCAGCTTCATCAACCATCACCACCACAACGTCAGCAGATATAGAGGATTTTTCAATAACTGAAAATGTAATCACTCCACCACCACCATTACCAGCGTCAGTATCAAAACGTTGGAATGCCTACCAACGTCCAAATGAATTGTATGCTAAATGAAACATTGATAATAAAAAATTACTTAATTGAAACCCGTATGCTTTTTATTACCGTTTAGTATTTATAGTGATTAAGAGAAAAAAAAGGTAAGTATGACAACACTGCTAAGAAAATATAAGAAATTCTAATATGCTTACCGTATTGAATATCGTCTTTTAATAATACCACTTCTTAAACTATGAAATAAAACACAAGACATTCATTTAACGTATCTATTTCTTTAAAACGGTAAATGGTATACATTATATAATTCCCATAAAACCGATTGATTACGATTCGTTATTCCAACGCATAATTTTCCTTAAACTGTCCAGTTCCCATAAAATCAAAAACCTGTTCATCTCTGTTGTAGACTTCTTACTAAGCTTATTTTCCAGTTCCCATATTAACTCTTGCACAGCCGCTATTCCAGATGCTGGTGATGATGTTGTTGCAGACTTCTTAAGTTCAGACCCTACCGACGCATGAACTGATAGAAAGTGACGTTTGAGACTCCACTTTCTCTTAAAGGCCCGTCTACAAAATTCACATTCGTAGATTGATACCAACTTGTCAGTTGTCAGTTCGGGCCGTGGTGATGGTGTTCTAGACATATTAAGCTCTAACCCCAACGGCGGTGGTGTAGACATCTCGAGGTTACTGATTTAGACGGTTGCCAATACATAGACTGAGTACTTCTCCAAGTTTACTCGATTATATAGCGTTTGTTCACATGATCAATTTCACCAGTATTATAATCATTAAATATTAGGCTTTGAACACGTTTGAACACGCACACAAATGATGACGTCACCATCAGTGTTTTAATATACTTACCGTTCACTCTTATATTAGCACTGTTTAATCTATGAAATAAAACATAAGAAATCTATGTTTAATCTATGAAATAAAACATAAGAAATCTATGAAATAAAAAAAGAATTGTGCATTTACGATGGTAAATATCCCGTTAACCATTTATTCATACCATCCACCAAATATGAAGAGCTGAGCGAGCTGGAAAAGAAAACTATCCGCCATCTCTCAACACATCATCATGGTCTCGACTACTGCGGAGGTTTCATCGAGCTGAGCAAACTATCCAACGTCTTGGAATTACATCTCAGTGATGTGGATCGCATCTATGTAAAAGGTGCCGAAAAATATCGAGTACTATTACAACATTTGACCAATATGAAGTTTCAACCACACATTATCAATTTGGAAGGGCTTGAATCCTGGTGTCCACCATCACCATGCATACACCATGCAAGTTTCATACAAAAAATAATATTAGCGCAGTTTGTGCCATGAATAATTGTAAACTACTATATAATTATATTATGTCAACTTTACCATTATAACGAAATAAATGCATTAAACGAATTTCTTGTGCATTTTATTACATAGGTTAAGAAGTGATATAAGATTAATGTCAATACGGTAAATAAATTAGAAGACTGATTATTACGTCATCATGGTAAACATGCTCAATCACGATTTTACGCTCAATATATTTCATGATTAGAACACTGATTAAGACGTTATCATGTTAAACTCAAACACGATCTTATACTCAAAACAGATATTTTATGATTAGAACATTGATTATGGCGTCATCATGTAGACATGTTCAAACATGATTTTTACTCAATAAAAATAAAAATGCAGATCAATTCAATTAAGTAATTTTATTTAGCATACAATTTATAAATTTACAAAAAGTTATTAGTTGAGCAGTAGTAGGCATTCCAACGTTTTTTTTTGCCCTTGTATACCACTGCCATTGACGACAGACTTTGGAGTTGGTCTTCAGTGGTGATGGCTTCGGCTAATCTCTTCGGAAGGAATGTTACGAAATTTTCAAACTCCATAAGAACCGACGACCATTAACACTTTGTAATTATTTTCGCTGATTTAATTGGATACGGTGTATCGATGTCTAGCTCTGATATCTTCTTCTCTGGCTTCATCTCGCAAAGACCCAACTCGGACAGTCTAGATGACATATTGTTTGCTGCTGTGGTTGACAAAAGTTATTAGTAGAGCAGTAGTAGGCATTCCAACGTTTTTTCGCCCTTGTATACCACTGCCATTGACGACAGACTTGGAGTGGTGATGGCTTCGGCTAATCTCTTCGAAGGAATGTTACGAAATTTTCAAACTCCATAAGACCCGATGGCCATTGACAGTTTGTAATTATTTTCGCTGATTTAATCGCATACGGTGTATCGATGTCTAGCTCTGATATCTTCGAAATTGTTTAACCAATTACGACAAACCCGAGCAGACATTAGTTGCATTGCTTTTTGTAGCCGTAAGGTACAGAGTCGAAATCTTCACCAAACCGTCTTTTTGACGAATTGGGTCTATACTTTTTCTTTCCTCAATAGTCACAATCTCATGACATTTAGTTCTTTGAAAACTTGTAGATATTACTTCGAGGGGAGGAAGTTCTTGAATTATCATGTCTTTTATAGAGTGAAAATTGATTAATTTGGAGATTTCGTAATTGATTCTGATACCCTTCACTTTTACCACTGTTAACTTAATTTAACATTGGTCTTTTAAGAAACCCATACGGTATCGAAAAGAATGCTTAAATTTTCGTTCGCAACACGGCAGATCAACAGATCAACTAACTAATAGTTAGCAGGGATATAGATATTCATTGTTGAGATTTTATTAATCAAATTCTCAATTTCTTAAGAATCCCTTCATGCGGACATTCAATTTCGAAAATTGATAGCGATTTGCTTACTGTTGATACTAGTTTCTTCGAAAATTCGTTATATTTAAGTATAGCGTTATCATGGAAGAAATAGAGATTTCCATCTGCAGACCTAGATACACCATTAAATTCCACATCAACCTCTGGAAACAAGTCGTGTATTCGACCGAATTTGGAAGCTTTGAACGTACATTCATCCAATTCAGAGTAATATATACTATCATAAAAAACATAAGTTTTACCTCTGTGGCTGTTAACAACGCCTTGAATTTTTTCACATGAGGTAATCTCATTGTTTGCAGAGAATACACAGGTTCTTGAAGCTGAAAACTAGGAATATCTACAATAAACACATACCTATCAATGAAAATCGCTAAATTACCGTTAGGCCTTTGATATACATAGTATGTGCTATTTTGACGAAGATACCGGTTTAAGAACGGTAACCAATCAACAATTACCATTGATCGACTAATCTTTTTATCTTGTAGGTTCATAATCCACACAATATGTCTAAAGAATATGGAAACATCACCTTCAACAATAACGAACCCGCTAAATTTCTTATCTACGTGCAAATATCTAAATCGACCAAAGATTCAACAGTGCTGATATTTGTAGTTGCTTCAGTCGTCTTGACTGTGCTAGATATTGTAGATTTAATTGTTGTCGATGCTGCTGCTGTTGTACTTGGCACCTCAATTTTAGTTGTAGGTTTGCTACTTCCATATAGCTGCTGTATACCGTCAATATCATCTGTACCAAGAGTAAAAACAGCGCGGTAAGCTGAATACATTACAGAATTAACATCACCTGTGTGATGTAATCCTAAAGTATGACCAATTTCATGAACTAAGACAGCAAATAAACTGATTTTATCTTCAATTAGATTATTTTTACCAGTAATCCAATCTTCACTTTTATCTAAATGAATTTCACAGGTACTCTTATTGATTCGAGGAAAAAAGGCATGCCCTAGGACATGACCTGGTCCATCAAAATCAGTACCACAGTCTGTGTTGTCTTTTATATTTTTATGTGATTTAGCCCCAAAAGAGATTATAATATTCGGATATTTTGGTGAGTGCATAAACTCTAAAGGCGTATGATTAGCCCACACTGCAAACGCTCTACGTGCATCGTCATGCTCAGCACCTGTGAAGTATTTTGAAAAATACCAACTAAGGGAGGTATTAGACCACTTTGAATTCTGTCCGACAAGAGTATATGACGTTATAGTATCTGCCACGCCACACCTAGGACTAAGTAATACTTTAACGGTATCCTCGGTTAAATCTCCTGTAATAGGTAAATTGAAAAAGTCTTGAAACCGTTCCAAGCCGGTTTTTATCAGCGTATTATCACTGTCATTGTTTAATCGCAAGTTCTCAACATCGGTTAAGTACCCATATTGTTTTAGATATTTTTTGATATACTCGTCAGTTAAATTTTGAGAATTAACACAACAAATTAGTAATGTAATAACAAACAGTTTAATCATCTTCGTACGATGTTATTGCTTCAAGAGAATCGTAACAACTGAATAGAATACGTGTACCTTTGTAATAAATACGAATATATAAACAAGTTCAAACTTGTTCCTAGTCTGTGACATCATTAAGAATTGTTTCGGCTTACGAGCGTGTTACGTTATCAGCGAGTATTCCTAACAAATGCCGTTTAATCTATGAAATAAAACATAAGAAATTCGTTTAATGCATTTATTTCGTTATAATGGTAAAGTTGACATAATATAATTATATAGTAGTTTACAATTATTCATGGCACAAACTGCGCTAATATTATTTTTTGTATGAAACTTGCATGGAGTAAACTTCTCCATGAGGGGTGATGGTGGACACCAGGATTCAAGCCCTTCCAAATTGATAATGTGTGGTTGAAACTTCATATTGGTCAAGTGTTGTAATAGTACTCGATATTTTTCGGCACCTTTTACATAGATGCGATCCACATCACTGAACCTCTGTGAACTTAGCCCCCCCATATTAATTTTTTACAGTTTTTTTTGCTTAAATCGTTTGATAGTCGTTTGATAGGGTTTGATAGGCTATTCCAGAGGTTTGATAGTTTTTCGTTTTTCCGGAAAACAGAAAATAAAATTTGGTGTGAAGTAAGTGAAGTTAGCCCCCCCATGTTCGAATTCTCGGTTTTTTTAAGTTGCAATCGATTGCTTATGGTTTGGTTAGGTTTGATAGTCCATTCCCGACGTTTGTTAGTTTTTCGTTTACCTGAAATCCGCAAAATTAGAATTTTTAGGTTATGTTATTGTCTGAATTTATTCCTTTCCAAAGGCTATTTTAAGCGGGAGGTGTTTGATTGTTGTTTCATTTTGTTCGCTTGTTAGTTCTGAACGTATAATTGTTCTTAGTAACGGCATAATTGATAATATTGTAAAAATTAATGATCCTTATAAATAATATATTAATAATGTTCGAATTCTCGGGTTTTTTAAGCTACCATCGATTGCTTATGGTTTGGTTAGGTTTGATTGTCCATTCCCGACGTTTGATAGTTTTTCGTTTACCTGAAATCCGCTAAATTAGAATTGGTAAGTTATGTTATTGTCCGAATTTATTCCTTTCCAAAGGCTCTTTTAAGCGGGAGTTGTTTGATTGTTGTTTCATTTTGTTCGCTTGTTAGTTCTGAACATATAATTGTTCTTAGAACGGCATAATTGATAATATTGTAAAAATTAATGATCCTTATAAATAATTTATTAATAATGCTCAATTTTCGGGTTTTTGAAGTTGAAATTGCTTATGGTTTGGTTGAGTTTGATTGTCCATTCCCGACGTTTAATAGTTTTTTTGTTTTCCTGAAATCCGAGAAATTAGAGTTTAGTTTATTAGGTTAGTAATTAGTTATCTTATTGTCCGAATTGATTCAATTCCAGGGGCTATTTTAAGCGGGACTTGTTTAATTTTGGTTAGAAAATGTATCATAATCCATAGTTCTAATTAAAAGTTGGCATTAAATGAAAAATAATTGCATGAGCTTTATTTATTGTCCCCAATATCTAATTTGAATCAGCGCCATCTACAAAGGAACGGTCAAAGTTAACTCTACTACTTTATCGGCATAGGTAGGGGAGTCCAAGGAGCATATCAGAGATAAGGTAAAATTAGCAAGGATATTTCTGCGATCTTGCTTAACATTGTTGTAAAATACAGCTGAAGACCATTTTCCTTCTGTTTCCATACTCAACGTTTTCCAAATGGTAGATGAATAGCTGGGCACACTATCTTTAAAGTGGTCTTCATATTTGAATAAAATGTCAAGTACTTCTTCGGTTGGTATCTTAGCTTTTCGAGGCATCTAAAGTTTCATAGTAAAAAGGATTAGGTATTTTAATTGGGTACAAAACGTGCAGACCTAATAGGCCTGTTGGTCGCCTAGTTAGATCGCCGGTAGCGAAAAAACCGAAAGTACGACTATGCTCTTACACGCGCTACGTGACTATGCTCGTACGTTCGGCGTGCCTACTCTCCTACGTTTCGTTTAGGTTAGATGTCTAGCAACCGCCTCGCGAAGTTTCGGAACACAACCTCAACGGTATAGATTATATATTTTTATAATACCTACCATAAGGTTTCTGCATACGTGTCTCTAAAGTCGAACTTCCCAAAGCGTATAAACAATCCCAGGGTCTTGCAACTGATGAAGCACAAATTGAAGAGTATATACATATATATACATATAGAACATCAACTGTGTCCCGCCATGTCTCCTACCTATCAGCAACTCCGGCTTTAAACGGAAATTATTTACGAAACATTTGCTTGAGCAGTGAGCGAGCGTGTGTGTGCCCTAAATTATTATAATGTAGGTTTGATTCTTTGAATTTTTTGTTTGTTTGTGTGTTTGTTTGCATTTGGTTAAGTTGAGCAGGCAACACTTATTTTGTGTTGACCTGGACTTCGCCAACTCTTACCTTGTTCAGTTTTAGTGTATTGTATACATTATTTTTTTGCTTGAGAGAAATAAAGACGTTTATTATTATTTATTGAAAATCTCTGATACATCTCATTAAATATTTGAAACCTAGATAATATAATTTAGATATAACATATAAATACTAAACTTACACTAATAATTTTGAAAAGTAATAAAGAAGATCAGGGCAAATTGGTAGTACCGAGCTTCGCTGAAGCCTAGGGTACTCCCTTTATTATTATTATTTATTGAAAATCTCTGATACATCTCATTAAATATTTGAAACCTAGATAATATAATTTAGATATAACATATAAATACTAAACTTACACTAATAATTTTGAAAAGTAATAAAGAGGATCAGGGCAAATTGGTAGTATTATTATTATTATTATTATTATTATTATTATTATTATTATTATTATTATTATTATTATTATTATTATAAGTAATCTCCAGTATACACAAAAAGACACTCGCAGTATTTAATAGTTTCTTAATGTACCACAGTGATCGTCGAGATAGTCAATGCGGCTCACTGATTTCCAATTTCACCCCTATTTAAAAGCATATTTTAATGGTAGGTACACGCTGTACGCCTGTATAGTTTGTAATTAAACTTATTGCGGGTAGAAGAACGTATATTATGCTCCTTGGATTCCCCTACCTATGCCGATAAAGTAGTAGAAGAGTTAACATTGACCGTTCCTTTGTAGATGGTGCTGATTCAAATTAGATATTGGGGACAATAAATAAAACTCATGCAATTGTTTTTCATTTAATGCAAACTTCTAATTAGAACTATGGATTATGATACATTTTCTAACCAAAATCAAACAACTCCCGCTTAAAATAGCCCATGGAATTGAATCAATTCGGACAATAAGATAACTAATTACTAACCTAATAAACTAAAGTCTAATTTCGCGGATTTCCGGAAAACAAAAACTATTAAACGTCGGGAATGGACAATCAAACTCAACCAAACCATAAGCAATCAATTGCAACATCAAAAACCCGAAAATTGAGCATTATTAATATATTATTTATAAGGATCATTAATTTTTACAATATTATCAATTATGCCGTTCTAAGAACAATTATATGTTCAGAACTAACAAGCGAACAAAATGAAACAACAATCAAACAACTCCCGCTTAAAAGAGCCTTTGGAAAGGAATAAATTCGGACAATAACATAACTTACCAATTCTAATTTAGCGGATTTCAGGTAAACGAAAAACTATCAAACGTCGGGAATGGACAATCAAACCTAACCAAACCATAAGCAATCGATGGTAGGTTAAAAAACCCGAAAATTCGAACATTATTAATATATTATTTATAAGGATCATTAATTTTTACAATATTATCAATTATGCCGTTACTAAGAACAATTATACGTTCAGAACTAACAAGCGAACAAAATGAAACAACAATCAAACACCTCCCGCTTAAAATAGCCTTTGGAAAGGAATAAATTCAGACAATAACATAACCTAAAAATTCTAATTTTGCGGATTTCAGGTAAACGAAAAACTATCAAACGTCGGGAATGGACTATCAAACCTAACCAAACCATAAGCAATCGATTGCAACTTAAAAAAACCGAGAATTCGAACATGGGGGGGCTAACTTCACACCAAATTTTATTTTCTGTTTTCCGGAAAAACGAAAAACTATCAAACCTCTGGAATAGCCTATCAAACCCTATCAAACGACTATCAAACGATTTAAGCAAAAAAAACTGCAAAAAATCAATATGGGGGGGCTAAGTTCACATAGGTCATCACTGAGATGTAATTCCAAGACGTTGGATAGTTTACTCAGCTCGATGAAACCTCCTCAGTAGTCGAGACCATGATGATGTGTTGAGAGATGGCGGATAGTTTTCTTTTCCAGCTCGCTCAGCTCTTCATATTTGGTGGATGGTATGAATAAATGGTTAACGGGATATTTACCATCGTAAATGCATAATTCTTTTACTATAAAATCGCCAGACCTGAGTTGGAAACCTTGGATGTCGACCACAGCGATTTTCATTTTGAATGTTTTTATTTGGTGGTAAACTGGAAACTAAATGAATTTATTATAACCTACTAATATATACTACTTTTTATCCCCACCTATGACGTAATGTCGATTGTTTCAAACTTCTTCACAAAACTGTACATTGCAATAGACACGAATAACTTTTATTGGTCGCATAACACTTGCTGCTTCCGTTTAAGAGCACTTAATTTCTTAGATACTGCTTTAGCCGGCATCGTTGATGGGAGTAGGTAAAGGCAAATTCGCACCGGCCCGGGGCTAACTTCACGCCGGTTTGCCGGTGCTACGCTGATCATCAATAGTATTATTCGCACCCTACCATATCTTTCAATTATTTTAGATGGTCTGAATTACGCCAGTCAGTTGGGTTTTTCAAACAAAAAACTACGTAATTGTGATTGAAATATTCCAAATAACAAAGAATTACACCAATAGAATGTGTTATTTATATGCTATTTATTTATTTAGTATTTATCTGCTGTTTATTTGTTATTAGTTTGCTATTTATATGCTATTTATTTATTTGTAATTTATTTGCTATTTAGTTGCTATTTATTTGATATTTATTTAGTTAGTTATTTATTGGCTACTTATTAGTTATTTATATGTTAATTTGCTTGTTGTTTATTTGGTATTTACTTTTATTTATTTGTTATTTATGTTATTTATTTGTTTTTTAATTGATATTTATTTGTTATTTATTTTATTAATTATCGGCTTTTTTTGTTATTTCTATGCTATTTATTTGTTATTTATTTGCTACTCATTTATTATTTAGTGGTAATTTATTTGTTATTTACTATTTATTTGCTATTTATATGTTATTTATATGCTATTTATTTTATTCTATTTATCTGCTATTAATTTGATATTTATTTGATATTTATTTCATTTGGAATTTCTTTTGTTTTATGTAATATCTACGCGTGCACTTACTACATTTTTAAGGACTGATAAGAATGATATTCGTTAGCAATGTGAAAAAATTCGTTAGCGTTATCGTGTTTAGCAATGTCGCCGCTGCAAAATAACTTTTTATCTATGTAATTATTTATATACATTGTAAGAAAATATGGAATTTCTTTTATTTTACGTAATAAATTCTTGTTATAACTATTCTTATCTCTGACGTCAGCAACTGATAAGAAAGAGGCTCTGTATGGGGGATCTTCTTGTAACTGAAGGTAAAGCAGTTTATTTGATCAGTGCGAACCGTGTTTTCAACACAGGATGTTCACGAGAGGTACCAAAATAAATAGTGTGTTTATTACAGATGTGAATGTGAAATGATAAGTGAAGCATGTGCGGTTTTTATAAGTGGCCAAGATGGTTTTAGTGCATTTTCATACGTGTGGTTGTTCACAATACTTGTTGGTGAGAACATTTCCTTATATTTATCGTGGATTCAATTTTATGGTCCAATGACGTCATAAGTTGATGGTTTTAGCGGGGAAATTTCGATTTTTTAATATATTGGACTTCCATTGGCGGGGATATTTTGAATTTTCAAGATGGCCGACTTCCTTTGGCGGTATATTTGAATTTTCAAGGGCCGACTTCCTTTGGCGGGAAAATTTAATATTTTTAAGTTGGCCATCTTGATATTTCAAATTTTCCCACCAAAATGGCTGACTTCACGTCGGCCATCTCGAAATTTCAAAATTTTCCCTCCCAAAATGACCGACTTCCAGCGGCCTTCTTGAAATTTCAAATTTTCCCGCCTAAATGGCCGACTTCCGGTTAAAAAGAGACGACTTCCGGTTAAAAAGAGCCGACTTCCGGTTCAAAATGGCCGACTTCCGGTACAAAATGGCCGACTTCCGGTTCAAAATGGCCGACTTCCGGTTCAAAATGGCCGACTTCCGGTTCATAATGGCCGACTTCCGGTTCAAATTGGCCGACTTCCGGTTCAAAATGGCCGACTTCCGGTTCAAAATGGCCGACTTCCGGTTCATAATGGCCGACTTCCGGTAGAAAATGGCCGACTTCCGGTTCAAAATGGCCGGCTTCCGGTTCATAATGGCCGACTTCCGCTTCAAAATGGCCGACTTCCGGTTCAAATGGCCGACTTCCGGTTCAAAATGGCCGACTTCCGGTTCAAAATGGCCGACTTCCGGTTCATAATGGCCGACTTCCGGTTCAAAATGACCGACTTCCGGTTCAAAATGACCGACTTCCGGTTCATAATGGCCGACTTCCGGTTCAAATTGGCCGACTTCCGGTTCAAAATGGCCGACTTCCGGTTCAAAATGGCCGACTTCCGGTTCATAATGGCCGACTTCCGGTAGAAAATGGCCGACTTCCGGTTCAAAATGGCCGACTTCCGGTTCATAATGGCCGACTTCCGGTTCAACATGGCCGACTTCCGGTTCAAATGGCCGACTTCCGGTTCAAAATGGCCGACTTCCGGTTCATAATGGCCGACTTCCGGTTCAAAATGACCGACTTCCGGTTCAAAATGACCGACTTCCGGTTCATAATGGCCGACGTCCGGTTCAAAATGGCCTACTTCCGGTTCAAATTGGCCGACTTCCGGTTCAAAATGGCCGACTTCCGGTTCAAAATTGCCGACTTCCGGTTCAAAATTGCCGACTTCCGGTTCATAATGGCCGACTTCCGGTTCAAAATGGCCGACTTCGGCTAACTTCACGCCGGTGCGCCGGTGATATGCTGGGGGTGGCCGTCTTCGGCGGCCGGGGCTAACTTCACGCCGGGACTCGTTACGGCCATCTCGGCCATCTTGAAATTTTCAAATTTCCCGCCAAAATGTTTGACTTCCGGTGGCCATGTTGAAAATTCAAAATTTCCCGCCAAGGAAGTCGGCCATCTTGAAATTTCAAATTTTCCCGCCAAAATGGCCGACTTCCGGTTTGACGTTTTCAAAATGGTCGTCTTCCGGAAGTCGGCCATCTTGAAATTTCAAATTTCCCACCATGCGCCGATTCAAATTTGCCATGCGCGGAAGAACCGATGTTCGCGCATGCGCCGCCAAGCTGACCTCATACCTACTCGTAGGGGACGTTTTTTAATCTGAACGATGCATTTGTTATATACGCCAGCAGAACAATACCTTTCTAAGGTAATTGTTTAAGAACCTGTCATGTGATAAGATCATTCTTTGGATTCAGGTTTGTCTTGATTTTTCTGGCAATTTCCTTTGGAGTAACTAGCTGCATGGCTTCTTCTTCATGGGTTATATCGGGTCTGATTCGATTTTGTGGGACTCTCAGATTTCTGTTAGATGTTCTGCAAAAATTTCAGCCTTCTGTTTATTGCGTCTTGTCCAGGTGCAGTCTCTTCGTCTTATAGGTGGGACATGGACCACTGGCCTCTTGTACTTCCTCACTGCTTTTCACAACGAGTAATCTGTTTATATATCTGGTGTCAATTTAGTTAAGAAGGATTCCATTAAATAATAAATTCCTTAAGAAGGATCCCATAAATAAATATGAAACCAATTTTTTTCTCGAACGTAATTATCATTCTGACTAAAAAGTTTCCAATAGACTTATTGGTTTTTCGATTCCTTAAGAGCGCGGTCCAACAGCTGATCGACTGAGGCTTGGCTGTTTTTGATAAGTGGGGAAAAATCAGTCGAGAATTGGTCTTTGAGCGGGGATGTCGACGTTTTCGCTAAAGCTAGTTTGGAACAAGATAGACTACGCCGACGTGCGGTCAACATTATACAATCTAACATCTGTTTCACGCTGTTTCAATTTATTTTTGCACACGTAATCAGGCTAGTGATTTTACAGTACTTACCAACATAACATGGTAACTCTAAAAATTACTGTGATAAATTGTTGACATAACCTGACATAACCTATGTTTAGAATTTAAGATATTTCTCATATATTTATATAACTTCAACATTTGTCTACGGTTTATGAAGTGATATCTGCAAAAACTCTCGTACTATGAATACACGCACACGTACTATGAATATGTAGAAAATTTAAACGTGTAAGGTTTTATGTGCCCATATACCTAAAATACTAAGGATTGTGTGTGTGAAGAAATACGTATGTTCTATCATAACACCCGTACTAATACTTTTGGTCACAGATTACTTTCTCTTGGTACGATAGATTATGTACTCCTTTCTCAGCTGATAATACACTTATACCTATGCCTATAGCTAATGAAACACTTACAAGTATATATCGACCCATGCAACAAAGCCTATAGTAACTACATATGGATTGCACCTGAGTTACGATAGTCTTCATTGCATGGGTTGATATATATATATATATATATTACACATACGTACATATATCAACAGCACAGGGATCTGATAACTGATAACGTATAAGAAAATAAAAAAAAAACACTTAATAAGTTAATCTTTATTTACCAATTTGTAATTCATATATTATTTATAAAAGACAATTAGATAACTTAGGCTTTATAATATTATATAGCTTTATTAATATAATATTATGTATAATGTCAACAGAAAATCACAAAAATGTTGATCCTCGCTATCATTAGTCTCGCATATGGGTCGTAATACTTGTTCGGTTCTTCGGGGGTAATTTCAATAGAATCTGCGGTTTGTCGTCTTGAACATAAATTCTGCACACACTTTGCACTTGAGAAGAAAAACATCTGGACTCATCTGGTTGACAAGGTGTACCATTATACAACATTTCTCATATAATAATATAGATATCTTCCAGTAATATTACCAAGAAATTTGATGAAAAATCGGTAATCTTCAGCATACCTCGATGATTTTATTGTCAGTTCATGGAAATTATGAAAATTAGTGATCACATCTCTTGTCTAGAAATCATCTTCGATCAACAAAATAGTACGTCAGGATTTTGATTCTCCGTAATGTAATTTGAATCCAATTCAAAACCCGTAATGAGCTTCTACATCATACCATACTTGTAGCTTGAATTCTATGGTAGTAGAATGGATAAAACAGCACTGTTTATATCTATTTTCTGCTAGTTAACCTAAAAATTGGAGTTTTTAATAAATTAATATGTAGTATACTTCTTTTGGCACAAACCTGATTGATATCTGATAGAATAATAGCATGTTTCTCTAATGTCCTCATTTCGATTGGAATACTGCTTTGTGCGGTGTTTTCATTTTCAGATTATATTTGATTTGTAGGTTAGAGCTCTCCAAACAAATTGGCCAGTAAAATATAAATGTGAATTTTAGCCAGTTACATACTTTTTTTTAACTATAGTCTTTTTTTATTGGTACATGGTAGAAAGAGATAGACCAACATTACTATCTTCGTCTAATGATGTCTAGTTCTCGAGAACACCGTAGATGGCCACACTGTCTAGACTCGAATATGGATGGAAAAATTGGTAAAATACGACGCGGATTCATGACCAGTGTGACTTTATTTCTTTTCATTTATTTGATTTTTTTCAAATATTACATTGACGTAAAGTGAAACTACGGCGCATTAGCGCCAAAAACATAATTCAGATGTTATTCGTAAAATCACGACATCCAATTATACGTCTATCTTTGAGCAGCTATTGTTTAAAATTGGGCATGGGTATAATAAATATCGAGCAACTGCGATCAAGAATACTTCATTTAGATTGTTGTAATCTTATAATATGCTATCATTATTCAATAATAAACCCACACGGGCATTGAACAGTTTAAATAATTGGACCAATAGGGGACTACCAGAACAGTCCTGAAGTTAGGCTGAACCAGCCTCTTAAGAAAGAGAGCTATTTAGAACACGGCTGTAACTTTTAAAAGAGTTGGAAAAACAATAAGTCCATGTAACTTTTTTATGCAGTTATGTTCATGTTATTGCGCACTTACTCTACCGGTAGTAAAGGACACTGCACTGCCGAAACTGCCCATAATAGAATACGGTTCGAACTCATTGCATCCAAGGTTATACACGAGTTCCCGCATTCGTGAAGTCACGCCAGGCTAAGAATTGACCCGCAGGCGGGAACTACCACGGAACCAAGGCTATAAAGGAGTAAGGTTATCCAAAGACGGGATTTCTCAGTTTGAGGGGTAAAGGAAGATCGTGACGTCACTAGCGTCGCGCGTATCTTCGAACAAAGTAAAACGACGTTGTATGCGACGTGATGCGAACTGCGAAATGAGCCGGGACTCTAGTGACGTCACGCAAATAGAGCATATATGGATCTGAGGGGGGTATATAAAGTGGACTATAGGAAAGATAGCTAACTTGATAACCTCTCTCTTTATAGACCTTGGCACGGAACTACGTACAACGGTTGGCAACACTAGCTATACCTATAATAGCGCTAGAGTGCGCTATTCTGGCTGATCGCGGCCATTGGTAGTGCGTATCAAACTTCACGTTTGTTACAGTGTAGTTTCGTGCGTCGCTTGTTTTTACCAACTAAAGACGTTGTTTACCCGCACTTAAAGTATAAATAATCAATTAACAGTAAGCACAAACTAATTTAAGCCTAACCTCGATGTCCGATAAAGACAAAACAAAGGCCCCACAGCCCAAAAACATCCCCAAAGATGGACAGGTGATTACAGCAATCATGAAGGAGATGGGAATCACAGAATTCGAACCGAAAACTATCGTACAGCTAACAGAATTCGTATACAAGTACGGCACTTCGATATTAGAAGAAGCAAGGACGTTTGCAAATAACTCTAAGAAAAAAGTTATGGATTTGGATGACGTTCGCTTAGCTTTACAGCTATCCTCGGAAAGTTCATTCACCATGCCTCCCTCTCGTGAGATTTTACTAGAATGCGCCCGTAATAAAAACCACGCTCCTTTGCCATTAATAAAACCCCATTGTGGGCTCCGTTTGCCCCCAGATCGTCATTGCTTATCATCTGCTAATTTTGTCCTAAAATCCAACCAGAAAAAACATAAAATCGGATTCTCGTTAGCAAATGCCAGTCCTGCTATGAAAGTTGCAGCAAAACCAAATGTAAACTATATTAAAAGGACAAATGCCATGGGAATTAACAAACAAAACATATCTGTTCCCAAGCCCATTACAAAAATTACAACAAATATTGCCAATATGCAACCGCAGAAGACAGTACTCAAGCCAAAGATTCAGATTTCGCAGCAGAGCGTGAATTCTCCAATTCCAATGGATGTCGATCACAGTAACGGTTTGAAACGGAAACGGGAGGATGATATTGAAATTCTTTAGTGTTTGCAAAGATTTAGATTTATTGTATGGTGTAAATTTTGTAATTTAAGCATAAACGTGTTGGTTCAAGTAAAAATAAAGCATTTTTTTCTTGTAAAATTTGTTGGTGGATTTAATTTTAGTATTAGTAGAGATGTTAAATTACCGCGGTAATTTGCGGAGTCTATGTTAATCTTATGGGGTAATATAATAGTGAATTATGCTGTAATTTAACATCTCTGAGAATTAGACAATTCTTGTAATGATTCATATTTTCATATTTTTTCAAAAATAATTTTATTAATGTCAGTTTTTGAAATGTTAATGATTGGTTACACAATTACATTATTAGTTTAGAACTACGTGTTTTGTTCCAATATGACTGTCCACCCTTAGCGGCTTTGAACTCAATAATTTAAATTATTGAGTTCAGTGGGTTTCTTCGGCTGTCAAAGAAAAATTAAATATGTATTTAAAGTAAACTGTTGTGGCCTTCACAGGACCAACTGCATTTAATTCGTAATTTGTTTATGTGGACAATGGCTATTAAAAAATTTATTTATTACTTTTAGAATCTGGAGAAAAAATTGTAAATGCGCCAACGCTTTTTTTCTCATTCCTCAGATTATACGGAACAAAGAATGTTGGAATCCGTTGTTGCTTGTTTGAATTTTTGTTGTTACTTTTTTTTAGATCGTTAATTTATTGTTTCACAAAACTACCAACAGCATAGCAGCCAACAGGCATAACTCACACAGCCTATGATAATAATTTATGTAAAAAATTTTGAAAATATGTCCATTACAATGTATATATTTGTTTAAACAAGTGGTATTTGTTTAAACAATTTTAAAATAGTTAAAAATTACTAAAACTGCCAATAATCAAATAATTTCTGCAAAATTAGACAAATATAGGTATGCGTAACATCATATATTTTTGTTTAAATGGTAATTATGTAAACAATTTTAAATTAGTTAATAAATGACAAAAAAAACATGTCAATAATCCAATAATCATTTTTTGGGTACTGCAGGACAGAGTGCCCAGACAGCACAAAAACATCTCAGCGATGTTCCTCAGATGTTGAAGTTACATATTGAACATCTGAATGCTTCGGGATTTACCGTGAGCGTGATTCACAATATTTTTTTATAATTTATTTGTAAATCCTTGAAATGCTAATAAATAGTTGTGCCAAATTTGGAATCGATTTATTGCATAGTTTCGCCAATAAAAAATTCTAAAAAAGCAGTAATTTTAGAGAACAAGAAAAACGGAATCCTCCCTTAAAGTGGCAGAACTCACCCAGTTTCTAGTTTGCTCCGATTAGTTTTTGACGTTCCAACTGAATTCGGACTACGTTTATCAAACTGATAAAAAAATAACACTCTGGCGCATGAATTAAAAATATAATTAGAAAATGTGTCTCCTAGATTAGATTTATTGATTTCATAGGTAGTAAACTATTCTACAACAAACGTGTCGAGAAAGATTAGCAGAAGTTGTTTACAGTTTAGCCAATTGGATTTTATTTTCAAACAAGTTAATTAATTAAGTACATGAGTTTTGGTCTGTACTTAATTTTCGATATTAAAAATTTTAAAAATGAGGATAAACTGCTGTACATCCTATATATTAATGCAACACTAGTAGGAAAATCAAAATAAATAAAAAATTCTGGCATTTTCGTATAGGAAACCCTGATAAAAGTCGATTTATGTTGCTAAAATTAGATGTTTTCGTTTAAAATGACAAAGTTGGTATCAACTTCCGGCAGACCGCAAGTGGCAGTCAACTTGGAAGTTAGGAATGATTAGATCATGATTACAAACTTTTTAATTTATAGAAATAGTGCAAAGTGGATCATCATATCATCATAAACTTCTTTGATAGTTATACGAGTTCCTACTTTACCGACCGAGGTTTGTCTTTATTCCACAATTTCCGTTACGTCAAGCAAATGGCGTCGATGGCGACAGTTTGACTAACAGAATATTGAAGTGTGATTAATCGGTGCCCTAAAAACTACACCAGACAGGAGTTTTCCGTATACAGCTAGTGCATTTTTCTCTTGTTTTTAATCTTAGTTTATAGTGTTCGTGTATTAAAAAGCTCGTAGTGGTTCTCGGCTCTCGTTTATTTGCAGGTGAGTTCTTCCAGTTACCCAAATCTAGGGCCTCCATGTTCTCTAGTTATCACGATTTCGTATTCATATTTTTTCGGCGTTTTTTTTGTCATTGTTTTTATTGGGTTTATTATTCTGTGCGTGAAAGAATTCATATGATTTATTTTTTTGTAATTTATTTATAACCGTTAAATATTTATCATTAATTTATGTTTTCAATTATTTATTTAGGTTCTTTGTTATAATGGAAGAAAACTCGTCTGTATCAGCCGTCGCAACAACCCCAACCCAGCAACAGCAGCAGACGGCGGTAAATCAGCAGTGGATGTATAATTATGCTGCGATGTACGGCCAGCAGTATCCATACGGGATGACCCCACAAGCTTATGCACAATATACAACACAATACTACCAATATCCTCATATGATGAACTATGCTCAATACACGCAGGCATTCAAACCTGTAGCAGAAGCGGAGAAGAAGGAGGATTCCAACGAGAAAACAGAAGTAAACCCGCCTTTGCCACCAGGGCCTCCTCCTGCGCAGATTCAAAAACCGCCGCAATTTTACACGCCACCCAAACAGTTCGGTCATATTCGGTTCAGCCTGAACAAGAGGGGAGGCCCCACAATGGGGCACAGAGGACCACTGAACGGCACCCCTCAGAATTCTCTCACGAGCGGCGCAGCCAAGAAGAAGCGGAAGCGCAACAAGAACAACCAGAATAATTTCAATAATAGTTTTAACATGCCCCCATTGCCTCCAGAAGAGAACATTCAGAAGCCGGCACCGCCGCCGGAAACCATGCCCCCGTTACCACCCTTGCCACCACCACCTCAGGATATCAAAGTGCCCCCGCCTCCACTACCAACAGAGCCCCCTAAACCAAAACCCCTACCAAACCCGTTAGTCAACCCTACGGAGGAGTGGCCAGATTCGCTAAAGGATTACGTTAACAGGTGCTACGAGAAGTGTAAGACGAAAATCGACAGGGATCAGGTCGATATCGTGTTGAAAGGTAAATTGACAAATGCTTCAAAGACTGGTGATCTATGGGTGAGGGATTGGAACAAGGAGCCCCTCCCAAGTATACACAGTGAACGAATGACGTTGGAACCAAAGATAGTGCCCGGGCAGCTGTCGCAGTTTCAAAACGGCAATGGGATCGTAACACCGAGCAAGAAGCCCGGGGGCCTGTCAGCCGCCATGGGCGCTAGGTTAGGCTCGCGTGCGTCCACTCTCCGAGGTCGTAGTAAGTCTTTATCGCGTTCCCGCTCGAGGTCGCCTGGTTCATCAACCTACTATAAAAAGTCACGGTCGCGATCTAGGAGTCCAAGGCGTCGTCGGTCTTCTAGGTGAGTAGTATACAATTTCATAATTAGGTTAAAAAGATTTGATAAAAACCTTATTGTACACATTAATTAAAAAAATATATTACTTTATTTATTCAATGAAATACTAATGTATGATAAGCAAGAAAAAATTTAATAAATTGGATTTTAATCAAGATTTTACCGGAAGGCGTGATGGTCTATTAAGGGGTAAATAAATAAAAGCTGTTTAAATTTTCACAAAATTTCTTATGACAAAAGTGAATTACCAAATATTGTAAACTTTAGTCATGAGCATTATCAAATGTAATGAATGCCATTAGCCTCTCTGCATATATAATGAATAAAAGTGACAAATTTTTCTATTTGTATGTATTAAACTATTGAGATTAAAAACATTTCATAATATTGTCAAAGTTTATCCAATGAGAAGGTGTGTAAAATTTTACTCTAGAAGGTTGTTACAATTATTTAGCACGTTATTTACGCATAACGTGGACATGCAATAGAAATATCGAACTACCTATGGTTGTGAACCTGTCCGAAGGGGTACTCGTTTAAAATTTTGTTGTGTGTTTTATGAAGAGTAAAAAATTGTTTTGTAAAAAAAATAAATGTCATTTAGGGTAGATTCTGGAGAGAAATTTATTTTTAAAAAAAAGTTTTGAGACATTTAGAGCAGTCTTCGGAAAGAATGGAATGCACTATTGGATTCCTTGGGTGATATTCCAAGAGACTGTACAAATTTTCAGTAGGCGGTGGGCGGTACAAAAATTAATTAAGATAAAAATTGTTATAAGTAACAACATTTTTAACACTAACATATTGACTACAAGCTAGTTTGTATGGTCGACTATTAGTATAGAGAGATATACATACTATGTTTTCAGCACTCTATTAATAATGATTTAACAATTATAATAACTAAATAATTAATTATTTAATTATTAATTAATTAATTAAATTATTAATTAATTAATTAAATTATTAATTAATTAATTAAATTATTAATTAATTAATTAAATTATTAATTAATTAAATAAATAATTAATTAATTAAATTATTAATTAATTAATTAAATTATTAATTAATTAATTAAACTATTAATATTAATAACTAATTTTCAATAGCAATTCAAACCAGACAATGACTTCAGTCTATTTTCTCTCAAACCAATTTGTTGATTTTTTGTTTAGTTGTAGGTTTATTCCTCAGTAACAATATTGTGGTAGAAATTTGTATTTAATTTCAATTTTATACAATTGATATCCTGTATCATATTTATATATTTACATATTATTATTTAACCAAAAAAGAAAACTAAACTCTATTTTTTCTTCTATTTCAGTTCTTCCAGTAGTGCAGAAAGTTTCATTCCTCTCAACAAATCGAAGCCGAAAGGCAAAATCACTGACAGATTAGGTCCTTCAAACAAACAAACTCCAACACATCCGCAGAAACTCTCTGCAAAACAGCAACGCAAACTCAAACAGAAAGAGAAAAAAGACGCTCACTTCTATTCTTTGGACGGTTTCTCCACCGTCGAGGAGAATTCCGAACTCCTCCAGCAGAGGGCCGCACGTTTCAGCCAGTCGGGGGCAGGCAAACAGTCTCCTCCGCAATCATGCGGGTCTCCCGCTAACATCAGCGGTGGCAAACGCCGCAAACAGCAGCTCGGCTTCTTTATCGATACAGTTAATAGTAAATTTGCAGAACAGCAAGACTTGGGCGGTGGTGGGGACTTGGACTGGACAGAATTTCACATAGTTGGTATGTGCCAGGACCTGGAGAAGTCGTTCCTGCGACTGACTAAGGCTCCTGAGCCGTGTGAAGTACGTCCGGTCCAAGTTCTCCGGCTATCATTGGAGAACGCGAAGGAGAGGTGGTGCCAGAAGCAGGATTATTTTTATGCATGCGATCAGCTCAAATCCATCAGGCAAGATCTCACGGTAAGAAAGGAAAACTTATTATTTAGGGAGGTAAATTAAAAAGTACAGTTCTTGGCACTTAATTTTTATAAGGTTTGTAAAACAATCTCGTTAACAAGGTTTTTTTTTAAATTGGTAAAACTGGTGTTTTAGAGGAGATTCCCTTTTATACACATTTATAACATCTTTGGTTTATGATATACAGCTTTGCTCATACAAATTTCACCTCCTATTTTACTTGTTTAAGGCTCATGCGTACAGGTTAACTAATTTAATACAGTAGCGAGTAGGCACTTACTCCTAAACGGTTAGTACAAATGTTATTGAAAGAGACATTTTATCTCTCTAAATTTAAGGATTTTTTCTCAATTTAATATGTTTTCAATGTTGTGATTTGTTCTCCATTTTATATAAGAAATTATTATATAACTATGTATACATTTATTTCAATAAGTTTATTCTAACAATAATGCCTGGGCTACACTAATGTCTTTATTCGTTAAGTAACGCCCAATAAACAAAAAATAGATCAATATTCATTCTGAAAGAGACACTCATACAAATAAACTGCTCTCGAAAAGAATCTGCGTACAATAACAAACATAACCTTTTCTTGGTATTTTCTGTGGTTGTCATGGTTACAAGTAATTGTATACGGTTAAATATTTGTGGTGCGATGGATTCTTGTCTAAAATATACGGGATAATTAGAGATTTGTTAGTTGTCTTGCCATCTACATCTGGTAAAACTTTGTTTGGAAGCTCTGGAGAAAAGAGCGTCAACTCAACATTTAAATGGAGGATACGGGAGCCTTAAAGCAAAAAAAAAATACAAGAATATGGCAAATATTTAAAACGTAACTTCACAACAAATTCTTAAACACATTTTACATATATTGACAAACAGGACCTTTATGATTAACATAAAAATATACACCCTCTTAACCAGGTTTTTCCCCACCGCACAAATAAAATAAATACAAAGGTAATATTTAAAAAGCGAGGTATCCATGTATTCTGAAGAAACACAAAAAACCTCTATGTAGAAAGGCAAGCTTCTACGACAATTGAGTTTATTCTTCTGAATTTACGTATGTTGGTTTTTATAATCACTGACAAATGTAATACATTCATAAACGAAAGGAAATTGATGTATTTTGTAGTTCAATAAATTTACTACTTAACAGATGTCCCAATAGCTGATATATACTGTGGATGATATACAGTTTCAAGATAAACTGTCGTAATTGTTGAATTCCGTTGCACCTTGCCGTAAACGTTGAGAAATCAGTCTATTTTCTGTTGAGGTTTCCCACATACTCGACGCAATATCGTCAAATGATAGATAACGTTTAAAGTTTGACATTGAGTAGTTGCAGTATAATCAACCTGCCACGCAAATCATAGTTAGTTGTGTCAGGTTACTAGGTGTATATTTTTATATCTATTAAAATTAAAATTCAATTCAAATTCAATTTCGATGAATCAAAGCACTTTTTGGGATCTTTGATTTTTTTCAATTCCTGTGAATATCTCTTAGCTAAATACAACCATATCTGCACATGGAAATTAACTAAATTACTTTATACTGTACTAAACTACCTGCCATGTTAATATGAGTCTTTAGAAGCAGAGTTTTAAAAAATCCTTCTTTACTTGGTGCTTATGTTTTAAATGAATGTAGAGTCAGTTACACTTTAAGACTTTATTTTGCATTATAGAGATAAATTACAAAATCTAAGTGAATAGTTATTTATACGATAATTTACAACAGAAACTATCAATATGAAAATTAATTTTGTAATATTTATATATTTTTAATTTCAGGTTCAAGGAGTTAGGAATGAATTTACAGTAAAGGTCTACGAAACCCATGCTAGGATAGCACTGGAAAAGGGTGACCATGAAGAATTCAATCAGTGCCAGACACAATTAAAGATGTTGTATTCTGAAGTTGGCGGTGAAAATAAGAACGAGTTTACCGCCTATAGGATATTGTACTATATCTTCACAAAAAATTCTTTAGGTGGGTTAAAAAAACTGTTACATCTATGGCTATAATAAGAACAAATCATTTGTTAAGAATTGTTTATTATATTTTTCTCGTCATTTCACAGATATAATGACAATATTGAAATCATTGTCACACTACGAAAAAGAAGACGAGTGCATAGCATTTGCGCTGAGATTGCGTTCCGCTTGGGCAATGGGCAACTTCCACAGGTTTTTTAAGCTGTACGAGGCAGCGCCCCTTATGGCCGGGTTTTTAGTCGATTGGTTTATAGAACGCGAGCGAAAACTTTATCTTAAGTGTATGATCAAGAGGTACGTATGCTGCTGCTGTCGCCCCAAACACTGGTCGGCGATGGGAGGGGTTTCTATATATTTTTATTTTTACTGTTAAATTGTCACTTCACATTCTTTTTAGCGGTGATATTCAAATTCAAGATTTATAGTTTGATTTTTTTTGCTTTGGTTGTATTTTGTTTTTCTCCCGTTTCATTAACTTGGTCAGTCCCAATTGCACTAATGTACACATAGAGGGGACTTTAACCTGATTTTTTGATCAAATCCAAATTATTCTTTTGCATTTTTTAAGTAATTTCTGGAATATGTGTTTTACACATTCTAGAAATAAGTGTTTTTGTGTTTTGATTTTGCAATCGTATGGAAATAGCTTTGTTCATGGTAACCCTATGATTCTTATTTGAAAACTAAATTATATTGGACCATGTCTCAGTGCAAGGGTTCTAGGAGAATCATGGCAAGACACCGTATAATAAAAATAATGTTAAAATAATAGAAAAAAATATATGGGTACAATAATAATAATAGAGTTATCAATTTAGCATTGGTTTATTATAGTATGCAAATTGTTGCTATAAACATGCATTCTGCATATCTAGGAACAATCAGATAAAAAGATTTTCATTAACTTAATTTTCCAAGAGCACATGGCAAAAATTCGAGTGGGTATTCCCTGGACTATTCTAAAAATATTTTGTCCTTGTTTCGAAGACACCGTGTGGGAAAAATTTTCAACAAAACAAATTTTAATTTAAGGTGTCGGTGCCCAATCATCAATACTTTTTCAAGAATTTGTTATGGTTTTTTAAAAATCGATTTTTTGCAACAAACATTGGGAACTGACCCCTTAATTTTAGCCCCCTAGCTGGGGATAGTCATTTTCAACAGCTCTTGTAGATTAAAAAACTGTACATATGTGGTTTACTTATGTTATACTTTACATATGCTGCTTTGTATCTTTGAAACAAAGCCACTTCTCAAATATTCAGGCCAATTCTGTAACGCAGTTGTTACGTAGCAAGTTGCTTCGTAGCAACTTTGTTAACGACTTTCGTTAACCACCTTGTTAACGACATTAATAAGATTTCGTATTCTATATTGGAAAAATTAACCACTTGTTAAGATTAACAACAGTGGTTAAGTGTTGCTGGTCATGCGCATTCAGTACAAAAATTTCAATCAGCTGATCCATATCATTACACTTCAATGTGGTGTGTCCAGAAGTTAAAAACACGTAAACTAATAATGAAAAGGAGTATTTGCGAGAACTTCACAAGAGTCATATTTATGTCGTCATGGTTAATTTTATTCACAAAAATAAAGTTCTTATGCGACACACTCTACTCCGTTTACGGAAGCGGTAACGTCGAAGAATTGTGGAAACAATTTACGAAAAAATTAAATATGTGCAAAGGTCCGCAGAAGATAGTTGCTCAGTGAAATCGCGTAAAATGAATTATTCTTGTTGTTATTCTTATTCTTCCGAGACTCACGTTGAAGTACATTTCTGAATTGTGAGGTTAGGTTATTCGGATGTATAACCACAAATTTCCATTGAAGGAGTTAATTAATTCGACAGCTGGTTAAATTCTGCTAGTTGTGGTTAAAAGTTTTAATGGTTTTCTCGCTTAATGGATACTAACTTAATTCTTTAACAATGATCATTTAATTTAACTTCCCACTGTTCAGTTAATAAATTTAACAAACTTGACAATGTATATAAAATTGTATTTGAGTCATCGAGATGAAAATATATATATATATAATCTGGAGGTAGCAAGCGGTAGAAGTGGGGGAGGGTCAAAAATGCTCTGAGCTTCATAGGCTCTTGAAGTTAGGTGTTTTAGTAACTTTCTTTTAGTGCTTGCAAAATCACTAAATATCTAGCTTCAGGTATATAAACAAACCTATGATTCTAACCTAAAACGTGCCTAAAACTAATCGTACATACGAATTTTGTTTTGGTTTTGACAAAGCTAACAAGTAGTAGAGCCGTATAAATTGTTTGATGACATGACATATGATGCAGATTATTTAGATTTTTCGAAAATCAGTCAATTTTCAATTAGTTTGGTAGAATACATAGCAGGTTTTGTAGTAAAAAAGATAGAAAAAAGAATTAAATGTAATTGGTGTTTAGATGCCTGTATTACTTCATCACGTTCATCAGCAAATACATCATCTTTAATTTTATTCAAAAATAACGGTAAATTAACACATCTCTCAAAGAATGTATGCAAAGAATTTGAGCGAGTTTGTCGGCGGTTATTGATTGTTAGATACAAACAGTGCTCCAACAAACTTAAGCGAAAATTTTGTGCACTCTGTTTTTGTGCAGTATACACACATTCATTCAATTCACTTCAAAGCCACATTATAAACTATATGAACTTGGTAATAATCACATTTGTATTATTAATAAAGGAAGTTGCGAAAATATATTTGACGTGCAGACTGCATAGGTATTGCAAATTGTCACAATATTCATGTTAGAAAACCAAGTATAAGACAAAAATATACAAAACTTGTCCTTTTTAGTAAATACTCAATGAACCACTGTATAAAAGATGCTGTTTTATTTTATTATTTTTAATAACAAACTATGCTAACCTTAAAGAAAATTGTTATAATATCAACCAATCCTTTCCTCTAAAAGAATTTCGCTTAAAAAGCAGAATTGCAATATTACCAAAAATTGCTAGTTACCTAAAACATTACGAGTTAAATTCCAACTAGTGTATATTTCCATCAGTACTGTGATGATTTGATCATTACCTTCTGTAACTCGTGTTATGCATTATAAAGTGATAATTACTTCTTTTTTTACTTATTCAACGGACTAAATATAGATATAAACAAGGAAATATACTAGTAGTGTATGTATTTGCCGCGCGTCGCCCTCTGTATGGTCCTATGAGAACTAAACAACTTTTGACCCGTGTTAGGACTGGTGGGGACTATTGCATGCTTCCTCCAGATTATATATATATTCATCTCGATGATTTGAGTATAACTTTTGTTTACTTCTATAAATATATAGGTCTATTTAAAAAAAGGCGTACGAGTAGTAAGCACAGTTTTGGCTAGATTTGTAAACCTATCTTTTACTTGTTGTTACTTAGTAACCTGTAGTAACCTGTAACTACAAACACGAGAACTGAATTTTGTCGATATTTATTCGAGGATTTTATTATCTTTTACCTCATTTCTTAGCCGATCGTTACCAATTACTACAAATACAACTCACATAATTTGATTCACGAATTAAAAGATGTTCTTTGTCGCGGCAAATTACACACATTTGACAATTGTCAGAAATATGTTTTCTTGGAAACGATTAATAAATTATTCCTTTTACAATAGCCCTCAATACGTGTATGGTTTTTTTAATATAACTTTTCATTCTATTTAAACCCAAAGCAAGTTCGTTCTTGCAATGGTTAGGTAACCACTAAATTAAAAATATAAATAAAATCAAAATGTCATATTAAATAATAGTAAAAACAAAATCAATCACCTTTCATGTAAATCTATTTCACTTACAACTTGTTTATTTACGATACATATACCATAAACCAAATCGTTTTTATTTTAAGGTTAAAGACTTGAACCATGTTTAGCAGCACCTCCCCATCGGTTGCTACGTAGTTAGTAGACACTCAGCTCGCCACTCAACTGGTGGCTAAGAATTTAACCACTGGATATGTTACAGATTACAATTTTATATTTTAACAACGTTGCTAAGAAATTTAACCACTTGCTACGTAACAACTGTGTTACAAAATTGGCCTGATTATCAAAGGACAAAATATTCTTTGAATAGTTTCGGGAAATACGCCTTCAATTTTTGATGTATGTTTAACCTGTTAACCAAGGAATTCATATATTTCTAGGACTTATTCATATGTCCTACCCGTACCTGATATTGTTTGTTTGACGTATTTATACGTCTCGCTCTGCTAACAGGTTAATATTAAACAGCCTGTAGATCTCTATATGGCAGGTCATCTCCAAAAATATAGATTTAGTAGTAAGTTTTTTACAAATTTCAAGTCATAGAACAATATAAATTCTTGAATATGTAGGTACATTTTATATTAAACAAAATTGCCTTTTTTTGCACATGGTTTTGGGCATTGTTCTTGTTTGCAGATTTTCAGGACAAAAATAAAAAGAAAATAAAATACTTAGATTGTAATTTTAGCTGTCTGCCATGTAGGAACATTTATGAACAATATTAGTTTTTCAAAGTTGAATACAATTTTTAGAATTTTTATCACCCAAAGAGTAGTGAGACATATCTTTAAACTGAAAATGATTGTACGAAAATACCATATTGGTCACCAACTATCTATATGTCGTAGGCAAATGGTTATTTTCGGCAAAAGGCTTTTGTCTAGGCAAAAGCTATTTGCCTGGGCAAATAGATATTGAACCTTTATTTATAATTTTAAAGCTGTTTGCCTAGGCAAATGTATTTGCCAAGACCGTTGTTAGGCAAATAGCATTAGTTTTCAATCGCTTTTGTTTTAAAATTATGTGAGGGTATGTGCAAACCATGCATGTTAATTCTCAAATACGTCATAATTATTATTTAGTCGTTGATTACTTTTGAGTAATATCGTATTCCAATCGTCATGATTCTAATGAAGTTACGCCTGATTTGTTGTGATAAGCGTCAACACTCATGAGTGCGGTGATACTAAAACAGGACTTTTAGGTTAAGAATGTTTAGTTTCCCTTTTACCAGGCAAAAGTTATACTAGACTGGAAAACACTAAATTTCTGAATTCTTGTCGACGATCACCTAACTCCTATTTTGCATATGGAAATCATGCGAAACAAATGTACAACTCAGTGAACATAAGGTGTGTTCAAATGGTTTGCATGTTTGCAGTTCGCATGTCTTCATAATGGTTCACCGATGTGCTGCGGAGGTTACTGTGATGTTCCAAACACAGTAGCTGAACCAAGTGCCTATTGTTGTGATAAGAAACGGAGATGAACTTAATAACGCTGTCAACAATCACATAACCTCACTTAATTTGAAAATCCAACAGTTCGCTGCTATGCGCACTGTCACTTGCGGTTACACTCTGTGTGCTAAAACCTTTTGCTTACGTCATTATTTTTTCTCCGTATGAATCAAATCGGCACAGAAAAATAAAAAAATATTGTATGGCAATGCCTGTCGTCAAAGACTTTTTGTTATACCAACGAGCATAACCGACAGAGAGGAAGTACGAGAGACCCCCATTAATTCATGACTCTACGGACTTCTCTAACCGTACGGAATGTATTTTAACATAGCAAAACGTAACCGATCGATTTCTATACAATTTGCTATTTGCCTAACAACGGCTTGGGCAAATACATTTGCCTAGGCAAATAGCTTTAAACATATAAAAGCAGACTCAATATGTATTTGCCATGGCAAATAGCTTTTGCCTAGGCAAAAGCCTTTTCCCAGAAATAACCATTTCCCTACGACATATAAATTTTTTTAACATTTTGACATTTGTGTTTTGCCTATTCGTGGATTTTAGCATTTTTTGTTATCACATGATAAAACTAAAAATATAACACCTTAAAAATAATAGAGCAGCATTTTAAAATTATAGAGGACGGTTAACACGCGTAGTTCTTTTACAAATCGTACACCTTTTATGGCGTCACATTTTAGATTGGGTTGAAACTTTTTTTTTTAAGTTCTATGCACTAAATAAGGTTATAAATGAATCAGGATTTTATTCGAAAAAAAAAAAATTGTTTTCAGAGATATGAAAGCTTTAAGTTTGGATTATTTACGATTATTTGCGAAACCTTGCCATATTCAAAATTCAATATCTTTGGTTCTAGTAATCGTATCGGATCCATTTTTGTTTTATTTTAAAGGTTGAAATATTTGCTAGATAACTGCGTACAACTATTATTTTAATTTATTTTTGTAAACAAATTATAAACAATTGAACTCTTTAATATTACATAGTCGCCCCTACAATGGATATAATCGAAAAAATATAATATCCGCTACACTTTTACGTACGAAACCCATTTTTTTCTAGGATGGAGTCTGTTATAGTTCAATAGATATTAAATTTTATCTGACGTGAGTCACGCGTGGCGTGTCGATTCTCAATGAAAAACGCAGCAAGCGACTACTTCAGACGTGTGCGCGACGTTCTTGAACATCTCGCAGGCAGCAGGCTGCTTCATCATGCTAGTGCAGCTTGTTTTTTTAAGAGCAGAGTGAGTTGAAGTGCCTATTTATCAGGTGCTGAAAATATTTATTTATTAAATGCCTTTAAAAATTGCTGAAGTTTTCTAACCGTATCAAAAATCGTAAATTATGAAATGATAGATATTCAATCCATTCAAACGGAGGCAAACCTCCGCATCCAAATATACTGAAAAAAAAAAGTAATAAATATACTTATAACATCTAGGTAAAACTTATCACGACTGTTTAAAACATATGATTTTCATTCAAGCATCAATAAATAGTTATTTTGGAAAATGTCCTGAATGTCCTGGTGCAACACATTTGATCGATGAATCACTTATAGACAATGGAGGAACGTCGACAGAACCACTTTGCAACTAATGATATCCCCAGTTGATGAATATTTACGAAAATTCAAGACCGGTTTAGAAAAACTACTATTGCATTCTTACTTGACACGAAAATGAAAAACTGCTATTCATACTTAAAGCCGAAATGATTTTATGCACAGCAAAAACAATCCTTGCAAGAAGATGAGTGCAGTGTTATCTGTGGTTTTCCTGAGAACTATGCTTTATTCTTTATGTTTAGATGCGAAGGCAAACTGAATAGATTGAAACATCTATCTTTCGAAATTTAGAACGTTTGATACGAAATATTATATATTATTATTACAACCAAATAATACGGTTAGAAGACTTCGGTATTTTTTACAAGCTTTTAATAAATAAGTACTTTTATAAGTATTTCATTGCATACGTATCTATGACTATATAATCCCCATCATTATACGTGCCAATGATTATAATGACACTAGCATTGTATAATATTGACAGTTCGTTCAAATAATGACCTCATTATTTGAACGAAGTGTCATCATTATCCAACGCTACTGTCAAAGTCTGTCAAAACCTACGTGGCTGACAGTTAGCCTCGCCATCATTGACAAATTCATTTAAAATATTTTGCATAAAATGAAAATTATGAGTCGTAGATAAAACGTAGTATTTGACTCGCACATAACGGATATAAATCGCTCGCGTGACTTCACACTCGCGATTTATATCCTCAATTATGTGCTCATCAAATAATATACTATTAGCACCTAATAAATAAGCGCTTCCACTCACTCCGTTCTTAAAAACAAACTGCATTAACGTGTTGAACCAGCCTGCTGTCTGCGAGATGTTCAAGAACGTTGCGCACATGCCTGAAGTAGTCGCGTGCTGAGTTTTTCATTGAGTTTCAACACGCCACGTGTGACTCACGTCAGATAAAATTTAATATCTTTTGAACCATAAGAGCCTCTATCCTAGAAAAAAATTTATTTTGTAGGTAAAAGTGTGGCGGATATTACATATATATATATATATATATATATATTTTTTCGATTATATCCATTATGCCCCCACTATCCATGTCGCCCCGACTATGTAATAATTATTTAAAGAATTCAATTCTTTTTAATTTTTTTACATAAATTAATTAAAATAATAGTTGTACTCAGTTATCTGCTAATATTTCAACCTTTAAAATAAAACAAAAATGAGTCTGATACGATTACTAGAACCAAAGATATTGAATTTTGAATATGGCAAGGTTTTTTTTTTTTAAAGTTTGGTGTAATTTAAAAAAGCGAAATATTTTTTTTACAAAATCTGTTCGTCTTGTAAAGGAACAACCCGTATATCTATTTACGTAATAAATAATGAGTCATGCATCATGTGTCAATTTGTGATATTTAGCTAACAATGTTGTTTAACTTCTGCAGATATACGTGATTGCAGATAGACTGGGTGACTCCAAAACGCGCTTTCAAGTTACGGAAACTTGTCGTTCTAAAAGTTGGGGATCGGTGGCCAAACGAAACATTCCTCGGACAAGAAATTTCTTGGTGGGAAAAACCGTAGAGCTTTAAAGGAAAAAAATTCAGTATCTTGTAACTATCAGATTTTCAGAAAAATGGTTAACATATATACCTAAATTACGCATTTATGTGTAAAACAGGGCTTGCAGTTCGGGGACGGAGGGAATCATTAAAAATTTCCGAACTCGGTGGGCTTTGGACCCAAACGTTATACGTATGACTCCACACCCTTTTACGGTTACAGGCTTTAGTTTTTATACTAATACTTTTATGGAGAAACTCTATAACGTTACTAACTATTACATTTTCCTGCAAAGAAATTCCCATGTTTTCTTTGTATACTGATGGTCAATTTTTGCTACAAAACCGTAAGTTTCCGTAACTCAATAGCGTGTCTTTTGTGGTAGCGCCTTCTGGTCTAAGAATACAGTCATCAACATTTAGTTTCATTCAGCGTTTCTGATGTATTGCTAACCGAAACATGGTTTTAAAATGTTATAAACTCTGCTATTTATTTTGTAATGGGTTTCTGCCATGAAAGCCGTTGTAATTGGGGGATATCCACTTTGCAGTCATAAACACAACTATGTCAAAACTTTTCCTTTTCAGCTTATAAAAATACAATGTAAAGCATACGACTTGCTTTCATATCACCCATTTCACAGAATTCTGCCTTAATAATTTAACTAAATGTTTGTTTAATAATTTTTATAGTACAGGATGTATACAAAATGATTGCATTAATTGGAGGAGTAGTGTAACAATAATTTAATAATAATTTTGTTAAAAATTTTACAGTTAAATTGTTGTTACCCACATAATTTTCATGTGTCCAGCTGAGGATAATTTTTGGAAAAAAACACCTCTGCCTAGATTTGAACCAGGAACCCTCCAATTTCTGGTTGAAAGGTCTCCCATTTAAGCTACAGAGGCACTGGAGGTAGTGTTGTTGTATTGTTCATAAACTGGCCTGCACCTAGGTATCATCATTTTGGGTGAATTCGGACAATTTTTGTGGTTCTGTGTGGATAATTTGTTAACCCCTGACACAAGAGAATCCTAAAAAGTAATGTACAATATCTAATACAGACGATTCCGTTTAATTGGGCCACCGCTTAATTGGGGCAGCCGCTTATTTGGGCCAAATCTCAAAAAACAGAAACCAAACCAAGGAAACAGCAGTAAATTTACATGTTTAATTGGGCCAACATTTCGCTTAATTGGGACAGTAAATTTAAGATCACAGTACATATTATGTTACTAATTAAACTAGTATCGCGCGCTGTGAACTTTATTCCCAACATATTCCTTCACATAAGACCCAGTGCAGAGTAAATGATACAGGATATTCTTAAAATTGCACGTGTACAGACATTTCATTAGAAAATTGGATAAATTTGCACATTAAGCCTGTGCGAGGGGTGCAATCCTGTGCTGTCTCAATCGTTACGTATTCAGTTACCACTACACCTCGCGCGTACAAAGTGCGTTAAACTTAACTTTTTGTCAATTTTATTTACAAAAATTTAACCCTTGCAAAGATGCCAAAAAGTGATATGACACTTTTCAGTAAATTGCATTGCTGGATAAAATAAGAAGCCAGCCACTTAATACAAGTCATCGTAAGCTCCTAAGATTAATAAAATAAAATTATTGAAATAAAAATATGCACTGTTTAATTTTATGTGAAATTCGCTTAATTGGGCCAGCCGCTTAATCGGGCCAAAATGCCTAAGTCCCGACGTGTCCCAATTAAGCGGAATCGACTGTATTTCCTACACAAGACTTCATATAACACTTACCCAACTGTTGACTTTTACAAAAAAAAATAGGTTTTATTGTGCCCGTTTGTGTGGATTAAATCCGGTGGTACATTTTCTTTTCAATATAAATTATATTAACCTGTGGGCATGGACGAATTTACTCAGAAAATCTCCTCGCTGCGCTTGTCATGCACAAAACAACTTAATTTTCGTGTTATAAAACTTGTATTATAATATACTATATAAGCCGTATTGGACCATAGTTCAAGCAAGTGTTTAATACTGCATCTTCTATAATACATACACAAAACTGGTGACAGATAAAGAAAAAATATTTGCGTTTTGCTTCAATTATTTAGGTCTATAACCCCTAGAAATTATTGCACTTATTTTGTATACACCTGTATATATAATTATTAATTGATTTCCATTAATGTAAGTATTCATTCAATGTTTTCTCAAGAAAATTTGGCTGGAACTCTGTGAGGTGCCTTTAGCAAACCTGATTAACCGTTTACTTTTGTCTGTTTAGCTACCGTCAGAGCGTTAACGTGAGCTTTGTGGCCTCCGAGATGGCCTTCAAGTCTGCCGATGAGTGTCTCTCGTTTCTGGACCGTTTCGGTGTCACGTTCATGGACTTCTCAAAAAGTGCAATCGATTGCAAGGCTTCGATGAGTGCGCTGCCCAATATTTGATCCCCGATTCTGACCACTTACTCGGTTAGATAACCCAAAAACCCTTATAATTCCGGAATGCTTATGGCTGTTTCTGTTTGAAAGGTCTGTAAGCCATTTGCAGTATAACGAATTCCTCCGTTGTACATGGGAATCAAGGTCGTACAGTCTTCTCGGCGTTACAGCTGTCTCCTTGAAACTTGTTTTTTTTTGCGAAAAATCGTACTGCGTGATAATTGGATGAGACACCTTGGCTTTGGCCGCCTGAATTTGTTTGGGGTTTTAGATTGTTATGGAATTGTTCGTTTGTTGTTGTTGATTCTTGATGATTTTTTTTCTTTTTTGATACAATTACGAATATGCAGCAACGTCGAAGCAAGTGTATATACTGTATATATTATGTATTATATAATTGATTATTACATGAGTAAATATTAATAAAACGTTAGTAATTTTAAATGTTGTTTTATTTACTTGTGATTTTTACTAATAACTGGTTACACTTTGAATGTAATGAATGTCTTGATGACTGAGTAAAACTCGCTTGTCAGTAGTTTCATCATCAGCAAGAATTTTTAATTAATTCTAAAAACCTTTCATTTTAAATGTTAAACAATGCCTGCGTAAGTTTAATGAGTAGTAAAACAGCGCAACGCATTGCTCTCCCCCTACACAACGCGGTGAACCGTGCCAGCTTATTTCTGGCACGGCAGTTCGTTGGAGTTAGGGCTACCGCAGGGCGGTGCGCGGGTGAACGGGGTCTAGCGACGTCGCCTTCTGTATGTGTATTTGGGGCCAAACTCCAGTTGGCTCGATCGAGTGAGGCGTGCATATGTTACTCGTATTTCGCGTCTAATATCGTCTTAAATCTAACACAAAAAGTTGCGCTCCGCGCCATACACAATTAGTTTTTTACAGAACAAGCCTTTACTAACTTGTAGTATTGAGGAAAAGTGCAAATTAAAGTTATGTAGGCCTTTACCTAATTTGATTATTGTTAAAAAAACACTGGCGAAAGTAAGAACGAGATTTAGTTTTACTGAAAATTTAGTAGCTACTAATCAGGGTTGGGTAAATACGCGTAGAAAACTGTTTTCTACATTACGCGTAGAAAACGACGTCGAAAACTACTAAAAATGTAGAATACGTATGATACGTAGAACACCACCGTCCTGTGTTGTATTTGTGGTGATAGTCATTCCTACTTATTAGTGCTATTAGAAGAGTGTTGTAAGTACATGCGCCTATTAAACAAACAAATACCTAGTACAGTGCACGCCGCTTAATGTGATCACATCGAAACTCGAAGTTTTTGATAACAATAACCGATTGCCTTGCCAATAATATGTGAAAGAAAACAAAAATTCGAAAGAAAATGTTTATTCAGAAAGTTAATATTACATATATATTCTTCATAAAATAAAATCAATATCGATGCTGCACATGAGCCATGTAGGTACACAAACAAAATTAGAAATAATCCTCAATAGCTGTTTGTCTCAGATGGTTGCGAAGAAGTGCGTTCTAAAGCATTTCGAATTTCTTTATTTGTTGGAGCTGGCAATGTTTCTATAGTATGTTCGTTCACTTTCTGTTGTTCACATTCGGTTTGGAAGATTGAAAACATTACAGATTAACGAATTTCATCTTCTGTAGGACGCCCCGCGGTAGTTACGGCGCATATGTTGACGTGCCAAAACAAATGATCGCTCGATTCACAAAAACAAACACAGCTTATTTGATTTTGCCGCCTCGGTTCTTCGCCGCGCGTTTATTATATTGCTTATTCGTTGCTCAACGCAAGAACCAGCGTAAGAAATCGATCTTTTTTATTATTACTTTTCTATATTGTTATATCACATATTAAACTTAAATAGGATAGATACATATAGGTATTGCATTTTCACGTTTATGAAATAAAATAAGAAATATAGTTGTTTCATAGATTATGACGTTGAATAATTTATGACAGCACTACTTCTCAACAATCACTAGAATTTTGAGTTTTCTACACGTAGATTACCTGAATGTAGAAAACTGTCTAATGTAAATTACATGATTTCTACTTGGTAGAAAACCATGTATTTTGCCTCATGTATTATACCTACCCAACCCTGCTGCTAATTTATTAACGGTGGTTAATTTTACTGAATATCGCAAGCAATTTCCTGACAATTTTCTTTGTGGAATAGTTCGTTTCTATCCTTCTTTGGGAAAAAATATATTCATAACTGAACTGTAAGTACTTTACGAACTAGTGGACCTATAGACCGCCTATTGGGTAGATCAGTGAATCGGTAGATCGCAGGAATCGATAGATCGCAGGAATCGATAGACCGCATAGACAGTGGGTATCTGCCAAAAAGACTTCTTTTGCAAAATCAAATTTTCAAGTTGATGTAAAGTTATTTTTATAGCCTCATATTAACCACCAAAAAAGTTGCCTTAATTAAAAAAAAACTCCCGCAGTATAAACATATATAATTCTAATACAACCTACTTAAATTGCATAAAATTGAGTAATTAAAAAAAAAATGATATTTTTATAATCCATGCAAATTACGACTATAAACCGATTTTTTTTTTTCAAGAAACACATGATCTAAATAAAAATTTAGAAACATGAAAAAATTATAGACCCCTCGCAGAAGACCTGATTATTTTTTATTTAGGTGATTTTTTTGTTGTATACATAGGACCATAGAAACTACTTTTATGAGCTTGTATATTTTTTCCCAGCACCATAGAGCTTATTTACAAAAATAACCATTATTTGTTAAAATTACTCAATTTTATGCCAAGTGCGGAAGACCCATTGCATAAGAGTAATATTTCATTACTATTATTTCACAACCTATTGTTAACATTTTTCATCAGGACAGATACTTTACCCCTACTACAAAAAAACCACACTTATTGAGAAAAACTATAAACTTTAGGCCTCTTGAGGGTGATATATTTTTTCTTAATTAGGAGAATATTTTTGATGTTATACCTAAGTGGGTTCATAGAGACAACCTATATTAACTTGAAATTTTGATTTTCCAAAAAAGGTTGTTTTGATACACCCTACAGATTGATTGAACATTATTTATACCAACATATTGGAATTGTAGAATTATAACATTCTAGATATATTTAGAACCTGTAATATGTATAATTGGTTTGTTTGCCCATCAGTAAAAAACAATTAGTTATTCCTAATTGCTAAGCATGCGCAATGGAGATTTTGTAAAGGCAGAACCCCCATTGCGCATGCGCAAGAGTAAAAATAAGTGCTTTATATAATTATTTTGATGCTGCTCGAGCAAACCTATTATCTAAAATAAGAATAATAGATAATAATAGAGATAATAATAATTCAAACCTTGTATTAGGTATATTATGTAACCATACTTTATTGTAACTTAATCATTGTAAAAACAAAAGAAAAATATACCAGTGAAGTCATAAATAATGAAATAACCAATGATGTGTGAAGCGATAAATAATTTGTAAAAAATATGATCAAGGCTAAAAATCAAAATATGTTCCGTTACAGAAAACATTCATATATATTTGTACAACAATATTTGTTGCAAAAACATATACGATAATTTATTATTGCACAGTATTTTATACATAAATATATACATATTACAGAAAACAAAATAAGAAAAGAGGGAAGTATTTACAAAATTACATTTTTTTTTGTCTCGTGTGCCTATTAATTTGACCTACCCCTAAATACATTTCGATTATTCCTACATAGAAGTCCAGCCTTTTAGTCCTAAAAAATGTTGCTCACCATGTGCAAACGCGGGATGAGGTAAATAACTGTCCGCTTTTGTAGTATGAATAGTACGGATGTTTCAATGAAATTGAAAATCACATTAAGCGTCACATTGGCTTACGATTGAGGAATGCACACTTTTGAATACTTTCTACGATAATTAGCACCTCAATGACTCTTCCGAATTAAATCCGTGTTGATTTAACTTTTTTGTTGGAAATTACTTGAGGAAGACACTGAATAAACGTTGAGATAATTAGCATTAGAATAATGTTCTTCCTGTCTTCAAAGTTTTTCATTCAAATCGTATAGTAAGCTTTGTCACAGACGTAAAGTTAACCTAAAGAAATGTGAATTAAATTACTATTCAGGGTTACCTGTGATCACTATACCGGAAATGTATAGATCCACAAAGGTTTATTATAATAATAAATTCCACAATAATGTTGATAAAAAATTGTTCGTTTTCTTCAAATTCTTTTATGTGATGAATCTTCAAAAGCTTTTACGTAAAGCAAGCATCCTGTTTTGTTTCGTGTGAGTGATCACCGTTAGAAGAAAAATCATGCTTTTCCAACGTTATCCGTTTTCAGATTTCTTCCTTCTCATTGCGGCAAAATTTTACATCGTGTTCTTCTCATGTTACACTTGGCTTTACTAACAATTACTTTATTGTATTTATATTGACATCTAGCTATTTCCATTACCTTTTGTTGTCTCTAATACATCTATATTGTTTGCATTCGGTCACGGTAGAATGACTTGTGTATGTATGCTAAAAATATTTAATAAACGTGGACTACCGTAAACAAACCTTCATAATAACATGTAATAAACTTACGATATGCCATTTGTATTGGCAAAGTCGGCAAAGTGAATGCATATTTATAAACATAAATATGTTAGGTTATGCGAGGTTATGTACGGCTGACGTTTAATAGCGCTGGTAGGGCCATCTGTCGACTAATCGGCTAAAATGTCCGAATTCTTGTAGAAATGCATTTTGTGGGCAATTTATCGATCGATTGAAATGGTAGCCAGGGCATACCGTACTACACTTTACCCCGGTGCATATACCTTAAATAAGTAACCACAGCAGCTCATAGGAAAAATGACATAAGGTCGGACGTATTATTGAGTTCAGTGGCTGTAACACGTAGGAAAACTTACCCAAACTCACCAATGAATTTCCGATATCTCTGCTATAATTTGTAAAATCATACCATATTATGCTTGTATGCATACGTAGTAGATTTCATACGTACGTAATAAAGACAAATGCGAATTCTTAATTATTCATATACGTAGAACATACGTTATAGGTTTCTCAGAGGTTATTTAGAACGGACGTTGTGTGAAGATAATAATCAACAAATTGCAGGTTATGTCTGCGCTTTTGACGTTTCTTATCTGGCAACCATGACGACGCGTAATAAACTGCTGTTGGAATGTTGAGGCGTGTTCACCAAAATCGATCGCTTTTTGGAAAACTTTTAAGCAAAAACGCCCTAGAGTCCTTTTTGCGTCGATTTCAAAAGCTCACGCAACGTAGAATGGTCCATTTAGTTTTACCTTTTGTGCAAGTGCGAAGATGAACATACACATGTCCTGATTGATGGAACCGTTTTGAGCAAATATGGCAAGAATAAGGCTTGTCTCCTGAATGTAGCCGCATGTGCATTTTTAAGCCATACAGGGTTATTTTCTTACCACAAACGACACAAGCTTGTAGATTTACATCAGAGTGAGCGCGGTCCATATGTGCCTGTAGTTCATTTTGTTCATTGAAGTATCGTTTGCAAATAGCACATCTAATAAGTTTGACATCTTTATGTGACCTTCTAAAGTGATTTCCAACACCACCACTTGTCTCGAAAGAAGCATTACAATACTTGCATCGATATCTAATATGTACCTTCAAATGCAATTGTAGCATGGCTGCTGAAGGTGCTTCATATTTGCAAACATTACACTTCTTTGTATAATGATTTTTTATAAGCTGTCAGTTCTGTCTCAAATAACTGTTGATCCCAAAAAACAGATGTTACCCCAGTTTTCAGTTTAATTTTCTTCTCCGATTTTACAACATCATTGCTACCATTATTTACATTCTTAGGGCAAATTTCATTATGCAATTTAATGCTACCTGCATCAGAAAATCTTTTTAAGCAAAATTTGCACGAATACGGTTTTTCCCCTGTGTGGAGTTTCATATGTCGTCTCATCCCATCGGAACGTATCCTTTTCCCACACACCGTACACAAACTCAATTTCGAAGCGCATTTATTTTGATTAACATGCGTTGTTAACTGTTCTCTATTCCCAAACCGTAAACGACATATGTTGCATTTTATCGTAACCAAATCCTTGTGTACTTCACGTCCATGTTTAGTTACTTGAACTTTACTCCCGTTGAAGTTATCACAATGCTTACATCGATAATTTACATGTAATTTTAAATGAGACCGTAACATTTCTTTTTTTTGGAGCAATATAATTGCAAAAGCTACATGTAAGAGTTTTATGAGTGCTCACAAGTTCAGCTAACTCCATCTCAAATAATTGTTGATCCCAAAACATTGAGATACGACGTATACCAAGCTTCCTCTTCAACGAAATCTTTGAAATAGGTTTTGCCATGTTTAGAGAATCAGAAATGTCCAAATCATCATCTACTGCTTTGCCACTTGGTTCATACTATACTATTTGGCTTTTTATCATTACAGAACAATGTGTGAACAATGTCATTAGGCTGGTTGATTAAAGTACACAGCTGTTTGTCGGTCTCTAAGCAGTTCTGTTTGTGGATAGCTAAAGGGGGGAGAAAATGTGTAGCGAACATATACAACCACTTGTTTGTTTTGGTACGTTGCACAACGTACCATTTGTTTACATACAAAATATTTTTTTCGCGGAGATTAACGTTAATAGGCAGTTTTAAGTTTGTATTTGCCATTTATATTATATTATAATGGCAAGAAGTTGTTTTGTGTGCCATAAGACGTATTTGTCAGGTATAATTAGCGTTTACCAGAAAGCACCATATAACCTCAATTTCCATGAGCGTCCGTAAAGGTTACTTAAGGGTTTTATAGGTGGATTAGTATTAGATCCCAAGGGGAAAAACATTTAGACAAATAGTTAATTGTTAGTCTGAATAAATATTTATTATTTTGTAAGCTAAAAAAATTTAGTTATTTTAAATATAAACAAACCCCTTGGCTAAAACGCGCTTGCCCGCCAATGACGCGACGACCCGTTTTGTTTACATTCGCGTACCTCCCCCCTTACTTCTTAGGGCGATATGTTTGTTACAAACAAACCAACATGCTAACTATAGCCTTTGGCTATCCATATCTCTTTATTTATCTGAGCCTGTTTCCCATTTCTACAAAAATTACCCTAAAGGCCTAAAACTAGGGCAAAATCCCTAGTCTGACAACACTGGTTGCACTTGCGCCTTGTAACAGGAGCGGGATTTTGTAAAAATTGCGAGTTTGATCGAGTGAGGTGAGAACACATACGAGTGATGTCATTGGGTTTACAGCGATTTCATTCGTCGATGGACTCTCGAGTATCAAAACGGCCGGTCGAAACTACGCCATTTTCGTATCGCATTATCGTATCCCAGTCCAGGGACCCAATTCTCGTCATCTTTTAGAAGCGAATGCGTGACTTTTCGAATGGAGTAGGGATATCACCGGTTGCCCTCTGGTTTGTATCTAGGTTGTTGCTAAGAACAATAGCGCACGCGCCACGCCCATACTTTTCAATCAAACGTATGGGAACGTATGGGCGTGGCGCGTGTGTTATTGTTTTTAGCAACAAGCAAACTTGCTCATAGATACGGGCAACCGGTGATATTCCTACTCCATTCGAAAAGTCACGCATTCGTTTCAAAAAGATGACGAGAATTGGGTCCCAGGTGTTCGATTTGCCGAGTGCAAATGCTCCGAGGTGCATCTTCAGGGTTGTTATGTTTTAACAAATATTTTGTTTTAAACATGTTTACAACAGTTTGTTAGAAATGCTTTAAAACACTTTGTTTTAACACGTATTTAGTGATGAATGCATAATCGATTTTTTAAAGAATCCAGTGAAGTTGCCCATATAAACTTAAGAAATTGCCAACCTAAAATCATATGAATAATTGTTTTTTTTTGCTTTGTGCTTATAAACAATGGGAGCGTTCAGCGAACGCAACAGTTGACTAGTCAGCGCAACACGTTGAGGGTTGCTTACTGTCAAACAGTTGCGATCGTCTAGTCAACGGAACCGTTCAGCGAACTGCTGCGGCCAACTGTCGCAACGGTTGCGTTCACTGAACGCACCCATTGTTTCGTTATAGACCATCATTTTATAAAAAAATGTTTTCTTTTGTTAAAATAAAAAAAGCTTCTTACACCAACTTTATACATACAGCTGCGGCAACATTGAACAGTTCAGTTCAATCTGATTAGCAATCATTTAGCTAAAGTGACATTCGAATGCTTGCTTGACGTCTGACTCAAACTGATTGCACCAATAGGAAGCAATTTTTAATATTTCACATTTGCGATCAAAAAGATCGTAATCCGATTCAATTGAACAGATCGCGGCCAGCAATCGAACACAGCTAAACAGCAGCTAAATAATTAGCTCAAACAACCATATATCTGTCAAATATCAACTGTCACAAAAAAAACATCAAGCCACAAATTTGATAAATTATATATTACAAATCACTGACAAGTATAAATAATTTAAACTTAACTCATAAAAATGCTTGCTGATTTTTTTTAAGTTCCACATAGAAGAACCAACCTTTTTAACACTTGGATTACAATACGTTAAATACTAAGTAAACGGATAAACTTAATCGTTAATATTAACATTTTATCATTAATATTAAGATTCATTCAAAGCAGTCTTTTATTGCCTATAATATATTTATATATACATAAATCAAACATTGTAAACAGATAAAATATATATGACCGGCACTGAAGAAAGGGCTCTGCGCTGTCCGATTATAAAACTATTGAGTGCTGAATTTGAAAGCTCATAACGTGATAAACAACTTAACAAAACTATACAAAGTATGTTGCCCTGCTTAAACATTTCTTTCTATATAATATCCATTTGACTATCAAAGTTTTGTTTGATGAATCGATGATAACCAAAAAGTCTGGTTTTGGAAGTTTTCTTCCCTTAGCAAACAAGAACTAAAAAAATTCAAATTTAATACTCATGTTTAAACTGACGCACAAAATTTTGGTAGTTGCACAAGTTTTATGTCTACTTTGAGCAGCGGCAAAATTAGTAGTTAATTAATCTTCTTCAATAGTAAACATACGTGGAATAAGTTAAGATTGACTAGTTGTTGCTTCTTAAATATGCTCAATAGGTTTAAGAGTATAATACATTTGTAGACTAGGCAATAGAGCAGAAAATGACTGAGGTTGTGACAACAGTAGTATCAGGAAGCTGACGGTCACGCGAAAATCTCTATTGCCTGGTCTATAGATTTTGTTAAGCTGCTTCATTATAGTTGAGCCTTCGAACGTAAAGCTTACTTCAACACACTCCAACTTCGGACAATATCAATTAATGAAAAATTTTACTCAATAATCCTATTCTTTGGAGCCAGACACGTATAAAAGATAAAAATATTTTAAAAACACAATCTAAGAAATCATAGCGTTCTTGCTGATTAAAATGGAGATATCATCAGTTGTGTTCATAGTATTATCACAACTCACAGTCAGATCTCCGTCCACAATACTTTTCTTTGTAGCTTTTTTAATTCTTGAGTCATGTTTTGTGGCTGTTGCCTTTATTGGTATAAGAGAATCAATATTTGCAGGCAATTTCAATTCTTGCTTTGAAATCATACGCTGCTTAGCTGGTATATATCTTACATCTGGATAACGCGCACTTGTATTCTCTTGATTTACGTTTTTGACGAGCCTCACAGGAATTCGATTCATTTCTTTCAACGGCGTCACTTTCCGTACTAATGGTGTTGTCCCCGCGTTTTTTATATAAGTTGCGACAGGTGACTGAATATTCTTGAATTTATTCCTATTTCTTTTAGGCAAAGTTGACGGGGTATTAAAAGGGACCGGACTCTTAAATGGTGTTGGGTTTTTAGCAGATTTTATCAAATTAACATTCTTCACCGGTGTTAAAATTTCTCTCTTTTTTGGCGTAATTTCATTCTTTACCAGCTTTTTGTCTTCCATAGTGTAATTCAAACCTTGGTTTAGTAACCTGTCCATTTCCTCTAAGGTATCATTGAATTCAAACGCGGAAATGTCAGAATCTACTTGTGTGGTACTTGATGTGTTCTGTACCGATTTTGATGAACTAAAAATTTCAAATTTTCTCGTACCATCGAATTCATCAACCTCTTCAATGATGTCGAGGTTGCCCAACACGTTTGGCGGTCTATTCGTTTCAATGTTTGAGTAGTCGTAGATCCGAATTTCAGGAGGTTTCGGAATATTAGGTTTGTCGGACGTATCGCTGTCATAGCCGCTGGGATTGCTATCCCCAGGGGCATTGTCTGGAAAAGGAATAAGTAAAAATAAAAATACAGAATAAATAAAGTTATCTATGGTATTTTATGGAAAAAATCTGAGAGGTTGAAAAAAAAGAAAAAAATTCTAATTTCTTGACATGCCAAAGTTTCACATATCACCTTTTTCAAAATGACACATGCCAGTTTTTGTTGTCATAATAATAATAATAATATAAAATCGTGGTAAAGGATTTCCAGAGGAAGGTGTGCACTTTCTTAGAAATCTCGGTACCTGCTGATGCGAATGTTGTAAGGAAGGAGCTTGAAAAACGACTTAAATATAAGGATCTCTCAATAGAAGTTGGACGTATGTGGGCAATGAAAGTGAACATTGTTCCGGTGATTGTAGGTTCATTGGGAGCAGTTACTCTAAATTATAGTAAACATGTTAAACAAATTCAAGAAATGGCGGGTTTGGGAAGCGCAAATATTTTGAGGAGAGTTTTATCACAAAGAACCCTCAATCTGCTGCTTAATATTTCATCACTACCTTCCTTTAATGTATATTGTCTATTAATAAATAATGTATGTGTTTTTAATTACCTCTGCACAAGGCTGCAAGAGGTTTCTGCAGTTTTCCTTTGCTTTGCAAAGAAAAATTTCACTTTTAATTGCAAAGCATAAATGGTCTTGTTTTTTAAATTTGGTTGAGCTGCAGTGATTAGGGCTGGGCAAAAATATCGATCGATCGATCTGATCAATCAGATCGATGATCGATCGATCTGATCAATCAGAGCGATCGTTCGATCATCTTATTTGAAGGATCGAAAGATCGATCAGATCGATCTTTTGATATACGTACATGGCCAGACATATATCGTACGCATATGGAAGAACTATAAGATCGATCGATCCGATTGATCAGATCGATCACAAATTGTGGTCGAAGATCGATCTCAAATTTCCAAGATCTCCCACCCCTAGCAGTGATACCCCAATGGGAGTACTCTAGGCTTACTTATGTAGTCTGGCTACTTATATGTTGCATCTACATTATATTATCTAGGTTAAATTGATTTAATGAGATGTATCAGAGAGTTACAATAAATAATAATAATAAATAATAATAATAAATAATAATAGTAATATTCATTTGTTTGTAAATATGTAATGTTCCATACTAGCAAATAATTTTAAATTGGTGATTGGATGTCAGGAACCTCTTTAGATTTGCAAGATAAATTTTATATAGGAGACATGTTTCAGCAGTTACGCCATTATCAATCGTAAATTGTCGTGGGCAATTAACTTGTAAATTAACTTGTAAATAAATAAATAAAATAAATATATAGTAACAGAGATAACCCCTTCAAGGCCATCCGCTAGGAGGCGCTATAGCACTTCCCAGTTCTACCATTTTCACTTATTATATTTTAATCAATTCATAAAATCAGGAAAATCGCATGATACAACTAGTACAGTACAAAAATTTAATTTTATATATATATATATCACATTATTTCAGTGAATAATATACGTTTAAATGTCTGTGGTCAGAATTAACTGTCACTAGACAGTTAAGATGCTTTCCCATTATATGTATTACGCCGGGTCAGCTCACCTCATACCAAGACAAGTTAGACAAGTCATACCCGGACAACTCATACCAGGACAACTCATACCAAGGGACAACTCATACCACGACAACTCATACCGGGACACCTCATACCAAGGGACAACTCATACCAGGACAACTCATACCAGGACAACTCATACCAGGACAACTCATACCAGGACAACTCATACCACGACAACTCATACCAGGACAACTCATAACAGGACAACTCATACCAGGACAACTCATACCAGGACAACTCATACCAGGACAACTCATACCAGGACAACTCATACCACGACAACTCATACCACGACAATTCATACCACGACAACTCATACCACGACAATTAATACCAAAACGCCCATAACAAGCCGACAAATGATTGTTCTCTGGTACGGTATCATCTATTGTGATTAGGAGACTCTCTTTAACGAGTTATTATTAGGTAATTGAGTTTAAATTTCTACACTGTCGAGTATTGGCAAACATCACATTTTATACAACGCGGAAGGCTATCTAGTGAAAGACTGATATAGCCTAATAATAAGGCATGAGATGATATACAGGGTGTCTCGAATAATTTTGCTATTACAATAAATAGCAAGACGAAATGGTGTATTCTTACATATATACATTATACACCAGAGGCAAAAAAAAACGGTACAAATTTTTAATCATTGTAGTGTGAAGATTGCAACCACACCATACTCTGATCCATACACTCCATACACTACTATGCAACATTTCTGATAATATCGGGGAAATTTAATGTGAAATGAAAGGTATAATAAAATTAGTAGGTAATGACATTTGTTTTCCTTTGGTCAAAAGGGACCGTCGAGATTTCATACCATCGTATACATGGTGATTTTTTACTTTATCATACGCAGTAAGATAAAGTATTGTAATCATGCCGAAAAAAAAAATTGAGATTTTAGCGGAAATAGGTCTTTTTGGGTCCCCTGAACATTTTTGACCAAGGTACAAAAAAATGTCTGTGTGTGTGTGTGTGTGTGTGTGTGTGTGTGTGTGTGTGTGTGTGTGTGTGTGTGCGTGTGTAAACGATTTTTGTGACGACGATTCCGGAAAAACTACTAAAGGTATCGGGACGAAAGTTTATATTTAGAAGTTTTATGACCAAACTTAGAGCTGAAAAGCTTTTGGTTCAAAAGGGTCCAAAGGAACTGGTAGTTTATTCTAAGCCTTTTTCAAGGATTTTGCAGATGAGCCGCCATTTCTGTAATTTCGTCAAAATAGTTAAATAATAAATTAAAGCAGAGGAAATTTTGAATAATTTATGCCTATGACATTTTTTGGTAAAATTAATAGTTTAGCTGCAAGAGCAAATTCTATTTGATCGAGATCGGTCGCATCTGCATGGATATTAAACTACATAGTAGCCAGGATTTTGACAAATATTTTTTTGTGCTGTCACCACAGAAATGTCTATGGCTGTCACCACGCTGTCACACTCGGAGAACCGCTATGGAACGTCATCTACAGTGTCATGAACGAATATAAATCTGTCAGAATTTGAATTAGCTTTTTAAACTTGACATTTCGTAGAAGTGGTATCAACCTAACATTTTCTATACCGAAATATAACCATTTTTTAATTTTTTTAAAAATACGTATTTCTCAAAAAGCAACACAATGAACGTTGATGTCACTGCTGTCGAAAACTACCTAGCGCGACTCGCTCACATGCGACGACGACGCTCCGTCATCGGTGACGCGCCGCATCACCTCCATATCACCTCTCGTTGTGCTATTCCGTACTTTCGGCACTTGTGAGTTAAGCAACTATTATTCTGATGGCAGTAGGTAGCGTGCTTTGACAATACCTTCGATTGATACTATTGACTATCAAAATGCGGACACAATTTATCTCAGTCAAATAGATTCTCATACAGCTAAACTATTAATTTTATATATTGTATGATAAAGTCATGTGCCTGGCCACATCAGATTTTTTGTATACAGGGTGAAGTGTTGAAACATCGTTTTTTGCTGTTTTTACTCAAAAAAGAAGTGGAATTGCGAATATTGTATGTTTTCAATCCTCACAACATAAGCAATTAGTTTTTCAAAGAAATGTTTGCTTGAATACTTGAATTTACGTAAAATTTTGGAAATATGAGTAATTGAACATTTGTACTGCTTTTTTGACCCACATTGTATAGCTTACGCATATTCTTACACTCATTTTTGGTATCATAAAATGCTTTTGTCCATCAACTTTGGCTGGGCAATATTCAACTTTTTTTATTTCTTATGGACACGTTATTGAATTTTTACAGATTATTGAATATAATATTATATAGTAAATATTATAAATAGAATATTGAATATTTTAAATAGAATTAATTTCAATAAACTTATTAATGAATTTTTAATGAAAATATGTTATCCCATAATTCCGAAACGGTTATACTTATGGTTATGTTAATTCTTATGGGTAATATTACCGAGTTTTTTGCGGTAATATTACCAATCAGAATTAACATGCGCTCGGTAATGTTACCGGTAATTTAACGTCAGTAGACTAGACGGCGGTAGCCTTCCGCGTTGTGTAAAATCTGATATGTACTATGCGCGCCAAAAAAAATCGTAGAGCTAATTTTTACATAATATAATTATGGCTTGTTTTTATTTTTCAACTTTACAGTTAATATGAACATTGGAAATAGTTAATACAAGATGGCGGTAGTTTTTAAGTTTTTCTGGGTTCGAATCGCAGGCGTGGCTGTAGCATTTGAACTTAAAAACTACCGCCATCTTGTATTAACTATTTCCAATGTTCATATTAATGTATGCAGATTTCTGCGAGAATTCACTCCCTTTACAGTTAATGCATGTATACACTGTGGGCAAAAGAAAAAACGGCATAAATGTTCAATTACTTCTATTTCCAAAGATTTTAAGTAAATTAAAGCAAGCATTTCTTTGAAGGACTAATTGCTTATGTTGTGAGGATTGAAAACATACCATATTCGCAATTCCACTTCTTCTTTTTCAGTAAAAACAGCAAAAAAACATGTTTCAAAATTTCACCCTGTATGCAATAAAAATCATCCTGTATTCGATGCAATAAAATCTCTGCTGTCCCTTTTGACCAAAGGAAAAAAAATCATTACCTACTAATTTTATTACAGCTTGCATTTCACATTAAATTGACACGATGTTATCAGAAATGTTGCATAGCCAAACACAAAGCAACATAACTGTGGAATGAAACGTCCTGTTATTGCGAATATGGTACGGTTTCAATTTTCACACTACAGGCAATTCGTTTTTAAAAGAAATATTTGAATTGACAAAATATTATAGGAAATACGAGTGATCAAAAATTTGTTGTTTTTTTTGCCTACCGTGTATATTGTACTTAAGATTAATGTCAGAATGACAGCGCATATGTTATAAAAGAACCATTTACAAAGTTAACAAAAATATTTTCAGTATATTTGGTTGCATATGTAGTGTACGACTTTTTTGGTGCGCGTAGTACATATAAAATGGCAATACTCGGTAATTTTCAAAAACCTAATACGGCATTACAGAGTATGTAGAGAACATCCACACATTGACCAAAATTTGTTAATCACACTAGATGACACCGTACGTGACAACAATTGACACTTGTCGGCTTGTAACGGGTGTTTTGGTATGAATTGTCGTGGTATGAGTTGTCGTGGTATGAGTTGTCTTGGTATGAGTTGTCCTGGTATGAGTTGTCCTGGTATGAGTTGTCCTGGTATGAGTTGTCCTGGTATGAGTTGTCCTGGTATGAGTTGTCCTGGTATGACTTGTCCTGGTATGACTTGTCCTGGTATGAGTTGTCCTGGTATGAGTTGTCCTGGTATGAGTTGTCCTGGTATGACTTGTCCTGGTATGAGTTGTCCTGGTATGAGTTGTCCCTTGGTATGAGATGTCCCTTGGTATGACTTGTCTTGGTATGAGTTGTCCCGGTATGAGTTGTCGTGGTATGAGGTGTCCGGGTAGCATTTAGGCAGAATCTACCATTGATTAGCAATAGACTATAAATTAAGGTTGCTCATTGGTTGTTGCTAATCGCGGGTACGTTTTGTACAAACGTTGCTAATCGCGGGTAGATTTTGTCGCCGCGGTAATAGATCATGTACTGTTGCCAATAGGGGGTATGATTTGCCTTGCCATTGCTAATGAGCGATATGTTTTGTCTACATACGTATTGCATCATCTTGTTTTGTGAGTTGTGCATAAGCGCATTTCTATATTATTTTTCGGGCGGCGTGGTCAGTGCCCTTTAATTATTATTATACGTGACACAATGAATACTGATTTGAAATTTCACAAAAAAATTTGATATGAAGTGATACATCAATCTGTAGGACAACAGTGTTATGAGCTGATATTACTTCTAGTGAAAAATGTATTGAGTGGATAGCAGAATTTTCTGCCGAAACTAATACTTCGTGGGTGTTGCGCAGCTCCAAGACAGCATCAAAGAAGATAGTATGCAGGTAAGTAGGTATATTATTTTATGTGTCGACACATCGTTCCCCAATCCAACGACTCGCAGTGGATTCGTGACGGAAAATTTGCAATTAAATTCGTGCGAATAAATAATTTATATTTCACCCTGAATGTTGTTTAAAAATTATAATATAAGGATGCACCTTTCATGAGATTTTTTTTGTAGATTGGTTGAAGATTTTTATTTTTATTCGTGTTTAAAATTAGACGTTCAATTTTCATATATCCTAAAATTCTGAAAATATTAATCAATTTTTAGTTTTACTAAACTAATTTCTACAATATTTGACAATGAACTGACGAACATTGGTTTGGTTGGCGCAGATTCTGATGAACTCAGTATTTGGTATTCCTATAATGTAGACATTTTAAATTTCAGAAGGCAGTACGTCTGCTACCATACGTCTTTTAATAAATCAAGATCCACTCAAAGATCATCAAAAAACCTAAACTGTGAGGTGTCAATTTCTATTCTTGTAAAAGTACAGACAAAATGGTTATAGTAATTAACAATTAAAGGTAAATAATATACCTACTCGGGAATAAGTGTATAGGTATTTATAAAACTATACGTAAATACGACAATTTTAGGACTTACCAGCTATAATAACTATTAACAACATTCTTACTCATGCACTGAGCAATGCAGAGGCACTTGGTTATTTACCTCCTACTAACGAGCTTAGAAATGTTTTCAAAAAATACTTTAATGATGGCATAGGTGTTACGGAAGCTTGTAATTTTCACAGTAATAAATTAGAGCTGGAAATGGACGAAGGTGATATCGCAAGTGCGTCTGTCAATCCAAAATACAGAACAGTAAAATATTGGTACACTGAATAGAGAAAAATTAATTTAGTCTCGCGCACTGGTCTTGGGTCATTAGAGGTACCCATTTCTTATGTATAGTTTCAGAAGTTTTCATCACCTGTATTTCTCCCATAAGCTACAGTACAACATGATGTGTATTAAAACCGAATATATTTTTATTACGTATGTCCAAAACGTTTGAAACATTATCCCAAAATTTGTATCGCTCTGTAGAGTTGTGCTGGGTATAAAAACAATATTTAGAAAGAATGGAAAAAAAAATTATTGTAAACTAGACTTTGTCGGATAGTATATTTTGTATATCCCTTTCCTAGCTCATCTAATAAAAAAGATATTCGGTTTTAATGTTTTATACAGACCATGTTTGCGTTGCGCTTATAGGGGAATAATGCAAGCGATGCAAAACGTTTGAATCTATGTGTATTATGCGGTATTTAGATGTATAACTAAGTCTACTTATTTTACATATTTTTTGTTTTACAATTGAAAGAAAAGGTCCCCGAGTATGAAACTTTAGGTGTCTCCCTGCACATTAACGAGGATCCATAGTGTGGTAATCATAACACCAATAATGAGAACAGCTCACAATTAACCATGTACAAAAAACATTATAGGCAAAATATACCGCTGATTAGCAATGGCAAGGCAAATCCTACCTCCTATTGGCAACAGTACATACGCAAATTACCGCGGCGGCATAATCTACCCGCGATTAGCAACGTTCGTACAAAACGTACCAGCGATTAGCAACAACCAATGAGAGACCTTAATTTATGGCCTATTGCTAATCAATGGTAGATTCTGCCTAAATGCGTCCGGGTATGAGGTGCACCCGACCCGTATTACGCACTCACTACGTTTAGGCCGTTCCCTGACGGACCGGTACGGTACCGGTACAACATTGTCTCGGTAAGCGCTCGACATGCCGAGCGACTGTCGCCGCCTTATATTTCAATGGTCGGTCGCACACGGGTGCACGATGCGGCAGCAACACAACATGTATTCGATATGCCGCAAATCTGCACATTTTGAAGCGGTAAAGCAGCATTTACTGGTCAGCTGTTTATCGTGTGGTTGTTTTGAGGTTATGTTACTGACGGTAAACTGACAAAACAACTCAAACGTGCAGAGCCGTGCGAGAGTGATGTACGGCACAGTATCGTTGCAACATATGTCGCACCCTTGTTGTGTCGCTACCGTACCGGCCCGTCAGGGAGGGGCCTTTACCTTAGCGTGCGCTGGGGCAACTAGCGCTAGCCGGTTCGGCATCGTAATGGGAACGCGTCTAGATCAGGCAAAGAGATGTTTGAGGGACAAAAATAGTATCACAAAGCGGCCGGTCCCAGGTCAGGTGGAACAGTCCGTAGATTTATTGTGCTGTGTTTTAGTAGGTCGAAAAATGCTTTCCTCAGAAGTAAAGTAACAGATTCGTCCTCTTAAACAGAATGCCGCATATTTTAGGAGAACGAATGCTTCAACTGAAGGCTAGGCTCAAACTGGCACAAGTAAATCTAAAAGGTGTGGAAGCTTTGCCTTCGACTATAAGAATATGCTTGCTAGAAAATGTTGGCAAATCTGTAAAGGGCGGACGATATAAAGCAAACGATATTTTCTTGGCATTAGACGTGTACAAGAGGGGCCCGCCCAAAGGCTGTTAGATTGCTGTAGGATCTGTTGATTGTTCCTTCCGTGCAGACCCTGCACCTTAGGAATTATATCCTGTGCATCCAGGTATTATAAAATCGGTATTTACTACCCATGGACAAAGTACCAAAACAATGTCACCACAGGAGCGACTGTGTACTGACAATGAAATGTCATTGCAGCCCAGTTTACACTACAACAGGGCATCAGATAAAATGGAGGGCCTGGTGGACTATGGGTTTGAACGTAAAACAGATATTGCTGCTGACCACGTACAGGTGTTTATGTTGCTTTTTTTTCAAAATCTAGGACAAGTGCAGCTGTAATATGTAGAACTGTTAAGGAAATAGTTTTAGAAGCAATGCGATTGGTCTTACGGTGATTGCTTCTGTGTGTGACTAAGGAGCTACCAACGGAAAGGCAATTGATATGCTTATGGAAGAGACGACAATACAACCGTACCACTTTCTGATCCTCCGCACCTTAAATGAATTTGTAAAAATCTCCTCACTAAGGATTTGTTGTTCTGTCACGGAGGCAAGAAGAAGGTGGCTCGGTGCTCACATATAGAAGATGGTACCATAATGACCGAAGCTTAAAAGTTTGTACGGTACCAAAACTGACTGATTTCCATTGCCTAATAGGAAAAATTAGAAACATAAAAGTTTGTTATTGCACACAAATTTTCAGCAAGACGTTTGCTGGTGTGCTGGGTTCCTGCAGCACTACTAGAATAAGAAGTAGAGATGGTAGAGTGGGCATGGGAGAGGGAGCACAGGACACTGCTGATCTACTATATTTCTTTAACAATCTGTTCGACCCTATAAATGGTTCATAGTCTTTGAAAAATTAGGACCCTTTAAGAGACCATCCTCACTTGAACATATGGCGAAATGTTATTAGGACTTCAAAAAGTATGGTATACGTTGGTGCAGCATCACCTCCACAAGTGTTACGAAATTTTATGTTTACAATTCGGGGATACGGGAAAGAATTTCAATAAAGCTCAAACAGTTGAGATGTAAATTGCTTCCAACCAGAGCATTCAACTAAGATCCCCTAGAAAACTTCTTTTGTCAAATAAGGCAACAAGGAATCTGAAATAATAACCCGTGTCAGCAATTTGTGCCTCATTTTATCACACTCGAGGTGCAAATTGCAAAGTATATGAATGCATTGACCTTATGGGACAAATTGAAGCATTCATAGATGTGGTCCAACCAATGACATTTCAGGATCCTTTTCCAATTACACATTTGGAGAATGTTAGGCCAAGAACGGAAGGATTTGATAGACTGGACGTGTATGCGGCGGCATATGTTGGATGCAAACCGAATCATTCCAGAATTTACCAAATGTGCAGTATACCGGAGAAATATTCTGCACGATGGACTAGAGCCGTTAGATATTCACCACTGTATTACTTGCTATATCAATGTGTTTGATTTTTTGGAATGAGTAAAGATTTATTATTTATTTATTATTATTAAATTCAGAGAATACGACCTGCCAGAAAACCATCTAACTTATTGCAACTCATCCTTCATCCGCTGCCTTATCAACATATTCACATAGCCTTTTCCTTTTTTCACCTTGTTATTCATTTTCCTAACGTAATCTACAAAGTAGAATCCTTGCTGTCACCCAAGTGCAGTTTTTCTTTTGATGAATGTCCTCACACTAAAAATTTAAAACTTAGACTCCTCCATTTTGTTTCAATATTACTAATCTTTCAGTACTGCAAAACAATAACCGAGATCCTTTGTAGAAGAAATCGTAAAAACTTCGTAACCCTCACCATTTTCAACAGAAAATGTTACAATACATACAAACGCATGCACGAAAGGTAAATAAATTTACGTATGTTTGGTATACTTTCTATTTTATACACTAAAATAATTAATTAAATTACTATTGCACTAATTAATTAATATAATTTTTTTTAAGCAATAATTCTCTGACACTCTCTGAAATACGACACACTATGGTTAAAACGCGCATGGGTATTCCCGTCTCAGACACCATAGGGAAAGACAGAGGAGGGATTTTAGTCGGTAGGACATCCCATTGAGGATGGAGTCCCAGACTACCACCAGACATTGAACATCGTCGGTGGTGTGCATAAAGCATTTCCCCACCTCCCCAAAAAAGAAAAAACAAGGCCACCATTCTCTCACACAATCTATACAACTGCGAGGTGAGAAACAATTATCAAATTTTTTAATAATTAAAAATACTAACAACTACTTCTTAATTCAACCACCATTTGCTCAATCATAAAAACACTTCTTTGCTGGGTGAAGAGCATCCAGTGAAGAAATAGTATAATGTGTACCATGCAGAAAAAGTAGTGTTTTTCCAGGCTGAGAAGAGTTGCACAGGCGGGCATAGCATGCCTGGCCACTTCTTGAGGACCGGAAAATCACTTTCTGGGCGTGGTGTACACAACTTTTTTTTCCTACACAACAATATAGTAATAAAATCACCCGTTTCTAAGGACTATGACATATTGGCCTTTGACAAATATACAACGTTGAGGTTTTAAACGTCAAACTGAATCGATAGCTGTATTTTGATTGGACAGACCATTCGGTCGCCATCTGTTGGGAATATTTTGTACAATTATTTTCGTGGCTAGCGCTGAAAAGTATTCATTACAGCACAGGCCTGTCAGGTAAATAGCATCTTTCGTGTCTCCATAGAGACGTGAAACAGAGACTGTTTCGTTTCATAATTGTTGTCGTATAAAATGTTATGAAACATTTCGTGTCTTTTATATACATAATACGTGCGTTTGTGCAAGTTCTGAATTAGTTCAGAAATAACATATGATGGGCCATGTATAAGTGAATGAAGAATTCCCGCATTGGTCCAAAATAAAAAGTTCCAAACACATTCTTATTACGCTTCGCGAACCGACCTATTGTTCAAGACACGAAATGATTAGTATATCATAATTTAAATGGGAAAGAATGCGGAAGGTTGAGTTCAAATTTCCCACTAGATTTTACGTTCTGGGGTCCGTGGTTTCAAGTCGTTGAGATTGCTAGCTGCCTATGGCAATGCCTCTCAGAAGCATTAATCAAAGCAAGAAACATAAACCAAACTTGTCACATGATACACTAAAGATAAAAAAAATACACTGAATCTTATTCAAGAGACATACAACTGTCTCGGAGAAGAGGATCTAAAGACACTTAAAAGTTACAAAGACTGTTATATACAATCCATCAAAGAAGAAAAAATAGCCCACTACCAAAATCGGCTTACTGCAAGAAACAACTATCAGAAAGAGATATGGAATATATTATCTAATAAAGAAAGAAACCCAACCACCACAAAGGCAAAATATCCAACTTCCGGGTAGAGATTAACTAAATAAGTTCTTCATCAATATTGGAAACCTAGAAACGGCAAAAGCCTATTCCTATACCCTGTCACAAAACCAGAGCTATACCAAATCATCTACAAATTAAAAACAAAGGATAGTGTGAATGTCAACCACTTAATAGCAACCCACAAGGATGCATGCTTCCAGGAGGGTAAAGTGCCAGACCAGATAAAAACCTCAAAGTTAACACCAATCTACAAAAAGGCAGCCCCATCCGACTGCTCAAACTACAGGCCGATATCGGTGTTAACGGCATCAAATTTTTGCCCCGTGGAGACTTCAATATACATTTTTTTTAATAACAGGGTAGATGGAGTAAAAAGATTGAAGGATCTACTATTGTCATACAACGTGTGCCCACCAGTTGCTCAACTCGTAAGAGTTACACACACAATTATTGGGTATGCTCATAGATAACATATTGGCTGATGTCGAAAACAATAAAATGCATGTAATTCTCACAGCTTTGTCTGAACTCTATATTCAGGAAATTAATGTTCAACTGCAATGTAACAGAAAGAAGAATCAGGTAAAGAACAAGACTCGTAAAATGAGCTCACAGCATCCGATATGTCTCAAGTTAATGATGATCTTTGTTATGGTTGACTGGAAAGAGCGACTAACCCACCCTGACCCGAAATTATGTTTTCAAAGATAGGTCCATCAAATTCCTGTCTCAATGACGTTGCAGTGCAGCAAAAGAAGCTATGCCATACCATCAAATAAGTCTAATGTGTGAATCGATGCCAACATACGGGCCGATCAAGAATAAAAACGAAACTAATATAGCTAGAATACTTTGAGAAGGCTATCCAATTGAAAACAATGCTCCGGTTAAAACAACTTTCACCTTCTCACAAACTCAGAGAAATATGAGACACAATGCTAGTAATTGACGAAAGCTACACTCACATGGGTGGAGATGGCCTAAAAAATATCTACACCAGCTACAAGAAATTTTACCTGGTCAGTGCCCGAGAAGAACAACGGTCCAAATGATCATGAAGCCATAGTACGGTCTGCAAACCCGCTGAAAGCTATATGACAGACAGTAAAAAAGGAAGTCGGAGCCACCAAATCCAAACCAACAGACACAATCGCGTGAACAACTAAACAAGTTCTTCTGCAACAACAATGTCCAGTATCTCAGCCAATACAATATCCGTCTTTCTCAACCCAGTAACTCGGCAAGAGATCTAGACCATCAGCAAACAGCCTGAAATCTATATCTCAAACCAGCTCAAAACGGAAAGGGGGCAATTTTTATAACTCCCACATTTACTGTGGTAGGGTATATTCACTTTTTCACAACATTTGTAACACCCTTAACCCCTTAATGCGCATGCTCGAATTAACTCGAGCACACTATTCTTTATTGTGCATAAAGGGGTTAAGGAAGCATGGCAGGTATAGACTTGTGTATATATTTTTGATCAGCATTGAAAACTGAATCGATTTAGCTATGTCCGTCTGTCTATCTATACGATAACTGCCGTAACTTTGAAGTAATTGATCTGACATTTGGTATACAAGGTTATCTTTTAAAAAGAAGGACAAGTTCGTGAATGGGCAGAAACGGTTAACTCCATTACTTTTCCAAATTCACACGATAACTGCCGTAATTTTGGAGCTGTTGACATGATTTGGTATAAAAGCTTATCTCTTAAAAAGTAAGGACATGATCATGAATGGTCAAAATCGGTTAACTCCATTTTTTTTTTCAGATTCGCACGATAACTGCCGTACTTTTAGAGCAATTGATCTGAAATTTGGTATACAAGGTTATCTCTTAAAAAGAAACGATAAGTTTGTGAACAGGCAAAATGATTAACTCCATTTCTTTTTTTCAAATTCCACTCAAAAAATATTCTAAGGTGGGAGTATTTTCAGTTCGACCCGGCTGAAGATAATTTTCTTACGACTTTTATATTAGTATTGTTTCTTGAAGAATATATGATCAAAAAAAGTTAACAAAAAATATGACAAATTTTTGCTATTTTTTTAAGAAACCAGGCTGAACTTGAAAAAGTACTAAAATATATGGAGATATAAAAGAGCCTTCCTATGCACTTGTTTAAAATTTTCCAAAATAACATGATTTTATAATAATTTTATCTTATTTTATACAAACAATCAAATGTTTCACTTTCTTTTACATATCTCAGTATGCGCGAACCGTTGGCTTCTTCTAAGCCATTGGCCTAATTTTGGCCAAAGCAAATGTTTTGCCGCAGGTGTAATTTTTGGCCGAAGCTGAGTGTTCGATCGGACACTACATGTGACCATTGTGGAGGAGATGAATCGACTAGTGGAAAGCTTCTGGGAATCTGGCTGACTACCAGACTAACATGGAGACCCCATATAGGGTACCTCGAAAGTGGTCTTGCAAGAGCTGTGTATGTTATAGGCCGCATCAAGGATGTGGTGGTCCGGGAGGCGGCGCTGAGACCTTATCATTACTTATTCCACTCAAGGTTGTCTTACAGCATAGTATTATGGGCAAATCTGCACATGCTGAAAGAGTGCTGGTTCTACAGAAGCGAGCCATACGAAAACTCCAATCAATACCACTGAGAGTTTGCACATTTTGGACTATTTTGACTACTTTTTTTGACGATTTCTTTTGACTATTGTGACTATTCCCGCCACATATATTCTTAGTCAGTCGATCAGGGCCAGAAAAGAGCTCCCGAGGTTACAGCCCAGAGGTGACAAATTCCATCAATACCAAGACCAGAAACAACATAGAGATTTCAAGATTCAGGACAAGCACAACACAAGGTCAACATCGGCACCGGCAAATCTATAATAGAGTTCCAGAAGTCATACGGGGACTTATGGGAATCCGATAACCGATGCTAAACCGTCTAAAATCATATCTAACCAACAGAGAACATTGAGTGATAGTGGCTGATTCGGAGAGACGGGGAATAGTGGTATCTCATTGAATGCCTGTCAAAAAGGGAGGCTGAGAATGACCAGTGCTGTTGTACAGTCAGCAATGTACTGTCACTATGCATACGTTTAACTGAACCAATCTAGGCAATCTCAAAATTAGAAAAAAGTGTATACGATATTTTGCTTATATTAGAGAGATTTATGTGCGAACCTCTTCAAAACATATGACATTTTGATATGAAATCAGTCATATTTATGAAACTCGTGGGAATGTTGGTGCCATTTTAAAGATCAGACACATAACATCCATTGTGCTAAAGGGAATACCGACACAAACATAAAAAATTTATAATAACCTATCGGTATTCATAAAGAGTAAATGTTTGGGACTTTAAGCATCACTTTGACGGATATTAACACATATTGCCTTCTTCTCTACACAACAGAAGAATATTTTGCAAGTTCTAATTTCCATAATTATTAATTGCTTCTTCTTGTATTTTTTGTATCTTTCTATATGAACGATTTTTGTTTCTGACATGTTCTACACCATGAAATTACTCTGTTAAGTATTGTAGGTCTGGCTTAGGAAATTTTGGTCTTGCATTTGACAGTAAAGAAATATCAAGTTCAAGGTTCTTGATTTTGTTTCACCCTACTAGAGAATTATTTCAGGTCGTGTTCTATATTTTTTATAAATAAGTTAAAGAGAACCAAAATGTGGTTATATTATAAAGATGAATAAAAAAAATTCCAGACAAAACTTTATGCCATGCCAGGGTCAGCAAAAGAATTTACACACAAGAAACCACGTAATACTGATAAATCTATAATATGGACAAAAAGATGAAACATTTTAACATACCTTCCAAACTATCATCTGAAAGCAACTGCTCGGGATCACTGACAGAAGATTTATCTTTTCTACTCCTTGGCGCATTCGGCAATAACTCCTGCTGTGGCGACATAATTTTATCGGCTTCAATTGGAGTATCAAATGTTGACACCGATACAAGGTTATCCGTCGCAAGAGCATTCACAGTCTGGTTGAACATATCCCCCTCCTTGGCATGTCGAGAAGACACAACCTCTTCGTTAACAAATCGAATATCAAATGTTGAGTGCGCATTAGATTCATCAGCAGAAGGAATATTCTCACCAACTTCAAATGATATATTTTCTTCTGAGAGCTGACTGACAAATGTTGCATTAATATCAAAATTCTTTATGGACTGTTCGGATATAACTTCTACTTTGACACGGCGAGGAGATGGAACCTCAAATTGACCATCAAACATTGAGTCTACCTCGGAATCACTGTCAGAAACCGAAATAACTTCGTCAGTCTCGGGGAAATTTTCTGTATTGTAAAATGAAGTTTCTTGAGTTTCATCAACACATTCGCTGCTAAGTGAACACCTATCCGCACTAGTCCTATCCACTGGGAACGTTCGGAAAGGTAAAGAATCGTAAAGGGTGCATCGGATGTTTTCAAGAAGAATACTGTTTGATGCACTCTGGAAAATATCGCTGGTGCTTTTTATACAGTCAAAAGTATCTGACGAGACAATATTGGTTGCATCGGATTTTATAGAGTCCACGGCAGTGTGATAAGATGAACTATCCGTAGTTACATCCAAAACTTGCGTTAATTTTTCAATAAATCCAGGTTCCGGGGGTGGGTCTTTCGTATAAGAAGATCTACGAGGTTTCAAAGTCGCCATTTTGATAAGATCTGCAGAGCGTTTTGTTCGCTCAGCGCAGAAACTAGGATCACAACTGTAATATTAGTTTATGTTAGCTTAGCGTACAAGAATAATGGTTTTCTTAAAAAAATACGTACCTTACGGATCGTCGACGTTCGACACTTTCTACTAAAACCGGACGAAATAGGTCCCTTTTTGCTTCCCTGAGGGTTACTGGGCCCCAACATACATCTTCATCACTATCATAAAATGCTTCCATAACAGGTTTTACCACCAAACTTTGTGAGCGACTGTAAAATACATAGACAACATAAACTGGCAGAAATCGTAAACGAAATTTAAAATTTGTCCGTTGATGTTTAGCGCAGGTATGCCAAGCAGTTGCAAGCAGTGTTGCCAACTGTGTTGGACGTTGTTATTTGGTTGTTATAGCATAGTTTAACTACTACAAGTTAGGTCAACCTGGGCATGGAGTAAGGATTAGAATGGTGTGCGCAAAACTCTGCGCATTACCTTAAAATATGCCTCAAATCCGGCTGGAAGGGATCTCATGCCAACCCGAAAAAGTAAAATATTGTCCCCTTCGTTAGAATGTCTAAACATGAATAAATTAACTGTTTTGTTTGTTCTTGGTTTGTGTTTGTTCATAGGTTGATGTAATTATAGATAATGTGCTTAAAACTCACATCCCATACTTAATTTTCAGGGCTGAGAATACCAACCCCGAAAAGTAATTTTTTTTAAACACGTGTTCTATTTATTCCAATTAATTCAAATGCAATCTAGAGTGTCTACAGTTTGGTTTGTTTGATAATTTCGTATCTATATCAAGTGAATTATTCTTGCCTTGCTTTGTGTTTACCAAGAGAGAGCCCCCTTACTTTACACTTTAGGTTATTAGTTTATTAAGTATAATAGATCAGTTTTTATTTTATTTTTAAGTCAACATTTAGATAACTTAGTTTTAGATTTTTGGTTAGATTTTATAGGTTATTTAATAAGTATTATAAGTTTATTTTACGGTCATTATTTACAATGAAGCATTGCATTGTAAGTGGTTGCCAATACAACATAGACAATTTAGTGACAAATGTGTCCCTACATATGTTCCCGAAAGATCCAATAGTGCTAGAAGCCTGGGTACGTAACATTGGACGCACCGATTTACTTCCGAAGCATGGTAAGTTACGCTGACGATTATTATAATGTTTTATTGCTATAATATTTAATATAAATTCTATTTCAGTAATAGATACTATATGTATTTTATTATATTATATTTTTATAGCACGAGTATGTTCGGTGCATTTTTCGGAAAAATCTTTTCAACAACCACGAAAAAAAAAAAATGCACACAGTGGAAGTGTCAGCAAATTACGAAGACTTGTTCCGCATGCTGTACCGACGTTGCTGTTGCATGCTACACCCGTTACCCCTTACGTACCTTTTGTAATTCGGCGAGAGTTTCCATTGCTCATTGCCAAACCAGGCAACAGCAAAGATGGAAAACTAATTACTGATCCAACGACTTACAATGCTCCGGCATCCAGCGGCATCAACAGATATTCAGCGATCAGTCAGCTCGATATAATCGATGAATCATTGGATGATGTAGGTGCAGATCCGTGCAATGTGACTGCCAGCAGTGTAAACTATTGGAAATCAATTCCAAAATTGCCTTGACCAGCAAATGAAAAGTTGGACCACATTCGTTTTTGTGCACTATTCTGTATAGACTAAGCAACTTAAAACTGTGATAAGACAAAACAAAAAACCACTGGGATGTCAACATTGAACTGTGAAACCTTGGCAATCTCATCGGATTCATCCGCCAATTGCTGATAATGATAATAATAAGCTGAAGCATAGTCTGTCATGGAAAGTGATAGTTTTGAAGGGATGGTTGTGTGTTCTCAAAAAATAACACAAATTATGTTAAGCTTGTTGATTTGTACCTTATTAATTGTAGTATTTAATAAACATTTTTTCCTTAAAGTAATCTATCTCTTCTTAATATCAATGTTTATATCTTTCTTTATTACTTTATTAGTAATTTTTTCAGATATTCGAAAACTTCAGTTACCTCCGAAGAAGCGAGCAACATAATTCGCCAAACGTCAACATTTACTACTTTTCACACAACCCGGAAGTAATTAAATTTAATTCATTTTTTAAACTGTTTCTTATTTCAATAACGTGAAATGTTCCAGTTAATCATTATTTGGCTTATTCATAATTTGTAAAAAGTTTTAAGCTCAGTTCCATGATATATGTATACGAGATTACGTTTTGTCATAATTATAATAATCTTAAGTTTTAACGTTAAAATATTACACTGTGATAAAACGACATACAAAATAAGATGTAAAAATTTCAAAATAAAAAACAAAATGGTTACTAAAGTGTGTATTTGTGAAAAGCATAGACATTTAACAGTACATATAGTGTGCAGAAACATTGGATATTGTTCGTTTTCAACGTAAGTATACGCCTTGGTGTCTTTTTGAATATACTTTTGTTGCTTTTATACGGACCATTAAAAAATACTATAGACATATTCATCTATAAGAGGCAATTAAATGCCACGATAAGCCAACCCAAATGAAACTCTTATGCCATTTTTGGGACTTGACCTGCAAATAAATAAGTTATATGTATAATAATAGCTGCGTTCGGATATTGTACACCGTTACACTTTTTACACCCAATAACATGTGTCATTTGGACGGTGTACCCGGTGTCAACGGAGTACAATATCCGAACGCAACTAATAGAGAGTTTTATTTTTACTAACCTCTCAATTGTGGGGTGTTTCCTCTACTACGAAATTATCAACATTTGAATACCTTATATGTTCAAATTTCGGATAAACGTACTGCAGTCCTAGATTTGTTTTGTTTAAAAACTTGTGGGTGATAACATTGTTAAAATATGTACCAAAACGTCTCGGTAATCTTTGCACTCTGGAATTATACATACTAAAGTTGGGATGCTCAATTTTTTTATACGTTCTAGTAGTTCATATGTTTGGGGTATGTTTGTACTCCGTATGCATCTTTTGAACAGATTTTCTTTTAAAGCCCAGCGGGATAATTTTGCACGAAGGACTACGTTGGTTCTACAAACTAGAGCATGAATTTGTTATCCACCAACGCTGCAGCAAATTTTCTTGTGACTATTGTCAAATGGTTTCACATCTACGAATAAAATCATTTTAATTAAATGTATAATGTTACTTAATTTTCCAATACGTTCGAAAGGCCAGCGTTTGTAGGCGGTCACAACGTTCACAAATCACAATTTCTATGGTTCACAACAGATAACAAAATTTAATTTTTTGGGGGTTGGTGTTCTCAGCCCTGAAAATTAAGTATGGAATCTGAGTTTTAAGCACATTATCTATAATTACATCAACCTATGAACAAACACAAACCAAGAACAAACAAAACAGTTAATTTGTACATGTTTAGACATTCGCACGAAAGGGACAATATTTTACTTTTTCGTGGTGGCATGACGGTAATTGTTAGCGTAATTCTCAAGGAATGCGCAGAGTTCTGCGCACACCATTCTAATCCTTACTCCATGAACCTGGGTCAACCCGGCAACTATTTGGGGAAGATTCTGAGGGCGCATGCGTGCCCACAGCCTGTGTTCACCATTTTCCCGTAAGATGGCGCTAGCTTTTTCTGCTTGTCTGTTTTGTGCTCAAACACAATATTAGTGAATTTCGCACTCAATTATCGAGAAGGAATCTTTAGAACAGCATTACATCGAATATCACAATTTTTAAGGTATTTATTTGATATCTGAATTGTGCTGGCGTTCTGGTAGTGGCGCCATCCAGTATCATTTTCAAGAACCAAATCCAGAAGGGCGACACTGAATTATCGAGAGAGAATATTTAAACCCGTATTACATTCACAATATTAGAGGAATTTATATCATAATTCAATGAAAAATCACTTTATTCTCAATCAATTCAATTTTAATGTTTTTAAACGCTGTCGTTTTATGTGGCGCCATCTAGTAACCTTTAACGAACCAAGGCTGAACTCTATCACGTGACCACCACGCATCCCTTCCACATTTCTGAAAAGTTGGGACGCCGACATCAAAGGAGCCGACACCTTACGCTCCTACTTGTATTGCCTATACCTTGGTTATAGTACAATCACTAATAAATTATAGTACAATTCAAAAAAATATAGTACAATCAAAGAAAAACAAGAATTACGTAACATTTTTATTTAACACATAAAGTACAAGGGCATACAAGAGGTATGCTTAACTAATAATAATATGATAAACTAAAATATACCGGAAATACATCAAAGCACAATATCATGTTTTAGTATTTAAAATGCACGTTCCACATTTGAGTCAGATTCAGCTATCTCAGATTCTTCAGTCCTCCAATTACACAAAATAGTTCACTTACTTGAAAATAGTGCACACTGTTGGAAACCACAAACAAATGGTACAACTTTGTAGACTGTCAGCTCTCGTCGTTGTCTTGTTTTTTTTTACTATGTATGGTTGTTTCACTTGTTTCCCGTCGATACCCGCATAATTTGTAATCCCAACTTGACAAAATATTTGTGATACGGTAAATCCCCCATCTTACTGCAATGCATGCGCTGTGCAGTACGGATTAATTGGGCAATTGCCTCTTAGATGGCGCTACAGGGCTGTAAAGTGTCATTAATGTCATATCAATGCATACATCCATTTTAAAATGTTGTGTTGGCAAGAAACAACAGATTATAGTACAATGTGCGTACTATATCGCCTGTGAAATTTTATAGTACATACAGTTCGAATTATCGCACAAATACTACAATTATAGTACGGTTGGCATCACTGATGCCAAGATCAGCCTAATGTGATGTGCACATGCGCAGTACCGCTGTGCAGTACCGTAAAAAAGATTTCAATACTCGCATTTGGTCGCATTCACCCGGGTGAAAGTTTAAATGGCCGACATGGAAACCATACATATATCTATGAACTAGTTTATATATATATATATATATATATATATATATATATATATATATATATATATATATATATATATATATATATATATATATATATATATATGATGGAAACACGCTGACGTCATTTTGAGTTGGTTTGCCAACCTACCGTCAGGGGGAGCTGGCGTAAAATTTTCTTACGTGAAGTTAGCCAAATCTTTGAAACTGGTTTGTAACTAGGTCACTAACCATAGCTAACCTCTCGTAAGTACGGTCCCGCCATAACCTAACATAACAAGCGTCATAATTTACAATATTTGCAGTGATTTGCAGAGTTGTGCGGGTCAGTTTCGTTCAAAGGCTGTGGTATAAGTCAAATTACATATTTAACACTCTTGTATAAACTACTACTTGCTTTTAGGATCATTGTTTATACAAAGGGACAACTGACGAAATAGCTGATATGGGTTAAGAGGAAAGGAAGCGGAAGCATTTTAGGTTAAGAATGTTATCGGGGGGGTATATTTTTAAATATTTTCATAAGTTCCATTGCCTTTTCTTTAGAATGGCATATGTATCTCTGGAACGTAAGAAATTTGCCTTTCTATATCCCAAATGTACCAACTCATATTTATAGCGTTTTGTTTTGGTAAAACTCGCACCAGTGCACAACTTTGTGTTCTGTTGGCTGCGCTCACAGAGTGTTTCGTGTTCTGTTGGAATACCGGTGTAACAGAACCTGCACCAGTGCATATTTTACTCCACGAGCTTTCGTTGCTCATGCTGTCCAGTGCAGTATCGCTCCAATGCGTGTTGTTGGGATCGCGCTTGCTTGCCCTACACTCGTGAATAATTGCACCAGTGCGATCGAACTGGTACGCTCGACTTTTGCCAAAAGAAAATGCTATTAGTCTCCGCCTCAAATCAAAACTATAAAAATAAACATTTCTTTAAATTCCCTTAAAAGATAACCAACGATTAAATATTTTGAAAGATCATTGTAATATTAACCCAGATAAGGATTGTAAACATTTTTGTATTTGTGAAGAACATTTTTGACGTGTTCTCTAGTGACAAAGTAGCGGAGCTTGTAAATAAAGTATACTATTTGCTTTATCCATATTTAGATGAATATGGACATAAATAATATTATTGACAAAAATTATTTGCTTAGATAATTATTTTTTGTTTATGTTTATTTTATTTGCTGTTATTTTTGTTAAAAACAGAAAATATTATTGGTTTTATTTTATTAGAATGTTTATTTTGTTCATTACAGAATATTTTATTTATTTTACTATATTATTATGTATTTTGTATTTATTTCATGATAGATAGATAGATTTATTCAAACTCAAAAAATACAGTTTAAAGTCAAAAAATAATTTCAATATATGAACAATATTATTGATGAAGAAATTCTTCTATGGAGTAGTAGGCCCCTTCAATTAGATAATTTTTCATCTTCTTTCGAATGAGGTGATCAGGGCCAACAAAAATATTTGTAGGTAGTTTATTGAGCACCCTCACTCCCACAGACAGTACTTCAGTTGCTCTTAGTCGGTGGAAAGGTGGAATAAACTTGGTTTTGGATCTGGTATCATGATCGTGTACATCGCAAGATCTCTGCACCATCGAGTTTGATTTCCTTTGTTCAAAAGCAGTTTGCAGGATAAACTCACTGGGTAGTGTAAGAATCCTGAGTTTTTGAAACCAGAATCTGCAGCTGGTTCTTGAGTCAACACCAGCAAGTGCTCTCACCGCTCGCTTCTGCAGTCTAAAGATTTTTTGTGAATGTGCAGACCCTCCCCACACCATTATTCCATACGCCATACGAGAATGGAAAAGAGAGTGGTAAGCCAGCAAACCCGCAGAGACATCAATACATTGGACTATTTTCCGTATGGCAAAGATTGAGGCAGACAGCATTTTACTTAGGTCTTCAGCATGCTGTCTCCAGGTCAAACGAGGGTCCAATGTGATTCCAAGAAATTTTCCGGTGGCTCCGGTTGTTGCCTCCCGACGGGATGCTAGGAAATGGACTATGGATGTCTTGTCCACATTCAGCAACAGCTCGTTTGCTGAAAACCAAGTTTGTATGGTGTCTGTAGAATGTTTGGCTTTTACTGCTGCCTCATCTCCGTTTGAACATGTATTCAGGAAAGTCACGTCGTCTGCATACAAAACCATATGACCCTCTGTAGTGTTTGCAGGAAGGTCATTTAAGTAAAGTATGAACATTAACGGTCCAATCAAGGATCCTTGGGGAACTCCTCTTTTCATAGGGTACTCGGTACTTTTACTGCCAGCAAAGTCAACCACCTGAGAGCGGTCACTCAAGTAGGATCTCAGGATGTTCAGTGTTACTCCCCTTAATCCGTATCGGTCCAACTTTTGAAGGAGCAGCTCATGTGACACGCAGTCAAATGCTCTACTTAGATCATAGAGAACAGCAACGCACAGCTCTCCTCTCTCAAACGCTTCTGCAATCCAGCAGACCAAACTCACAATAGCATCACGGGTTCCCATACCCTTCCGGAAACCAAACTGGCGACCATCAAGAATTTTCCTCGAACTAACAAAGGTGGTGATGCGTTCCGTCAACAAGGATTCGAAGATTTTACCAAATACCGTTGTTATCGTTATAGGTCGATAGTTTGCTGGATATATAGTTTTTCCATAGTTGATAAATGGCAGGATCATTAAGATGTTTGAAACTCGCATACATCAAGTCAAGGGTTTCTTTTATTTGAAAAAGCTCTGCATCGTGGTGTATGTGCTTTGACCTAGTTGGGCACTTTCGGTTTGGAAAACAATCATTGAAGTGGCCGAGAAAACAGGAGAGAAATTTATTGAATTTTAGCTCTGGATCTTGCGTGTCTGTCACCTCCACCCAACCTTCACTCTCAATGGCATTTCGGAAATTTAAACAATTTTGTTTGGACATGCTCCTAGTCATTATCATGTCAGACTGTATTGCCGTTTCGACCGGGAACGTGATTAAAAGAGCCTCCTGATCTGAGAGGGCAGTATGACAAACTTCGGCTTCGTATTCCATCTTGTTGGTGAAAATATTGTCAATGGACGAACGAGTTGTTGCAGTTATTCGGGTATACTCAAATATTGTTTGCTTCAAACCAAAACTTTCCAATAGTTGTGTGACTGTCAGACCATCCAAACACGGACAACCACCAAAACTGACGTTGAAGTCGCCCGCGAGTATCACCTCAATATTTGAGTCAAACTCAGATACGACAAAAGCAAGCGCATCCTCAAGCGAGTCTATGAAAATATTGATATCTCCCGCTGGCGCCCTGTAAGTGGATATTATTAACGTTTTGATCTTTTTAATATAGCATGCCGCCAATTCAATGTGAAGATCCTTCGAAAAAGCTTCAATCATCTCCACCCTCTCTGCTTTCAGGTCAACGTGCACGTATATGCAGGTGCCCCCATGGATATGCTCCTGTCTGCAATAATTACTAATCATATTGTGGTTAGCGAGTGTATACATTTGGAAATTTTCGTGGTTCAGCCAATGTTCCGCTATGCATATTATTCCCGGTGTAAGTTGGTTAGCCAATTGCTGTAGTGCTTCCAACTTATTTGTTATGCATTGGATGTTCATGTAGAGAACGGACATCTTTATGTTATTTTTATTTTTCTCATTAACTCGGTTTCTTGCTAGGTCGTCGTCTTGTTCTTGCGTATTGGGTGAAAAAACCTTGTAACATATGATCGCGCTGGCCAGTTTTGTGTGGCCATGGCTCGCTCTAAATTGTGTAAATCAATCATTATTTTGAATGACGAGTAGTATTGCGGAAACTTTGACGGCAGCTGCTCGCAATTTACTTCCGGAAAATCATCCTTCAAAAACTCAAGCATTTCCTTAGGCGTAGTGTCGCGGTGTAGTCTTGACACGTGTAGGAAAGCTTTTTTTGGTGCTACTTTTAGTGTTTTTACTTTATCATACGCAGTATTATAAAGTATTGTAATCGTGCCGAAAAAAAAAATTGAGATTATAGCGGAAATAGGTCTTTTTGGGTCCCCTGAACATTTTTGACCAAGGTACAAAAAAATGTCTGTGTGTGTGTGTGTGTGTGTGTGTGTGTGTGTGTGTGTGTGTGTGTGTGTGTGTGTGTGTACCCGTTTTTTTGTGGAGACGATTCCGGAGAAACTGCTAAAGGTATCGGGCCGAAAGTACATATTTAGAAGTTTCATGACTAAACTTAGAGCTGAAAAGCTTTTGGTTCAAAAGGGTCCAAAGGAACTGGGTATTTACTCTTAGCATTTTGCAATGATTTTGCAAATGACCCGCCATTTCTGTAATTTCGTCAAAAGAGATAAATAATAAATTAAAATAGAGGAAATTTTGGATAATTTATGTCTATAACATTTTTTGGTAAAATTAATAGTTTAGCTGCAATAGTAAAATCTATTTGATCGAAATCGTATCTGCATTAATAGTAGGTAGCCAGGATATTTTGAACTTTTGACAGTATTCAGAACGTCAGCGGTTGCGAAACGTCAATTCAACACGCAAATGTATGGAGAGTGCGATCAAACACGCGGGCACGTATGCTATGTGAAACAATATTGGTACATCTTGTGTTCAAAAGTCAATGTGTATTTCAAGTGCGGATAGCAATGTTGTATGTTTTCGCGAATAAATGCAAGAAAGATTGTAAGACGGTATGTTAACCTTAAAACTTATTTGGAATATTGAGCATAATTCTTTATGATCTTTTGTAGTTAGCACTGAAGACGTGGTAATACTCGAAAATATAGTATGCTAGAAGCCAATATAATATAGTAATCATCAGAATCAACAACCTTTTTACTTTATCATACGTAGTATGACAAAGAATACTAATCGTGGCGAAATTTTTTTTAGATTGAGCGGAGATATGCCCTATTGGGTCCCCTAAACATTTTTGAGCCGCTATTTCTGGAATTTCGTCGAAATAGTTAAATAAAAAATTAATGTAGAGGAAATTCTGAATAATTTATGACTATGACAAATAAATACTTTAGCCGCATGAGCAAATTCTATTTCATCAAGATCGCTCGTACTGCATTAAAGCACTGAAGTATTAAAACTAGTTAGCCAGGATTTGTCGGATATTGTGATTCTAATGACAGTAGGTAGTGTGAAATGCTGATGTTTTGATATTACATACTGTAAATATAATCAAAATATCTGTCTAGTTCTAGTAGTTTCACTTTAATGCAGGCGTGGCCGATCTCGATCAAATAGAATCTCATCCAGCTAAAGTATTAATATATGGTATGATAAAGTCATGTGCCTGGCCACATCAGATTTTTTTTATTATCTGTGCTTAGCTTTTCACCAACTATACCAGATTTACGGGGTCTATGTTTCCTTTGGACTGTTGACCACCCATTTGAGTTTTGTTGTTCCGCGTTTTTGTTGGTAACGGGAGATTTTGTTACTTTATCGGCATAAGTACCGTTATTGTTTGCACCTTTTTTCTGTTCTTCCTGTGGCTTCTGTTGTGGATCAGTTCCATTTATGCTAATCAATTCCATGTTATCCCTTGTTATGTTTTGATCGACAACTTGTGTACTTGTGTTTGCATTCTTATGAACGTTGCCTTTTTCACCTTTTTTCTGTTCTTCCTGTGGCTTCTGTTGTGGAGCAGTTCCATTTATGCTAATCAATTCCATGTTATCCCTTGTTATGTTTTGATCGACAACTTGTGTACTTGTGTTTGCATTCTTATGAACGTTGCCACTCGACACCTCGGTAATTCTTATCGAATTCTTTTTTTGGGATTTTTCATCCAGAATTTGTTTGAGAAGTCTGTTGTTTTCCCTGAGTATACCATTGCTTTCACTCATTTCAGAGAGTAGTTGCTTAAGTAATTTAATTTCTTCATTGACATTTGTGTGTTCATCTGATTTGGAAGTTTTTGTACAGCACATAACCTGTCCGTTTCCAAGAGATTTAATGGTTGTTGATCTCTCCACACAGCTTTTATGGAGTACTGCAAAACAGTTTATGCACACCAAGACGGTACACTTCTTCTTGCTGCAGCACTTCATGTTTATTTCACTGCTTTCAGCATCCTTTTCAGGAGCATCACCATCACATGTGTTATCACTATCACTGTCAGCCATGATGCCAGCCTAATAATAAATAATACCCTAAAATGTTTATTGTTTTATTTCAAAACTTGTGTAGTTAGTGTTTTATGCTTTTAAATTGCTTGTTTAATACTAAAAAGCAAAATTAGAATAAAATTTAAAGTTATTAGGTTGGTACGTATGTATACCTCACGTTCAAATTTCCCGCATTTTTAACAGTGTTTGTTTGAAATGTTTAGTGAGTGGCGCCATCTGTGTCCGAGTTAGTGGGGTATATCGTCGTTAGCTCAGTTCAGTTCAGACCAGTTGCTGCTGGGCTGTCATAGTGTACGCACGCATGTAATATATTTTATACAGTCCACTAATAAATCAACATTTGAATATCTACGTATTTGATTGCGACCAGCCCGCCCACAAACATTTGGTCCGACGAGCCAGGATAATTTGCGATCAAGAATCCAATCAACAACATTTAAGGGTAAATACGTTCTACGCAGTACACCGTTCCAGCCGGCACCGTGCATTCGAGCCAGCGGACCATTTCAAGGTTTAACCGTTGCCAGCATCGAGACGATATCGGGACAGCCGCAACTCGTTTGGGCGACTTCCATTTCACCGCGTGCAGCCTGCATCCAGCGGAAAAAGGGGAATAGAGTCGAATTACGAAGAATTAATCAGAAGAAATCCAAGCAATCAAGGCAAGAAGCATTTAGATTTGCATCGGGATAAAAAAGAGTAAGATAGTCCATTCCTTTATTCCATATATTTCTTTCCTATTTCTATTATTGAGATTGATTCGATTTGGGTAACTACAGTCAATAATGGAGGATATGTCTGTTTTGTCACGCAGACGCAGAGGGAAAAAACGCACATTGGCCGATTTTAAGGCATATTTAGAAACATTAAATGAAAATGAAATTAAAACCAATGAAGTTATAGAAATTAAAGATAGATTAATTAGTTTTGAAAGGAATTTTGTCGAATTTTTAGAAATACAAGGTACTATTGAAGATATTTGTGATGAGGATCAATTAGAAATAGAATATAATCAACGAACATGCTTTCAAACTGAATATTACTCTCTCCTTGCTCGAGCTAAATTTTTGACTCAATCAAATGAAGTTACAGGTTCTGGGGAATGTTTCAAAGATAATATCAAATTACCTACCATCCAGTTACCATCTTTTTCAGGTAACTTGGAAACATGGATTGAATTTAAAGATATTTTTACATCAATTATTCATTTAAATGATAATATTGGTAACAGTCAAAAATTGCATTATTTAAAATCGACGTTAAGCGGCCAAGCTGCTCAAATTATAAAATCACTAGAAGTTACTGAGGCAAATTATGCTGTCGCGTGGCAGTTGTTATGCGAACGATATGATAATAAAAAGATTTTAGTGAATAATCATCTAAAGGCTCTATTTAATTTGCCTACAGTAAAAAATGACTCTGCAGCAGATTTAAGAAAGTTATTGGACGAATTTTCTAAGCATATTTTGGCATTAGGCGCATTGGGGCAAAGTGTGAATGACTGGAGTACCATTTTAATATACTTAATATCAAATAAATTAGATATGCAGACTCAAAGAGAATGGGAAGTAAGTAAAAAGAGCAACGAATTTCCAGAATTCGAAGAATTAAAGTCATTTATAAAAAATAGATGTGATATTTTGGAAACATTAGAAAATCAAAATAGGAAACCCACAATAAAAACGCACACTTTAGTTACAGCAAACAATAAGCCTTGTACATTTTGCTCTGGAAAGGATCATTTAGTTTATAATTGTGAGAAGTTACTGAAATTAAACATTCAAGATAGAATAAACGAAATAAAATCCAAGAAATTATGTCTAAACTGTTTTAAGGGTAATCATATGAGTTTTAATTGTACACATTCTGGTTGCCGAAATTGTGGAAGGAAGCACAATACTCTTATACACTTAGATAAACAGGAAGGTGAACAAAAAGCGACACAAAAGGTTCTAGTACATTATAATGTTATGAGTTCAAATATTTTATTATCTACAGCGCAAGTTAAAATAGAATCAAATTCTGGAATGTCAATAAATTGTAGAGCTTTACTAGACTGTGGGTCAGAAGGAAATTTTATTACGTCTGATATCTGTAATAAATTAAAATTGAAAAGGATACCTATTGATATATCGGTCATAGGAATAAATCAAAAGGAGAGTAATATCAAATATAAAACTTACGTAACATTGAAGTCTTTGAATTCATACTTTAATAGACAAATCACTTGTTTTATTATAGATAAGATTACAGATAATATACCATTTAAAACATATAGTATTGAGCATTTTAAGATACCCGAAGGTATACAGCTTAGTGATGTGGACTTTAATAAATCCAGTCAAGTTGATATTTTGCTTGGTGCTAATATCTTTTGGGACCTCATTTGTCCAGAACAACTAAAACTTGGCAAGGGCAATCCAATAATTCAGAAAACAAGGCTAGGCTGGATTGTTTCTGGACCGTTCAAATCTAATGAAACTAATAAGAGACTACTACATTGCAATCTTGTGACTGGAACCGAATTACAGAATGACTTAAAGAAATTCTGGGAAATTGAAGAATGCTCGAATGTAACAATACATGATAATTCATATTGTGAAAAACATTTTCAAGAAACTACCAAAAGAGATAATTCAGGACGATTAATTGTTGATATACCGTTTAACGAAACAATTTCTAAATTAGGAGATTCATATGAAACGGCATTGAGTAGATTTAAAAATTTGGAGAAAAAATTACAAATAAATAAAAACTTTAAACAACAATATGTATCATTCATGAAAGAATATGAAGATTTAGGACATATGACTGAGATCGAGAGGCCATATAATAATATTCATCAGGCATATTACTTACCACATCATGGTGTTTTAAAAAATAGTAGCATCACAACTAAACTCCGGGTGGTTTTTGATGGGTCATGTAAAACATCGACAGGTATTTCATTAAATGAAACTCAGTACACTGGTCCTACCATTCAGGATGAATTGTTATATATTCTTTTAAGATTCCGATTACATAAATATGTTTTGTCCGCAGATGTAGAAAAAATGTACCGTCAAGTTTTAATAAATCCCACTCAGAGAGATTACCAAAGAATTTTATGGCGAGGAGATCCTAATACTGCAATAAAGCATTATACTTTGAATACGGTAACGTATGGGACTACTTCGGCTCCATACCTAGCTATACGGGCACTACACGAAGCAGCATACATACACAGAGATAAGTATGAAAATGCAAGTATGGTTATATTGAAAGATTTTTATGTTGATGACCTGTTAACGGGTGCTGATACTATTGAAAATGCATTAAAATTATATAACGAACTTAATATAATACTAAGCACAGTAGGTTTCAATTTAAGACAGTGGGTTACGAATGATGCTTGTCTAAAGGACAGATTGCATTCAATTACACAGGAAAGGCATAATATATTAAATTTAGATTCAAATCAAGAAAAACGAACTTTGGGATTAGTTTGGTTGCCAGGGAATGATCAATTGACTTATGATGTTTGTGAAATTAATAATCAAGTTGAAACAAAACGAATAATTTTGTCTCATATTTCAAAAATCTTTGATCCGCTAGGACTGCTAGGACCATGCATAGTAATTTTTAAAATTTTAATACAGGAGATTTGGGTTAAAGGATTGAATTGGGATGATAAGTTACCAACTACCATTTCTCAAAAATGGAAAAAATTAAAGGGACAGTTAAATTATTTAAACAATATTATAATACCACGATATGTATTAGATGTTAACGTTGAAAGATTGGAGTTACATGCATTTTCCGACGCCTCAGAGTCAGCGTATGGTACTTGTATTTATATCAGAATTATAACACAAAATAGAATTATCTTAACCAATTTGTTATGTGCAAAGTCAAAGGTGACACCGTTAAAGAAATTGACAATTCCAAGGTTAGAACTGTGCGCAGCATTATTATCAACTAGATTAATTAAGAAGGTATTAGCGGGAACAGATTTAAACATTAGTGATATTTATTACTGGACCGACTCTACAATAGTACTGAACTGGTTACACACTTATGCTAACAACTTAAAAGTATTTGTTGCCCATAGGGTTGCCGAAATTCAAGATAACTCAAACATTAATAATTGGCATTATGTTTCAAGTAAGGAAAATCCCGCTGATCTAATATCCAGAGGAGTATATCCGGAACAACTAAAGGATTCAATCTGGTGGTCCGGACCTCATTGGTTAAGTACACCAAAGAAAAATTGGCCGAAAACAAATTTAACTTTTGAAAATACTAACGTTCCAGAATTAAAGAACATAACAAATTCCTTGACTACTGTTACTGGTTCAGTGTTTCCTTTTAACTATACAAATTCAATAGTCAAGCTTAAAAGAATTAGTGCATATTGTTTTAGATTTATTAATAATATAAGGCAACCTAAGGAAAATCGACAATATGGAGTTTTAACTGCAATCGAATTAAATAATGCTATGAAAAAATTGGTCAAATTATCACAAGGGGAAAGTTTTCAGGATGTAATTTCATATTTACAAGGCAAGGAAGGTTTAAATTTACAAGCTAGTATTAGGCAGCTTTCCCCATTCTTAGATTCTGAAGGGCTAATAAGAGTGGGTGGACGATTAAAAAATTCAGATTTTCATATTGACAAAAAACATCCATTGTTGTTATCAGGAAAGCATCGTTTAACCACATTATTAGTTGAAGGGGAACATCTACGATTATTACATGGTGGTCCTCAACTTATGTTGGCATCCATAAGATCACATTATTGGCCCATAGGGGGGAGGAATCTGGTTAAATCGGTTACAAGAAATTGTGTCACTTGCTTTAAGGCCAAACCCAGATCTATTGACCCATTTATGGGCAACTTACCTGATTATAGACTTGAAGCTACTTACCCGTTCAATAATGTAGGTGTCGATTATGCTGGACCTTTCCAAACTAAAAGAAATCCAGGAAGGGGTAGCAAAACTTTTAAAACGTATATATGTTTATTTATATGTCTTAGTACTAAGGCAGTTCACCTTGAACCTGTAACTGAATTGACGACAGATGCATTTATAGCAACTTTCAGACGCTTTGTAGCAAGGAGGGGTAAACCTGCAAAATTATATTCAGATAATGGTTCTAATTTTATTGGCGCAGCGTCAAAGCTAAATGATTTAGGAAAATTTTTAAAGTTGAATCACAATGATATAAGTGTAGAGACAAGTAGAGAGCACGTAAGTTGGAATTTTATACCAGCTTATAGTCCGCATTTTGGGGGAATTTGGGAGGCTGGTATTAAATCTTCAAAACATCACTTACGGAGAGTTTTGGGCACTACATTAATCACATTTGAGGATTTTTTGACTGTACTTACGCAAATTGAGTCAATTCTTAATTCAAGACCCTTATGTCCTTTGAGTCCTTCTCCAAACGATTGTGAAGCCTTGACACCATCACATTTCCTCATTGGACGAAACTCTATGAAATTACCTGATCCAGATTTGACAAATTTACCAATAAATCGACTGTCAAGATATCAGTATATACAACAAGTCCAACAACACTTTTGGAAGCGTTGGTCACTCGAATACATCGCAGAGTTGCAAACTCGAACAAAGTGGCAAAAGGAAAGAAAAAATCTTAAAATTGGACAACTCGCCCTGATAAAGGAGGACAATTTACCTACCCTACGATGGAAGATGGGACGCATTCAAGATGTTCATCCAGGAAGTGATGGCATTGTGCGTGTTATTTCTTTGAAGACTCCTTCAGGTGTGGTCAAACGAGCAGTTGGACGAATATGTGTTTTGCCATGTTCCGAAACCACAAACGAAAACTGAAAAAAGAAGATATTTTAATTTGTATTACATTTTTAATGTTGTTCTACTTACTTTTTTTGTATTGTATTTCATTTTTAATTTGTATTACATTTGTAATATGGTTTACTTACCTTGTTTGCATTGTATTTAATTTTTAATTTGTGTTACATTTGTAATATTGCTTACTTACCTTTTTCGTATTGTATTTCACTTTAATTTGTGTTACATTTGTAATATTGCTTACTTACCTTTTTTTATTGTATTTCACTCTAATTTGTGTTACATTTGTAATGTTATTTACTTACCTTTTTTTTATTGTATTATACTTACCTATTATAATATTCATTTGAAAGTACCTTTCAAAAGGGGGGAGAATGTTTGAAATGTTTAGTGAGTGGCGCCATCTGTGTCCGAGTTAGTGGGGTAGATCGTCGTTAGCTCAGTTCAGTTCAGACCAGTTGCTGCTGGGCTGTCATAGTGTACGCACGCATGTAATATATTTTATACAGTCCACTAATAAATCAACATTTGAATATCTACGTATTTGATTGCGACCAGCCCGCCCACAAACAGTGTTCCAATTAATACAGATAACAAAAACAAGGAGTGCTTTTCTAGAAATGAAGTGTTCTGTAGAAATCCAAATATTTCTGTAACCATATCACAATGCCAGTAATACTGTAAAAGAATAAATAACTAAATAAATGGATTATTGTAAACTGAATAATAGTATGTATATTATTTGACGAGCACATAATTAAGGATATCAATAGCGAGCATGAAGAAGAATAATGACGTCATTATTTGAACGAACTGTCATTATTATACAATGCCAGTGCCGTAACGAGGGTATGAAGCGCCTGTGGCAAGTGTCTAACTTGCGCCTCCGCGCGTAAAGCAATAATGACAAAAAAATTAATGTTAATGTAACAAGTTAAATTTTTTCAATTGCAAGGTAATATATGTTATCTAGGTGAGTTGCGGGTATATGCAAACTATTTGTCAAGGTATTTGTATGAATAAATAATCTATAACCTAAGTAAGAACAAATTTTTATACATAATCAAAGACGATATAATAAAAGAAATACAAAACAAGGGGTATCCATAGCAAATTTAAACAAAAGTATATCTTAAAATAATATAATAAAGGCATAAAGCAGTTCAGCATATTTTATAAAGTAATTTTTCTCGCTTATTCATTTGCAAATACATCCATAATATCGTCATAAGTTAGTTTTCGCAACATCTTTATCAATCAATATTATAGACGTGTTTGCCAATCGCTCTTGTCCAATAGAGGAACGAAGGTACAATATTACAATTTTTAATTTGCTAAACGAACGTTCGCCTAAGCTGTTGTTATATGCATTGTTATAAAAATCCTTAATGCTATGTCTAGATTTGGATACGTGTTTTGTAATGCTGTTTGTAATTTTTTTGCAAGATTAAAAAAGCGTCCATATCGCCTAAATTTTCAAGAACTTCAATGGCTTGATATTTGAACCTCTCAATTTCACATATAAATTCGGAAGCATCTAAGTCGCTATTCAATGCTAGATCTGTTGCACAATGTTTTAGATCATCTAGTAGCATGAATTTTTAAGCGTGTCCATTTAAAGAACTGTAATTGTTTGCGACCTCTTGCAAAGCACACATTTCTTTTCTTTTAGTAATGCATTTTTATTCATAGTAAACGAATTATAGGTAGCTTACTCACCAGGCATATTTTTTTATTTTGTGCCGTCTCTTTTTTGGAATGTAAGTTTCAATATTTATTGTGTCGGCTAAACTATTTGCTGAATTATGATTTATGAAGCGAAGCGAAAAAATCATTTTTTAGAGCATTTATCATTTTCGCTGCATTTTAGACTGTGTAAATTTACTTTATTTATCTTTCCTAATATTCAACCCAAAACGTGAATTTAGCAGCAAATTTAAATCTTGTTAATAATTTTAGCAAGTTTCGAGCATTTCTTACAAAGTCTACTGTATCTTGTCTATGTCCATCACACACACATTTCATTAATCAGATCTATTATTAAAGGCATTTGATTTCGTAAAACTTCGTAATTTTCAACAAGAGTGGGTCGGAATCATTTGTTTTGCGCCCCAAACCCAGTTGCGCCCGTGGCGGGCGCCTCTTTTGCCACGCCCTCGTTACGGCACTGTACAATGCTATTGTTATTATAATCATTGACGCGTATAATGATGAGGATTATATAGTCATAGATACGTATGCAATGAACTTATTAGTCATTGTAGATAAAGAATAATTATTTCGGTACGATTGTCAATAGTGCATAGGTTAATGCGTTTAAGTCTAACTTCGAATTTTCGGTGTAAATATTACATTGTCCATGGTTTCCATAAAAATATATTGAAAACGTCACCTTTTTATATTTTTCATGTTCGGCTATCATAGTCGTAGAATCCCCTTGAATGTCTGCCTCCAGAGTAAAAATGCAAACAGGCTCAAAAGAGGCGACCTAATTTTCCAAAGCGTTGACGTATAACGAACAAATTAAAAGTCTTTGATAAATATTATTTAAACTATTTTAGACTGGTACAAAAACTACTAATTCTCGCGACTATATGAAGAAAATCAATATCACAAATTAGCCGTTTGTGTAATTCAAAAATACAGAATGCTACGTTAAAATAAATACAATTCAAAAACTAAACTAAACTTAAGGGCCTACATTCAAAAAATGCCCGAAACAGGTGTCGCCTACTCCAAGAATTTATCCAAACCCTTTCGAATCTCGAAATCAAAAAAATAGAGCATACGCAAGAAGGATTCCTTCTTTCAGTAAGAGATTTTTTTTTCTCAAAAAACCTGATAGGTTTCCAAACAAAAATCGCAAAGATGGGCAATCGTCAACTATTCAAGTCAAGATTGACAAGTTAATAATGCTTCAATTTGAATGGATTATGCATAAATACAATTGTTACAGTGTCCCCCAGGTTTTGAGAAAGCGGTTTTGGCATAAAATATACCACAACACCATGTTTTGTGTAAAAATGTGTTTCCATCAGTGAAATTTGCAGAGTTTGGCAGTCCTCTGCGTGGTGGCGCTAGTTGTTCTAGAATTCCTGGCTTCGTTGCCAGCATTTCTATTGGTCTACGTAAAAATTAAGTTACAACCCACTTTTAACGCTGCGAGTTTGGGACAGACGCCAAAATTGTACCCCAATATGTGCAAGAATTATTATTTCCTTCATAATATTGCAAACCCACAACTAAAATCTAATCACGATATTTTTCGTCCTGAATTTGCAGCTGTTTCATAGTCCGACCGACCAGGGCAACAGAATATGTTAGGAGGTATACAGGGTATACTCAAGGTCTATAAAAGAGAGGTTATCCAGTTTGCTATCTTTCCTATAGTCCACTTTATATACCCCCCTCAGATCCCTATATGCTCTATTTGCGTGACGTCACTAGAGTCCCGGCTATCTTCGCAGTTCGCAACGCAACACGTCGCATACATCGCTCGTTTACTTTGTTCGGAGATACGCGCGGACTCTAGTGACGTCACGATTTCCCTTTACCCCTCAAACTGAGAAATCCCGTCTTTGGATAACCTTACTATTTTATAGACCTTGGGGTATACTTACCTTATATACCACCGTATAGAGAAACGCTACGCTAAGCAGTAGTCGCACTCCGGCAAATTCATGAAGGAAGACTGAAACCGCGCAGCCTCTGTGCGCAGCCGTCTGGGTATACACACGTGTCAAAAGTTTTGGACATATACGTGTCTTGTGTGGAGAAGATTTATGCGCACCGAGGTTGCGCGAGGGTATCTTTTGCTTCATGGAAATCAATGCTTTTCGACCGAAGTGCGCTACTGTATAGCATAGCGTTTCTCTATACTGTGCCTCATGGTATAATTATCACCAGGTATAGCAATGCGCATAGTTGGGGACATGGTTGCATTCATCCAGCTGCGGCGCCGTCGATGGTCGCATATAGCCGTCGGCGCTGGCCTTTGCCTTACGCTACTACAGCCGGTATATCAATAAAGAGAATTGAATAAATGAATGTTTAATGATAATATCGATTTCCATACAATATAAATCCTATTTAAAAGTTGTTCTTCGTAAATTGAGTTAATTTTGAATTATGATTTTTTTCATTATTGTTTTTAATGCCTTTCCGACATAGATGTTATTATTCCTATATACTGTTTGCTTGATTGCAAATAAAATACAAATAATTTGACAAATTTGTAAATCCAACTCTACACAGGACAACAAACACCTTGCAATTGTCTAATGTTTAGTAGGTTGCGTCATGCTGCTTATGAGCTATACATGATGCAAAATACATGCAAAATACCAATGTCGAGTCACTATTAGTAGATCGCTGAAAACATACTATAGGTTTGTTCGAGCAGCAGTAAAAAGAATTGGGTATTCTTCTGCACGGGCAAAACCCCTATTCTGCATGCGTAGAAGTAAGAATAAGTGCTTTATGCACTTATTTTGGTACAGCTCGAACAAACCTTATATCTCTCTCAGATTTTAAGAAATAAATGATGTAGTCTATCCGTCTCAGTCCTCTACTAATAGTGATTCAACCTTACTAAAATTTTGACGTTGGAAGGTTTTTGTAGCATGGTGTAGCACCTGCTTTAGAATGAATAAAACTCGATACACCCAATACAAGTTACATTTATTGATTTCTTGTCAGATTACAATTTTACTTCATTTTTTTAAAATTCAACTCGTGTCTTCTCTGGCGTTGCGTCTTGCTGGATGATCCCTCCTCGCATCTCTTGTCAGCAACAACGGGAACCAAGCACCTAAACATTACAACATTGTATTAGTAATAATCTTTATCCAATTATTAAATGGCCCATACTCTTAATGGGATATGGGCCATTAATGGTGCCAAAACGGGTGCATTCCGCTCCTTAATAAGTTCAACAAATTGGGTAAACCTACTTTGTACCGATCTGTTAATTTTGCTTTTAAATTTGAGATTTGCACTCAAAAGGTATTAAATGAATGGTAGCTAGAGCATACGAAGAGGACAACGATAACTAAAGGACTTATAGCTAGATGAAAATAGTAGTCGTAAGAGAATTATTATGTGAAAGTAAATCACATAATATATCATATATTGAAAGGATTTCAATATAAGTTTGATCGTTACCATTTGAAATCTAAAATTGATCTACAAGTTAGCAAAATAAAGTTATTTTTTACAAACCTTTGTTGTTTTTGTTGACGTATAACCAGACGTTGTAAGATATGTAAACAGCATCGTTTGTTGTCTTTTTGTTGTCGACAACCCTGCTCTATACGATGGTCTTCATAATTGATTCTACTGTAAGAAAAGAAACGTAACTAATAATTTGTTATCTTTAGTAACAAAATAAGTCTTACGGGTGACCTTCTTCCTATCTTCTGGATTAAATGTGTTCAAGTTTTACGAGTGTTTAAGTACCCGAAATGCCACGTTCTCTGTGGTTGGATGTGAAAATAATATGCTTAAGAAGAATCCCAGTATGTATAGCCATGTTACTTTCTTTGGCAACCTGCCAAAATTTGTAGTACAAAGTCCCAGTATTGCCATCAGCTGTAAAGTCTTCAGTAGATACCATCCTTGCTGTAGCAAATAATAAAAAGGCCTCAATATTGTTTAATATACAAAACAAATTAGCCACAATAGCTTACGCACCTTTCTTTACGTTAACTTCTTTTCGTCCACAAGGAAATAGCTTCCTGTATTTTTAATTGTTGGAAATAATGTATGAACACGTATTACTTCGACATCCAATCCATAATTCAATCACTGATCACAGGAATTTAAAAGTATAAATTCTTCGACGTTACTACGTTAATAATAATACTTCGCGCCATCTTCCCTATGTAAACAAGCGCGATGCGCACGCATTACTGGGCAACTCGCGAGATACCAAAACGTGTCCCTCTAAATAGCATACCTCTCTACTTAACCATGACTGTGCCTATACGTTGCGATCGCACGGCGCGGCGGCTCGTGGCCTCGAGCATAATCACGGAAATGGAATAGAGATCTACTCGATTGGAACTTGTAAATTGAAATACTCTCAAATGACTGCCACTTCCGGTCAACCGGAAGTTGATATAAAATTTGTCACTTATCAAAATACACCAACTTTTTATCAGGTGTTCCTATACCTAAATGCCAAAAGTAATCACGAGTTATTTTAATTTTACTACACTTTTGTTGTTTGACTTTTGCGAATCGTTTTACATTGAATATCTTGGTTATTATTCAAGCTAACAGTTTCATGTTTATTTGTAGAATATATAGATTACGCAAAATATGATCAACAAACAGGCTGCGTAAAATTTGCAACGAGTTTAAATAATTGAAAAACTTTTGATATTTTGATTTAAACAAATCATCCGACGCGAACACCGTAATAAAACTTCTCAAATAATCTTCTTTCGGTGCACAAACTGATTAATTATTTCGTTCGTAATAAACTGACGCGATATTTGTTTGTTTTGTTCCTGAACTATCCGGGGATCATAATATGGAAAGAGTATTCGTACTGGTTTAGTTGACTCTTACCGCTACCACTCCCGAGTGCCGTGAATTTGAAAGTACATATCAGAATAAAATACAGATATCCGCATATGCGGAATCATATGCGGAAACCATATTGTGATTGTAAATACAAATCTTTACGTCTAGCCCAGTGTAGCCACACTGTGCATCAAATCCCGCACCGATATTGGGGAATCGCATGTTCAGGCCTTTGGGAAGCGGGGGTGTCCATTATTGTGGATAACAGTATATATTGCGCGCGGCTCAGTTATTATACATAATTATTTATTATACATCGAATATTTATTATATATAATTATGCTATATAGGTACATTATACATATACATGCTACAATGTAAATTTAGCATCAGCTGTATTTCCTTGTATATAAACAAATTATTATAAGGTTTTAGTTAATTATTTCAGGTATATAATTATGTTATATACATTCTACGAAAATTTGACTTCTATTGTAGTTGCCTTGAATAGGATATAATTTACTGTAGTGTTTTAGTTGACTATGTTAGGTACACAAATATTTGATATAGGTATACATACATGGAGTATTTATTGTACATAATTATACCTGATTTACATATTCACTAGTTGTTTTGATTTTTCATCTTATTTGAATTCATATGTCAGATGTATAGAAACATAAACTTAGACAATGTTTCAATCATTTACATTTAATCTGTGCCGTTGTATATTTCGAATTGCTTCATTTCCCATTCCTAATATCTTTTCTACTGGTTCGAAAATTTAAAAATGTATCCCTAAATCTTAAAAGTCTGCAGAAACCGGAAGTCATCCTTTATTATCCTTCGCTAACATTCCTTACATTTTACACCCTGTATATAAGGCCGTTGCGCCGTTGACTCACACAATTTTAAAGAAAGATAAAGTGTGCACATCGTAGAGTGAGTCAATCAGGTATGTTTTAGAAAATATATTCGCTTGTTCACATGTAATACGGACAACAATCGTCGGTTCATGAAATTTGAAATTTGGTATTAAGAGCGTGGTCCAACAGCTGATCGACTGCGGCTTGGCTGTTTTTGATAAGTGGGGAAAAATCAGTCGAGAATTGGTCTTTGAGCGGGGATGTCGATGTTTTCGCTAAAGCTAGTTTGGAACAAGATAGGCTACGCCGACGTGCGGTCAACATTATACGATCTAACATCTTTCACGCTGTTTCAATTTATTTTTGCACATGTAAGAGGGGGCCCTCTCACTTATTATTATTAGCCCTAATACTGACTCTACTGACGGGGACGCTTCCCGCCATTTTTTAATATATGCTTATAACTCTTATAACTGAGCACGTGTGTTACTGTACTCTGCAGTGATTACGTTATTTATCCGGTTTCTTGTGCGCCCTTTGTATGTTTTATTGTTTCATAGTATAGTTACATTGGCTTACTAATAATCGTAAGTAGTTTTATCCATTTTACTGTTCTGGTGCCAGTTATATGCGATATTTTGTTGCCACATAACACTGGTGTTATTCTATTTTTGTTATGTTTTCTTGTCCTTTGATTTTTGGTGCTTATTTTCTTGAACTCCTCTGTCTTCTCCTTTTGTTTACCTTCCGTGGCCTTTAATTACTGTGTTGTTAGTCACCACGACCGGCCCCGTTGGTGCGAAGAGCGTCTTTCCCTGCTCCTAACCCCACTTTTTGATTTACCATCTCGTTGGTTGCTTTGGTTTGATTTTATTGGGACTTCTTGGCAATTATGACCGGGGTTGCTTGTAAATGTTGCAATGCAACAGATGAACCCCATCGCATGCTGGATTGTAGCATCTGTGGTGCTGCATATCGGCTTCTGTGTATAGATATTTCTAGTTCGGAGGCCCGCGCAATCAAGCAGAAGACTGGCATCTCTTGGTCGTGTCAAACCTGCAGCAAATTTAGTTGCGACCTGAATGGGTTGAAGGCAGTCATTCTTACTCTGCAGGGTGAAATAGAGCAACTTAGATCTGCGGTCTCTGCATCTTCAGAGAAGTCTTCTGTGTCTATGCTGGACTCTGAAAAAATCATCCAGGAGGTCTTTGAACGGACCAAGCGCTCCAATAATTTAATTGTATATGGATGTACTGAGAACACTGGTGGTTCTAGGAAGAGCCAGGTGGACGCTGACTCTGCGTTTGTGGGAAATTTGTTGGAATTTTTGGGTGTTGGCAATTTGAATGATGTTCCTGTACGTCTTGGGCGCTTTGATACATCCAGGGAGGTGCTTCGTCGTCCCATAAAAATTGTACTGGCCTCTGAGGAATGTGTATCTGTTGCTATAAAGAAAGCAAAAGAGTTAAAATCTGTGGAGCAATGGCGTTCGATTTCCATATCCCGTGATCGCACACCTATGCAGAACACTCTCTACAAGACCGTAAAGAATGAATTGATCAGCCGTACTTCTGAAGGCCAGGCAAATCTCAAAATCAAGTATGTTGCCGGAATTCCCACCATAGTATCGGAAAACTAAGTCCGCCCAACGGAAACCCATTTACTTCTAGGTATAGTTTTAGTTTTAATTTATATTATCAAAATACTCGTGGTTTGTGCTCAAAAACACAGGAATTTTATATGAACATCGTGGAGTTTAACTACGATTGCGTGCTTCTCACGGAAACCTGGCTTAACGATTCTGTTGAGAGCTATGAGCTTTTTCACTCGACCTATACAGTCTTCAGATGCGATAGGATGTTTCACTCTGTGGGCAGGAGTCGCGGTGGTGGTGTTTTGATTGCTGTTCTCAATAAGTTTTCCTGTGTCGTCTTGGATACCAGCATGCTTAGAACTCTTGTGCCGCTGATTGACATAGTTGTGGCCGCGGTTTCTTGGTGTAGTCATAAGCTTTATGTGATTGTACTGTATATTCCACCTAATGTTCATTTTAGCGACATGGAACGATTCTTTGATGCGTTGGCAGCACTCATTGTTGATGCCCCGGTACTATTGGTTGGTGACTTCAATATTCCCAAGTTTAATGTCACTAATACCTCATGTCCGAAAGTCGCTGCGGTTGTTGGTTTTGCTGAATTCTTAAACCTTCAACAGAAGAATTATATCGAGAATCAACAGGGAAGACTGCTTGATTTGATCTTCACGAATGTGGACGGTTTGAGTGTGGAGCGGGAGGGTATTCCCCTAGTTCGGGAGGACGTTTACCATCCGGCCCTAACTGCACAGGTGACCATATCGACGGAACCCCGCGTCCCGGCTTTTCGTCAGGCTCATGGTTACGCCTACAATTTTCGACGTGCTAACTTCGTTGAGCTCTATGATCAACTTTGCAACGTGGATTGGTCGCCTGTTGATAGATGTACAGACGTTGACGGCGCGACCGATTTGTTTTATACCTTATTATACTTTGTTCTGGATGTCTCAGTTCCGAAGAGGAGGGTTTTCAGCGTTGATGGCTACCCTCCATGGTTTACACCGGTGATCGTGCGCAATATTAAGACGAAGGCTTACTACAGAAGGAAGTTTAATCATACAGGAAGGGATTATTACAATCATGAATTTAGAAGACTTCGATCTTTGGTGAAGGTCCAAATTAGTGAAGCGTATCGACAGCATTTGCGATCTGTTGAGGAAGGTCTCAGAGTGAATCCTGGTAATATTTTTCGTTTTGCCAATGAGAAGAGGAGCGCGTCGAGGATACCAGGTGAAATCCGTTCTGAAAGTGGTAGTCACAGTAGCCCCCGGAGCATTGTTGATGCATTTGGAGATTTTTTCTCTGATGTTTATCGGCTACCGAGTCCAGATGTCATAGCTGGGGAGCAAATGTCATATGTGCCGTCGTTTTCTGTTGGATGTATCACTGAATCTCAAATAGTCACAATAATGGGTACATTCCCAAATAAATTTACAGCCGGCGATGATTACATTCCGAGTTTCTTCTTGAAGGATGCACGTTACATTCTGGCGCAACCAATGACATCTATTGTCAATTTGGCAATAAGGTCTGCCACTTTTCCGAGGCGCTGGAAAACGGCGCGAGTGGTGCCGGTCCTCAAGAAAGGAGATCCCACGGTTATAAAGAACTATAGACCAATTTCTATTTTGTCTAATTTTTCGAAGGTCTTGGAGCACGTGCTGTACGCAGATATATACAAGAATGTAAGAGGGTTTTTATCACCAAACCAACATGGCTTTGTGACATGCAGGTCCACGGTCACGAATTTAGCATCCATTTGTCAATTCACGTCAGAGGTTTTGGATCGAGGCGGTCAGGTGGATGTGATTTACACGGACTTTTCCAAGGCTTTTGATCTTTTGGATCACGGTGTTTTGTTGCGGAAAATTTCCGCCATGGGATTCTCGCCGTTGCTTGTGCAGTTGATTTCATCGTACCTGAAAGACAGGAACAACTATGTATTCTACGGCGGACATAGGTCTTTTGTATTTCCTTCAACATCCGGTGTCCCTCAGGGGTCAAACCTGGGCCCCTTGCTGTTTAATATATTCATTGATGACCTGCTGAAGTCTCTTACATGTCGAGTTCTGGCGTATGCAGATGACTTGAAGATATATGGAGTGGTTGGTGACCTGACGGACGTGAGTGTACTTCAGTCAAATTTGGCACTGTTGGAGAGGTGGTGTGCCGACTTTGGACTGCGGCTTAGTGTGGAGAAGTGCGTCTATGTTTCTTATTCCCGTGCACATTCGCCTATTGAGTCCACTTACAGTATTTCTGGCCATACGCTTGTCAGACAGACGCTTGTGCGGGATCTGGGCGTGTGGTTTGATTCTCGTCTCACATTCCAACATCACATTGACACCATAATTGCCTCTTCTAATAGATTGCTCGGTTTTATTATAAGAACAACACGACCTTTCCAAAATGTGGATACAGTAAGGATTCTCTACAATGCATTTATAGTCTCACGCCTGGAGTATGCTTCTATAGTTTGGTGTCCTTATTATACCAGCCACCAGCTTTCGGTTGAAAAGGTACAAAGACGATTCCTCAAATACCTCTCATTTAGGGCAGATGATGTGTATCCTGAGCGCGGCACGGACTATGGTTCCTTGCTTCAGCGTCATGGCCTGATGGCATTGACTGAGCGACGTGAGATCCAAAGTGCGCGATTTCTGTGCAGGCTCATTAATAATAAGGTGGACAGTGCGTATTTACTGTCGTGTATTAACTTCATTGTGCCGCGTACTTCTTCTCGTTCTGTGTCTACGTTTTATTTGCCACGTGCTAGAACAAACGTTATGCGTAGATCCCCGGTGTACCGTATGTGCGTGAACGCTGACGCTAGATTCCCGGATATTTTTAATATGTAATTGATTGCAATTTATATGAACCTTTTGCTTGTATTATATTGTTCTACATGATTTACATTTATATCTTTGTTGTATGCTGTTGATATAATATTTTTGCTATTGTTGTTGCATTTTATGATGTATTGCTTCTGTGGTATTGTATCGTAGCGGTTGTTGTTGTTGTTTTTATTACTGTTGTCAAATGATTGATTTAAATATGTATTACCTTGTAAGTGGGTCTCCTGTTGGGTAATAAAGATATTATTATTATTATTATTATTAATATATACTCTATTTTACTTACTTTACTTTAATTCTTATGGTAGCGTGAATTAAATATCTCTCTTCCGGAGGGTCTAAAATTGTAGGTTCTTTCTCTGAGACTTTGTCAGAGAAAGATGAACCACAAATTAATCACGACTATAGAAGCCAAAATGCTTCTCAACAAAATGGACTGATTTATATTATTCTATCTAATAAAACGCAAATCCAAAACAACACTTAATGTCTATTAACAAATAACATGAACAATGCAGAACCGCTTACAAAGGATATGAACGTTAACCCTAAACAATGATAATAATCTTTTTGCAGAGATGGTCACAATACAGTACAGTAAAACTCTTAATAAACTTACGGTTATAATAACTGGGCACGGGAAAAACACAAGACAGCACAATCTGTATACTATGGCCCGAAAGGGCTCTCACGACACATGATTACCTCATGACTGCTAAAGACAGAAGGAAGAAGCCTCCAGCCTTTAATTCAAACTAGCTCAAGTCGACCGTCGCGCCATGCACAAAAACCGTTACTCCGCCAGAGTCCGAACCTAAATTCCCTAACAAGATTTGGCGGGAAATCCCATATATTACATCCCTTCCACGTTAAGATAAACAATTATTTGACCAATTATTTATCTAACAACAAAACAAAACCATACAAATAAATTGGTGATTGTACCATCTCCCCTCACAAAACAATTCTCTTAATTGCTATTTACAATATCTGTCAAACATTTTTCTTCTCGTACATTTTTTTGATTTCCTGAAATAAAAATACAGATCTGACACAATAAAAACCCAAAAGAATTCGGCCTTGGTCCTGAAGTCCGACGATGCTAATTCGGTTTCGAATCTTCCAAAGTCCCAAGCGAATGTCTCGTTCCTCTGGGCCATTGGTCACATGAAACAAAAGGAAAAACAACATTGAAGCAGTATCATAGCAGTCCGATTACATCATAACTTACATTATCTCTTATCCATCTTCAAATACAGCCGCTATCGTGAAATGACTTCTCTCGCTCCTCGCCTCGGTTTTTTCCCTCCGTCCATTTTGCTACCAGCGTCATCGGTGGTCCAGCGGCGTCTGTCGTTCTTCGGAAGCTATCGTGTACCTTATAGATGACCTACACGACGTGTGGATGTTGTCCAGCGACACTGAGGCCCGGCTGTACATCCCTTTGCGTTGTCCATGTAGTCATTGTTTCACCTTCGACGTCAAAGTGCAGGTATTTTGTCATCTGCCACTTTGTAATTTTTTGACCAAACGCCTCCGTTTGGGCGTTTTTCTGCGGTCACACCATTTTCTGAAGCACACATGGCTTCGCTTGCTGTAGATTACATCCCTTTGTAAATCTACCGGCACTAATTTCGACGTCCAAAGTTCAGTATATTTGCCTGAAACTTTAAAATTTTTCCTTGGCCTTTTGCACCTCTCGCGGGCGACTTTTGCGGCCACATCCATCTCTAGTACGATTTCTTGCTTCGAACGGTAACGGGACAAACCAGCTGTTTTCACAATGACCACGCTGCATGACCTTGGGACTTCTGGATGAAAATTTCGAGTACCTAAGCTTGGATCTTCCGTTCACATCGGCTGTCGGATACGGAACTATATCTTCGGAACATCTGCCTAACTAGGTACCTGCTTCTCAATTGTGTTTCGACCCATTGTTTACGCGAAATAAACAATAAAATGAATCAAACTACTTTGCAACTTCCCTATTAATTAGTTCCCTTAATACTGCTTTATTTTAACTTACAAAATACAGTTGCAAAGTATACCCCTTAACTTTTAATTAATTATTAATTAATTACCGCGTGTCTGTCTTGTGCTTCTCCCCTCAAAGCTGCCATTTTCAAAAATGCTTATATTAAAAAACTCAACGTGTTTCAAACTTCTAATTCAATTTAATTTCCTCAAAATTTACTAAACAAAGAACTTGCTCTTTGTTTCTATCCTATCCTTTACTTTCACTAAATCGACCAGTGACGGCACGATTTTTTTTTCTGTTTATTGTTTACTGTTGCGATCTCTACTCTGCCATCTTTTCACTCAATAAAAAAAAATTCCTCAGAATTTAATTTCAAACTACCTGGTCTGCCTATCGCCATAAATCACAACTCAAGTCCTGTCCAACACAATTTGGTTCAAACTTTCCCCAACGAACGGTCTCGAGAATTAAGACATTTCTTTCAAAAACAATTACAACACTCAAAAGAAATTATACTGCAAATATTTAATTATTATGCTGCCACCATGCAGTACATTTCCTACACAAATTCACGACTATATTTATCTATATCGACATGTATCACACACAATGTCCACCTCAGAAGCAACAAACAAATTCTTGGAATGCCAACGGGCTATTCCCAACATGGGTGCCTAAACCAGCCCCTATATACCTCTTTCTCTTAAAGGGTTTCTTGTTTGCCTTGCTTCGCTTCAACTATAGTCTCAACAATGCATTCTTAAAATGCGTCACATAATTTGCTTCTAAAATTCACAACAAATCTAACTGGAGTGCTTTCTTCACAATCTACTCGAATAATCACTTGAAATGTCTTAAACAATCCCAACCGCTAGCCAACAAATTGTAGGGGGGGGGCCCTCTCACTTATTATTATTAGCCCTAATACTGACTCTACTGACGGGGACGCTTCTCGCCATTTTTTTATATATACTCTATTTTACTTACTTTACTTTAATTCTTATGGTAGCGTGAATTAAATATCTCTCTTCCGGAGGGTCTAAAATTGTAGGTTCTTTCTCTGAGACTTTGTCAGAGAAAGATGAACCACAAATTAATCACGACTATAGAAGCCAAAATGCTTCTCAACAAAATGGACTGATTTATATTATTCTATCTAATAACAATATTTTGCGAACTTAATAATAAAATTATAAACCCCTAACCACAACAAGTATTTTAGAAACCTAAATACGTATTTCAGCAACTATGTTGCCATCTTCAGTAGAACCTAAAAAAAGAAAAAGAGAGATTAGCACTTCATAGTATCTTTACTGGATATTCTCCAAGCAAATCACTAGTGGATCAAACTAGCTCAAGTCGACCGTCGCGCCATGCACAAAAACCGTTACTCCGCCAGAGTCCGAACCTAAATTCCCTAACAAGATTTGGCGGGAAATCCCACACACACGTAATCAGGCTGGGCCATATAGTGATATTTACAGTTCTTACCAACATAACATGGTAACTCTAAAAATTACTGTGATAAATTGTTGACATAACCTATCTTGAGAATTTGTATATTTCTCATATATTTATGCAACTTCAACATTTGTCTACGGTTTATGAAGAAAAATCTGCAAAAACTCGCGTACTATGAATATGTAGAATATTTAAACGTGTAAGGTTATGTGCCCATATACCTAAAATACTGAAGATTGTGTGTGTGAAGAAATACTTGTGTTCTATCATAACACCCGTACTAATACTTTTGGTCACAGATTACTATCTCTTGGTACGATAGATTATGCACTCATTTCTCAGCTGATAATACACTTACGCCTAGCTAATGAAAAACTTACAAGTATATATCGACCCATGCAACGAAGCCTATAGTAACTACATAGGCATTGCACTTGAGTTACGATAGTATTCATTGCATGGGTCGATATATATATATTACACATACGTACATATATCAACAGCACTGGGATCTGATAACTAATAACGTATAAGAAAATAAAAAAAAACACTTAAGTTATTCTGTATTTACCAAGTTGTAATTCATATATTATTTATAAAACACAATATATTAATATTATATTATAATATCAACAGAAAATCACAAAAATGTTGATCCTCGCTACCATTAGTCACGCATATGGGTCGTTATGCTTGTTCGGTTTTTCGGGGGTAATTTCAATACAATCTGCGGTTTGCCGTCTTGAACATAAATTCTGCACACAGTTTGCACTTGAGAAGAAAAACATCTGGACTCAGTGGTTGACAAGTCGATTATGTCCTATTATACAACATTTCTCATATAATAATATAGATGTCTTCCAGTATTATTACCAAAGAATTTGATGAAAAATCGGTAATCTTCAGCATACCTCGGTGATTTTATTGTCAGTTCATGGAAATTATGAAAATTAGTGATCACATCTCTCGTCTAGAAACCCTTTTCGTTCAACAAAATAGTACGTCAGGATTTTTCCTGATTCTCCGTAATGTAATTGGAATCCAATTACAAAACCAGTAATGAGCTTCTACATCATAATATACTTGGAGCTTGAATTCTATGGTAGTAGAATGGATAAAACAGCACTGTTTATATATATTTTCTGCTAGTTAACCTAAAAATTGGAGTTTTTAATAAAATAATAAGTAGTATGTATACTTCTTTAGGCACAAACCTGATTGATGTCTGATATAATAGTAGAATTTTTATATAATCTCCTAATTTCGATTGGAAAACTTCTTTGTGCGGTGTTGATTATATCTGTTGTTTATATATTTGTAGGTTACAGCATTTTCTAGGTTAGAGCTCTCGAAATATGTCCAATAAATATAAATGTGAATTTTATCGAGTAGTTTTTTTGTGGTATATGGACATATGGTAGATAGAGATAGGCACATTACTATACTCGTCTAATGACGTCTAGTTCTCGAGAACACCGTAGATGAGATGGCCACACTGTCTAGACTCGGATAGTGTCCCTGTATTTAGAGAGTACCGCAATAGTCGCCATTTTGGTTCCATTTCTTATGGGCGAAAGGTTATAGTAAGGTTATGTTGACTTTTCAATCAGGCCAGCTGTCAATACTTAGCAGCCATTTTGGGTCCTAGTAGTGGCATAACCAATTGCGGTACTCTATAAATACAGGGACACTATAGTCTATTCACTTTAAGAAAGCGTTGAATAAGATAGGGCTATAATTTGCGGCTTGTGATTGGCTGAAAGTTGAACCAAGTTTACACCAGCCAACACGCGCCAACAACTGGGGTGCGATTTGCTAAAATCGGCGAGTTTGATACGAGTGAGAACAAATACGAGTGATGTCATAGGATTTAAAGCGATTTGATTCGCCGATAGGCTCTCGAGTATCAAAACAGCCGGTCGAAACTACGCCTTTCTCGTATCGAAGTGTCAAACGAACTCGGCAGCTCTGAGGCCCGTATGCATAGTCGATCTCCGGCGATTCTCCCAACTTTTTCCGTTCGCCAGCTCTAAAATGCAGCGCAGAGACAATCGCCAGCAAAATACCGTATGCGCGCTGCGAAATTTTCTGGCGATTCGCTGGAGATGCTCCGGCGATTCTCCAGCAATAGTCCAGTCACTCTAGATTGTTGATATACGTTGGATCGTTTGACATTAGAACTGTCATTTCTAATGTCAACCGACAATTGACCAAACAATCATTCGACATTAGAATGGACAACACACCGCCGGCGATTTGCCAGCGTGGAGAACGGAGGGAGATCGACTATGCAAGTAATATTATGTCCTGTCGCTACGCCAGAGATTTGCCGGAGACTCGCCGAAAAAACTACAGCAAGTCGCCGGAGGTCGACTATGCATACGGGCCTCAGTCGCCGAGACCACGGCGAGATCACGGCGAGCAGGGTTGCCAATGTTGTAATACTACATAATACTTTCCTGACAGGAGATTATTGTAATTTTAAATAGTTGAGGTTATGCGGTGTACTAACAACTTCGAATTATACGTTCTGTGTTTAGAATCTACATTTCTACTACACAGTGAATACCATTTTGAAGCTATTATAGTAAGAAATTTGTGAATATGTGTCGCTGAAGTTTGGCAGAGGCTATAGGACGACGGTAGTTGCAACCGATATACAACGGAACCCTTGTAATCACTAAAACCCATTCGACTTACCACAAATTGGGTACTCATGCCTATGTAAATGATTGATACGGTACATTATACAGTAATTTTATAGGTTTACGGAGTTATTTCAATTTCCACTTGAATAATAAAACTTGCGCCACTCTGAACGTAAAAGACAAACATGAATTTCTTCCAATATTTGGTACTTAGCTGTTACGTACTTTGTAACGGGAACCTACCAGTGACCGACTACCCAATGACATTTCATTATTAAGAGTCATTCACAATTACGTTGCTGTATCGTAGAAGTCAGCAGTGCTGCCAAACAACGGCATAGTAAGGGGTGTTGAAGTTGAATTATTATAGACCACTGCAAACAGAGTTAAACAAGCGATGGTTTCTAACAGAAACAGTTGCATTGAATTTGACAGGAGCACTTTGTTTGGTTCCGTTTACGAGAAAAAACTAACAGTCATAAAAATACATTTTATTGTGCAAAAAAATTATATTACATTTAAGTGATAATAACAAGTGATAATGTGAACAATGTTTTCCAGGTTTTCGTGATTGCATTTCCTATAGCGCCTACTAAAACGGTATCAGTCCTCCAGTACTTTGATCCACTGTCGACAAGACTGCTGTATTTCATTGGTCCCTTGAGTTGAGTTAATCAATTTTGTAACGTTTTTGTAATAAGAATAAACTTCCTTTTTGTTAAATTCCGTTTTTCCATTTCCATGCTTTGCCATGGTGAATGTTTGTGAATATTTCTAATTTCTGAAATGAGGTAAGTAAACATTCACTGGTATAAAAACGCAGCTTGTACCATACCGTAAACGTTAATATTAACATAGTGTGAGATAATCAACAATATAGTCAAGACGGGAATTAAGAAACTCAGGTTATTACAAACACTGACCCCAAACACTGGATACATTTTAGATTGCTTATACCCAGCATTTCGCTAATGAGTTAGTTTCTTGGGTAAGAACGAAAGATAAATTATAACCTATTTCCGTGTGCTCTTGAGTGTCCGTTATAACCGGTCTTGACAGTATTTCAAGTAAATAGTAAAAATACCTGTACCTTAGAGATGAAGGATAGCTTAATTAGAGATTATGTTCTGTCGTTCCATTATTCTATTGAACGTTCTCCAACATTTTGATCGATCAGTAACAGACAAACTACACGTAAAAGTATTTCACCATGCTGTAACCGTCAATATAACAGAATGGGTAATTTAGTCATTGGACAGATTCTTCAACGGTTGCCTTATTTCGCAAAACGTATAACTGAAAGTAATTCAAGCAATCAAAAAGAAACGTAACGCATAAAAGGTGCTTTTTACTTGCTGCTTGTGCAGTCCATTTGAACCGATCAACTGGTTAGGACGTGGTTACGAGCTAACAGCAAATTCAGCTCTATATTTTTCAGTACGTAGGCTTGCTTGTCAGATAGTTCGGACCACTTTATCCTAAAAGAAAAACATATTACAGTCTAAAACCAGCAATGGCTCCTCATTGATTGTTCACGAGAATACATGTTTTAATAATTACCGGAAACAAATCGACTGTGGCTAAAGATATAAACTGAACACAAGTTCATAACCTAACTCCACATAACCCCACAATTTCAAAGTGATATATCAGTGTTCCCACATGGAGAAAACGAGAATCGTGACGTCACTCGTAATGTCGTCCACTCGCCGATTTTAGCAAATCGCACCCCTGAATTATCAAATGAAATGTCAAATCAAAAATGAAATGTCAGTCAAATCAAATGCAGCTAATGATGTGAGTTAATATTATTTATCTAACTTATTTGGTTTAAGCTCTTAATTTATGTTGCAGATATCCAACAATCGCTGTGTAACTTGAATGAAATTTCCTTTGTACTATCAATATGTAGTGTATTATCAAAACAGTCCAGTGCTTTGAGGGATATAACAAATCAAATACAACGTTAACGTGGAGGAAGTACTGCAGCATTCAGATATTGTAATGTTTGGAGAATACATAACCACACATAACTGAAGATAAATATATTTTGGAAGTGAAATTCACCACTGCGCTGCACCTTATCGAAGTATGCCTTACCAAGCAAGACATTGCATCGGGAGTGCAGCGCAAAATGTGTCCCGTACTCCTTATATTCACTCTTGCGAACTGCTGTCGGAGCAAATTGCTGCTCGTAGACATATACGAGGATAAACAGTGATAATTTATTCCTTTTTTTAGTGTCTTATTTCTTTCTTTGTTATTCTTTATTGGTATCATTAAGTGTTTATTGTGTACTAATATTTAATAAAAGATAGCAGATTTAATATGCATGTATAACGTGTTAATATAACGCACTACATTACATAACAATGGCTAAATGACAAATCAGTGCAAGGTATGGCACTTGTCGCAACAAAACTATGGTATTGTGTACAGACTACACGTAATGTTCTTTGTCCCTGGTCACAACGTCTCAGCCAATTCTTTATCTATACTTTTCTTTGTCGTTTCAGGTCTATCAATTTTCAACGATTTCTTTTGTCCAGTAAAAGTCAGCGGCACTCATTACAATTATTGCTGCAGCTGCTAATAGCCATACTAATACCGTTCTCGTCCACCTAACAATTACATTATGTAAACAATATGAAAAGTGCAAATATACAAGCTTCTATCACGTTTCACTCTTCTATACAACCTATAAATTTATAGGTTATATTTATTTTATCCAACTTTAGGCTATAACCGTGTATATCAGAAAATCGACGCAGGTACTCGTACGCACAACCACATTAGTAGTGAAATTAATTCCCGTTTGTCAAACATCTTTTAACTATCATCCGAAATTAATTTCCAAACACCATTGTCGTGACATAACCTTTCTATTTGCCGCTCTTGACAGCATATTGCTTCAGTGTAAATCGGGGTCAGTTTCCACCCCCCACTACTATGTTCTTATCGTGAATAGGGTATAGACTCGGATATGGATGGAAAAATTGGTAAAATACGACGCCGATTCATGAAAAGTGTGGCTTTATTTCTTTTCATTTATTTGATTTTTTCAAAATGTACATTCACGTAAAGTGGAACTACCGCGGCAAATCGCAAAAATACATAATTGAAATGTTATATCTGAAATCAGGATATTACCAGTCCTCCAATTATACGTCTATCTTTGACCAGCAATTGTTTAAAATTGGGCATGGGTATAATAAATATGGAGGTTTGGCGCACTAGAATGGTTCATTCAGATTGTTGTCATCTTATAAGATGTTATCATTATTCAATAATTAACCCACAAAATCATTGAACAGTTTAAATAATTGGACCAATAGGGGACCACCAGAACAGTCCTGAAGTTAGGTTGAACCATCCTCTTAAGCGTAATAATTAATAATTACTGATTTATTGAATAACTTTACTGAAGAAGATATTATGGAATTAAACTGTGCTAAGCAGGGAAGATCGCGTATATTACGATCAAAACGGTAAAAATATACGTTTTCTTATGCATGCGGTATATTGAAGCGAACGTAACCTAACAGTGTAATGTTTTCTAAAGCGTTCCCTATTCTAATAAATCTTTGTGATCAATTAACTGGTTGGATGTTATTTAATGTACAACAACATGTTTTGTTGAATAGTCTTCTAAATCTCAGGTTTTAATAGGGATTTGAAGTCGTATTTGCACCTGTGCAGAAGGTAACATGGGTCGGTCGATGGACCAAATCTGGGCAATGATATTTTTATTTACTTTACTAACAACAGTAATATCTGGTCCGATATGGTTGTTTGTTGCTATCGCCATCTGGGTAAGATGGCTAACTAAATCTTTAGGAATGCTTATTATAATGTCGAGGTCGAGTTCGGGCTCGAGAGCATGTGTTTCTATCGCGCGGCTGAATTTGTGAAAACAAACAGTTTAAATAGTGTGTAAAATGGAACCCAATACCAGACTTAATTCGCATAATAGTGAGGAACCGAACAGTGTGATACAATTCCTAAAAAGCGCTGAATTTGCATCGATGATGCAAGTGATGCAAGTGGAAGTCCTGCAAACAAAAATAAATTAACTTGAAGAAAAAGTCCAACAACTTCAGAAGAGGGATGACAATAGAGATATCCACAAATATCAAGCTTGCAAAAGCAAGAGGTTAGATCAAAGCAAAATACCCAAACACATGCTAAGGCAACAAAAACAACCACACCTAGTACAGAGAATCCACCGGTTTCGAAGCGCACGGAATGTCCCGATGAACTTACCGGCTGGAATATTGTCGATAGGAAGAAAAATAAACAGAGAACATCCGAAGTTATTCATGGCACTGCTGAAGAAAACTCCATCAAAGCTGCAAAACGATATGTACACTATCATGTCTACAACCTGGACCCGCAACTAGCATCGGCTAAACTAAAGGAATATCTAGTGGGAAAAGACATTGTGGAGGTGAAATGCGATCAAATTACGTCCCGACGTCTAGATGAGTATTCCTCATTTAAGGTGTCCGTGCCGGCGCAGTATGAGGAACTCATTAAATCACCACAAACCTGGCCAAAGAACGTCTTTGTGAACCGTTTTTTATTCAGACTCATGAAAGTGACACCAACAGGAAAATAAAGGCGGAAAAGTTTACACTTTTTCACCAGAACGTTCAAAGTATTGGAAACAGTCATAACCAGCTTAATGAAGTTATCAAAACATTCGAGGGTCCAATGGTATGTGCTGTAACCGAACATTGGCAATCTTATGACCAACTTTTAATGTATAAGTTTAAAAATATGCAACTAGCGGTAGCATCTTGCCGTGACCGGGGGCAACATGGGGGTGTAGCCCTGTATTGTAGCTCGCATTTACGGTATACAAATATCGAAAGGATTTGTACGATGGGAACTGTTAACGTTATCGAATTAACTGGAATACAAATCACGATTGGGGAAAATAGATTCATATGTGTCGCTTTATATCGTCCGCCGGGACCAGAATTTGATGTTTTTATTGAAACCATGTATAATTTGTTGACGTTTTTATGTGGTAGGAAATGTACTTTTTTTATGCTTGGCGATTTCAATGTGGATTTCTGTAAAGACTCTGTAAAACTGAGTGATTTGAAAAATTTACTTTCCGAGTTTGATGTACACTATTTGATCCATGAGCCTACACGGATAACGCAATTCACAAAAACTGGAATTGATAACATATTGTCCAACACATCATTGTCTTTTAAAACAGAAGTGTTTCATACGGGGTTCTCAGATCATGCGGCCCAAACGGTTACTCTGGATATTTCACGATCACCCCAAATAGAGGTAACGTTTAGAGAAATTACTGATTTCAGGCATCGAAAATTTTTGCTTTGCCTTGGCGGATGAGTCTTTTGAACGAGTTTACATCGAGTCGGCGGCTGATGTAAAATACAAAGCATTTGCAAATACCTTTCTATTGCACTTTAATGCCCATTTCACAAAAAAAGTAAAAAATTGCCAAGTAAAGGGAAAAAAATTAAGGAATGACAAGATAGTAAAATGTAAACAAGAATTGGTTTCTCTTCAAGAACTATCCCAAATGCATCCTGGTCTTAAAGATCAATATAAGATAAAACAAAATGAGTACCTACCACGCTTTGATAATAAACGAAAAAAATCGAGATATTGAAAAAGCTTTGATATATCAGAAAAATCATTCAAAATTCCTGTGGAATGTTATTGCTGAAAATATAAACAGAGGGAAGAAATCTGACAACAATCTGAGCGTGGTCTCTGAGCAGAAAGCCAATGAGTTTAATGATTTTTTTAACAACATTGCAAATTCCATCTTAGCCACACTTACACTTACACCAACACCGAATATAACGATTGATAAAATACCAATTAATCAAAGTTCAATGTATTTGACCCCAGTCACTGAACCGGAAATGTGTGAAGCTGTTAAATCTTTGAATCCCACTAGTAGCGTAGGTTATGACGAAGTGCCAATAAAAATTGTAAAATTTTGTATTCAGTTAATTGCTAAGCCTTTGTGTGATGTTTGCAATGCATGCTTCCTACAGGGAGTGTTTCCTAGCTCTTTGAAGCACTCCATTATTACGCCCATATTCAAAAAAGGTAATCCCAATCAAATAAATAATTACAGACCTATCAGTGTAATATCATGTTTTTCTAAAATATTCGAAAAGTTAATATCCTCTCGTGTCATTAATTTTTTGAAAGCTCATAAAATTTTAAACTTGCATCAGCATGGCTTCTTGAGGGGAAAAAGCACTGATACGGCAGTGCTTGAATTCACGGAATTTATTTTAAAGGGTTTGGAAAGCGGAAAAGTGGCTGCCAGTGTCATGTTGGACCTTGAGAAAGCCTTTGATTGCGTCAACATTGACCTTTTGGAGAGAAAAATTGAAAGATATGGTCTTAGAGGACCTGTTAAGGAGTTGATAGTGTCCTACCTCACCGAGAGAACACATAGCTGTAGACTGAAGAGTGCGGATGGTAAAACGTTCTTGTCGGATATGCTTTCAATAAACGTTGGAGTGCCCCAGGGTAGTATCTTTGGACCTCTTTTGTTCATAGTTTATGTAAATGAATTTTTTTTTTGCTGCCGATTTCAACTAAGATAATTTGTTATGCTGATGATACGACAATTTTAAACCAGTCAAAAGTAGTAGAGGACCTTGTAAATACCACAACGGCACATATTGTTAATGTTGGAAAATGGTTCTCATCAAACTGTTTGAGTTTGAATACTAACAAGACCAAGTTTGCACTATTTTCCAATGTTCCAAACCCTACTACACATATGGAGTATAATGGAGTGCAGATAAATAAAACAAATGCATCTTGTCTACTGGGCTTAACTATTGACGACAACTTGTCGTACAAACCGCATATCGACCAACTATGCGGTAAAGTATATAAAAACATATTCGGTCTTCGGATATTGGCAAAGAGTACAAACAAGTCTATATCAAAAACGTTCTATTACTCAAATGTGCACAGTCACTTGCGTTATGCAATAATTTTTTGGGGTTCCGCTTCTTATGCTGAGCGAGCATTCATTGCCCAGAAGCGAGCCCTCCGGACATTACGCGGATTGGGTTTCTCCGATTCATGTCGCGGACTGTTTAGGGATGAGGGGATACTAACGGTTCCAGCGACATACGTATATGAATGTATTTCGTTTTTAATTAAGCACCAGGAGTATTTTGACGAGCATAGGAGCGTTAGTGTTTACAATTGTAGACATGGGAGCGATTATAGACTGCCCTCACATAGATTAACTAAATATGAGAGAGGTGCCGTATACTCATGCATTAAGCTGTGGAATACACTGCCCTCTACAATTAAGCAACTTAGTACGCCGCGTGCAGTGCGTAGGGCTCTGTTTGCCTATCTCTGTGTACTGGAGCCCTATTCTGTTAAAGATTTTTTTAATGTTAATTAAGTATATTTGTTGTCAATCTTGTGTAACTTAGGTTAGAGCTTGTATTGCATACTTCTTTGTTTGGTTTTGACGCTATTTTTGTTTGTATAACTCTCTGTTATGTTTTTTTACAAATATTAATAAAGATTGATTTGATTTGATTTGATATTATGGTCGAATCGTTATTATTTATTCGAGCGCTAGAAATAGAGTATCTCTTTTTGTCATAAATACGTACACAAACATACACACCCGCTGTGTGTATGGTGACCCCCTAAATTCTGTATTTTGATGATCACTGTAATGGTCCGACGATAAAACAAGTTTTCGGTAGTTCGATAAAACAAGTCGATCAGTAGTCTTAAAATAAATTAATTTAAATGATTTTGCGAAGAACAAGCGACTTTTATTCAATAGTATATATCTTCAGATTATATATAAATATATAGTGCTATGACATTATAGTTTATCTCTTTTGGGGCTCTTATAATAGTGATTCGAGTACAGATAATTATGCAATACATATTTCTTATTGTTACATGTTTATGTAATACAGAGCATTCTGTGGGATGGCTCACTGAATCTTTATGATTCCTTATTGTTACATGTTTAAGCTATACAGAGCATTTTGTCGAATGGCTCACTGAATCTTTAGGTTCCGTATGGTTACATGGTTATGCAATACAGAGCATTCTGCGAAATGGCTCACTAAAATCTTTATGATTCCTTATTGTTACATGTTTATGCAATACAGATCGTTCTGCGACATGGCTCACTGAATCTTATGATTCCTTATTGGTACATGTTTATGCAATACAGAGCATTCTGCGAAATGGCTCACTGAATCTTTATGATTTGTTATTGTTACATGTTTATGCAATACAGAGCATTCTGCGGAATGGCTCACTGAATCTTTATGATTCCTTATTGTTACATGTGAATATAATACATGTAATACCGAGCATTTAGTTGAATAACTCACTGAATCTTATAATTCCTTATTGTTACATGTTAATGTTATGCTATACTGAGCACTTTCTTGAATGGCTAACTAAATCTATGATATGATTTCAGTGTTTAAATGCGTATACTATACAGAGTGTTCTATTGAACGGCACACATGATTTAATATAGATTTAAGTAATTATCTTCATTTTATATAAGCAGACCACTATTGATGTACTGCTATTATTAACGAACAAATAATAAACTGCAAAAATCAAATTGCATTCGGTTTGATGGTGTAACCAACCAATTAACACTTTTATCTCTGCGCTTGTGGAGCAAGGACCAAGAGGCCAACTCGGACAAGAAGTTTGCCGATATTTTTAATATCACTCTATCAAAGTATGGAATACCTATTTTGTTGTAAAAACGTAGGGAAAAGATATATATATATATATATATATATATATATATATATATATATATATATATATATATATATATATATATATATATATATATATATATGGTTATATATACATATGGTTGCATCATATATAACGATGATGGCTCCAAAATCGGAGGTGACAACGTATCGCCTTGTTTTCAACGGAAATGTGGTCTAGGTGGCTCAGGGAGCTCAAATCCAAAAATTGCGTCGGAGCCGATAACGTCCATTATATATGTACTGACAAGTCATATTAGTTCAAGCGTAGATCACGAGCGCTAGTGTCGCCCATACTAGATACGGCCGCTACGAAGTCACCTCCGCATATATGACTCCGTGTTTTGTATCGTACAACGTACGCTGTGACATCCGAAAAACGCTGGCAACGTTGCGGAGGTGATAGCGCAAGAAACATATATTATATGAGTATTTTCGTATTTATTTCTGCTCTCGGACGCAGTTGGGTTGTGCATGGTACGCGAGATACAAAGGTTTTTGGTTCAAATCCAGGCCGTGGCGGAATTTTTTTATTTCAAAATTCAATCCCGCATGTTTTTGTCGTTTGTTATTTATTTTGAATGGCATGGGCTGCTTTATGTCAACTATTCTAGTTTATGCACATTGCAAATATTATTTGAAATAAAACTAAATAAATTATTTGCGGTGCTATTGCATCAATAAATTCTATAAATTCCACATACCTTTTCTTGTGTTCACCACAAATCCTATTGAATCAAGTACTCAAGTAGAAATATTAAAAAGGTGATGCGGGAATTTTTCGTTAATACGACTAAATAGTACACACAGTTTTTTGAAAATATGAGACATGAAAATACCGACATAGACATGAAAATGCTTACTCTTCGCAGTTATGTATTATACCAAAATGTGTCGCAGTAGCCAGTTTCTCCGGGTGCCTGGGTTTTTAGTTTATTTATTGTTTTTTTATAATATCCAATAAAACCCTATTGTCACAGTAAATTGTAGTGGTAAGCTTGAATAGTACAGTACCTAGTTTAGTTTATTGATCATCATTGTAGGTATCAATTAAGATAACAAGCTACAGACGCGGAAAGATGTATGTTCGTCTCCCATTTTTCTGGGGGCGAACACAGGTGTCTCACCAGTGCGATCTCCTAAGATTATGCCTCTGTTAATGAAGATATTTTAAAACTGATTTCACTCATATATACACAAAGTCGAGGCACATTGTAAAACTATTAGCGTGTATACAGGCTGTTCCATAACAAAGTACCTACGTAAACTTGTTAATGGACGTGTTTTGTTAAATGGAACAACCTATATTTCAGCACAATTTTTAATTCCTCGCAAAATTTCACGACAACAAAAAATAACGTAACATACCGTAAACTTTATACTTTTTGATTTATTGGCATTTTAATGGAAAAACAGCAGTCTAAGCAAGATTGTATATATCAATACCGGTTATTTTATTGCGCTGGCTGAGACTATGATTAATTAAGAAGCGTTCTTTCTATAAGCGTGATTACCTGCCATATCCAAATTGTGCAGCGGTTGGTCATAATCTGCCACAAAATATAGCAAACAGGTTTTCCTAAGAAAGATAATATTTTTAAATGGAACACCCTATATTGAATTAATTTTTTGAATTCTATGCATCGTTCTGCACAAAAAGTACTAGCACACACCAGTGCTAAATAGGGTGGTTCAAAAATGCATTGCGACATTTTTTGTGATGATAGAAAGCAACGATCCCACCAAACCGTTCCAGATCCAAAAAAAGCGGACACGTATTTTGTTTTTTTTTCAAAATTGTAATTTTTAATGGTACCTATCGATGCATCAAATTTACTTAATTTGAATCTCACGCCAAACTTCACACGAGACACCACCATTTTAGAACATTTACGCGGTGGTCACAACAACGCCAAGAAGAAGTAGTATAATAGGCAAAATGATGGTAAATAACGAGAAATTCTTACGACAATATAGTTCACGCAACAGCTTTACTGATCAAGAGACCACCAAATGGAGTACCAACGCGAGGAAAAGGGGGAAAGAGACGAATGACAGTTGATGACGTTTGCATCTGAAGAAGGGGTAACCCGAAAGCTAGCTAATGCAATGTACCAATAAAATTCACTGACGGAACCAAGCTTGTTTTTATTATTATATTCAATTTCAGTGAAACATGGAGACCTTCCTGGCAAATCACTCTAAGATAATAAACTGCTATATCGAACTCAGCAAACAGAATTCAGACGGATTTTTGAGAAAGACGAATTATTTAAACAAATAAAATTTATTTAAACATATGAAAATTAACTGTCAAATGTTTATAAACATCCCACTAGGCCAATAATAATGATTTCTATGAGAGAAAACGTAATAATTAGAGTCAACTTTCTGAAGAATCTAAATTTTTTCATTTAAGGGTAGTTTTCAGGGCACTGTGGGGGTGAGTTGGGGGCATCAACTCCATATGTATGATAGGTCAAATTCTTCCTTAGAAAGTCCTATAACTTTAGTCTTAAATTTTCCCAAACCCCGAACAATTATTTGAAAAATACCAAAAAATGTTTTTTCCCATGCATTTTCTTATGTAAATTCGAGGAGTCGACAGGCACCATTAAAAATAAAAATTTCGATGGAAAAAAATACGTGTCCACTTTTTTTGGATTTGGAAACGATTTGGACAGATCATTGCTTTCTAAATAAAGACAATTTGAACCACCCTAGACTGCCAAAATAAACAATTGCATTGTTATCGTATACTCAGACAGACGGACAGACCAATCGATAATATTGCGTCAAACTCAGAGTTGGGCATCACTCCACTAACCCGAGATGAGTAACACTCATGATTATTGAAATCACTCGTCACTCATTACTCGTCAATCATAAATCTAAGAATCACTTATCACTCATTAATCGTAGAAACAAGTGTTTCTATTTTGACTGCCGGTAGCGACTGCTTAATATTGTTTTAAAAATATGATCTATCTTAATAGATTTCATTAGCAAAGTAAACCCACATTACGATAAATGTAATGTGTGTATACTTTGTTTTAATTTATACAACTTTATCTTATAATAAATTTTTTTATAGAGAATAAATACTTACCTTAATAAACGTTTTATATTTTTATTTTGACTAAAGTGAATTGAACTCATGTCCTAAATGAATCTAAATGCATTAATAATAACAGTTTTGAATTATATACGATTCTATGGTGATCCACTTATTAGGGGTACATTCTGGTGTACCATTTTCAAAAATAACATTATTTTATTGCTAATTTTGATTGCACAACATTTAAAAAATACATGACTGTAAAACTGACAGAAAATAATTCGAAAAAGAAAACGATTCCACAGCCAAAAGTCGAGCGGCTCATCGAAGCCGATTATAGCACGATTATCGGAATTTTTTTTAACCATCTCCGATTCGTACATCTTTTAATATTATTCACAAATTATTTTCCTCTTTAAAATGATATACCATTGGTTAACAGTTAATTTTTCGAATTTCTTTGTGACGTTATTTTACAGTGTATACTTTAAATGTTGTGCAATCTAAATATGCGATAAGAAATCATTAATTTTTGAAAATATACCAATGTATCACTAAACGTGATTTGGAATGTACGTTGAACGTGTACGTATCTAACGTGTCATAAAATTTTTGATATATTTAAAAAGAAAACTGAAGAAAGCATTCTATACTGTAATTAGGGGGATTATTCAACTGCGACATCAGTTATGCCTGTCTTTCTTTACACTTCAAACCTTGGAAATCAAAGAAGTGTTTTGTCTATATCTATATAATTGTTTATTTTTGTTTCTCTATCACGGTATTATGTCTGGGGAAAACAACAGTGCAATTATCTCTAATTAACCTGAAAAAATAGATGCGGCTGTAATTGTTCTTAGTAATTTTCATTCAGAACAAATCAAGCCAGATCTCCAAATCAAATAACATAAATGACGGACAAACTTTTATAACACACACATATATATATATATATATATATATATATATATATTAAGTTTTGATTTTAAGATTTATATTTTGTGGGGGTTGTATAAAATATTGTATCCGCGCCTCTATTTTACTTTCATCAGCGTGAAAGTAAATCGAGTTTCTATTATGTTTTAAAACAGTGTAATTTCTATTGTGTAATTTCTACAGTCATCACTCATTGCGCGGTAATCGCGAGTATTCAGTGATGAATATTCAATCGTGTACGGTAGTTATGAGTGGTGAGTAGAGAAATCATCACTCAATCTGATGAGTGACCAATCGTAACTCATTACAACGAGTGATGATTAATTAAACTAATTTTATCATCACTTGTTACTCAATCACTCGATTACCAAATGCCCAACTCTGGTCAAACTCAATAGACCATACCACAGTAAATAGGAGGGGGGGGGGCGTATAAAAATGTGTACGTATTTGGTAAATAAAACTTGGCGTGCCCGAGAATTTTTTCAGTAACAGTTTCTATTTATTCCAATCAATTTATTCCATGGTTTTAGCGTCAGTGCACGTATTTAGATAAAGCACAACAACGAACTGTACAATTTTAAACGACAATAGAGAGCTTGTAAAGTATAGGATAACTATAAAGCGCTGACCACGCATGAAGGTTGACAGCGCGGCGGTGACAGATCTTTTTCTATTTTTTGTCAAATAGCCCTAACTGGAAAAAAAATAACTATAAAATTATAAGTTCAGTGTCGATATAACTCAAAAACTACTTAATAAATTTAAATTGGACTTTCGTCCATAAATTCATTGTATTTGTAGTTTGTCCTCAGCGTTGTACATTGACCTACGTTGCGAAGGCCGACGTAAAATAAATAAATAAAAAAATCATCAAAAAATAAAATAATAACTACTTGGGTAGTTTGACTTACATCGCGACAAAACATATAAATAGGGTAATTAGTGGTTGCACGGTAACCATATTACACTTAGGACTTAGTTATCCGAGTTAGAAACATTTTGATACCCTTAGAAAAGCCCTCATAAAACCAATTATGTTTTGTTAGAAACTATAACCAAGTCCCATGAATATTGCCGCTCTGTAATATATATTATTCATATTAGTGCTAAATACTTAATAAATGATTTTTAATACTATTACTAAAAGGGAGTGTTTATTTTGTGTGAAGCGAATTTTCGGCCTATCATATACATGCTATATAATAATAGCCTATTGTGACCTCCGTAGGTTTGGCAACACCGCTGGAGTTATCAGCGATACATCAGTTTCCGTTCATATATAAATAGCGGAGGTCACTTCGTACCCTTTGTGTACCTTATATATGACCTACTAAAAAATCAAAAATCGTTTCCCCTCTTTTGATGCTCGCGTAGCGAAAGTTCCCCTCATTAAAAATATGCAATCAGATCAATAATATATTATCTGGAACACCCGGAGCCTAGGTGGCCTGCTCTATATCCCGGAGGTGACAACTTAACACGTATACATATATATATATACTCAGACGAAGGTAACGTGGGAAATTCGGTCAAGTGGGCGAAGTGTTTAAAACTCCTTTTATCTCAGTTCAAATTTTCGTCTTTAATTAAAAACTTCATCAGGAACAAGCTAATTAAATACAACAAAGGCTAAGTTAGTAAAACGTCAAAATTACAGATAGTTAACAAAAAAGTTTCTACTTACAATTGGCCCACTTGACCGAATTTCCCACGTTACCTTCGTCTGAATTTCATACAAAGTCACGGTCGTTATTTCCCTTAAACTATATATATATATATATATATATATATATAGAGAGAGAGAGAGAGGGCAAGAGAGAGCAGATTAAATAAAAACAAAATAAAATAAATAAAAATCTGTTTCTCTGGAAGTGATATATGAAGTACGGGCTCCTAAAATTAATCAATTTCAATGAAACAAGTTGTTGTTCAAACAACAAAATAATCAAACATGTCAATTAAAAGAAGAATAATAATAAATAAATAAATATAGCAGTGACAAGTAGTGAGAGTTTGAACATATGGAACCACGGAGTAAGAAGGAACGTTAGTAGGAACTTCCTGGTGTGTTTTGGCTTAAATACCGCTTAGAATACTACATACAGAGAAAGGAATGCTCAATTCAAATAAAATTGCTTTGCATCAAAACAACGGTTGATTTCCATATCCACGAAATAACTATCCACTTCAACCAAGACAATATTTTCTCAGTACAAATGTGTTAAGTGCTTCGTTCGAGATAAAATTAGTTGCAACGAGTAAACTATTGACTTGCACCAAATAGTCATCAACTCGAAAGGGCTATAATGTTGTTTTGAATGAAACTTTGTAGTATTATTTCAAATATTTCAACATTTGGACCAAACTAATATTGTTTTAATGCAACCATATGATGTCTTAAAGAGAGTAATAGAGCTATCGGAATAAGTAATAGGTTATTTTGCTTGGAAGAACCAATGTTTCAGACAAACATTTGTAATTTTGGTTCAACACCTTTAGTGTTCTGAATAGAGTATTTTGTTCTCAAAGCAAGTAAGTGTCATTTTAAACGAAGTGCGTTAAAAAATTCAAAGCAAGTAATAGTAATTTACATTCAACATAATATATTGATTTGAAATGAATGTTTTTGTTGTTTTGTTAAAACTATCTACCGCTGCTGCAAAGGTTACATAAAAAAATAAGTCTATCAAAACAAATGCAGAAAGAACTACACGATTATAATAGCACATTACTTTCTGAATCATATTTACTAGCAAGAATAATTCTGGCTGACAAATCTAATCAAAACATAATATGTGGTATTACATCAAAGTTCGTTAACCAATTATTTTGTAAGACATATATTTTTTTTAGTCATGTAGCAAAGACAATGGGTAAAAAAATTTCATATATACCAATACATTAATTTATTATAAAAATAAAAATACATTTCAAACAAGTAGGTGTCATACTGATATAAACCCAATAAGTTGTTATAAAAGAAAAAAAATACATTTAAAATACAATCAAAAATACAAAAAAATGTCATCCTGATACAGTAATTAGTACAGTTAAGAGCTAAGCAGTCAACAAGACTTGATGGGCCTTTCTGCAACTGGCCATTATAATACGGTTTCTCACCTTAGATGTTTCTAAATCTCCTCTTAGCTTCACCGCTTCCCGGAAAACAATCCGATCTCTAATAGCCGGAATAATTTCTTTTATCTCTTCTTCTGTAAGTTTTGTTATGTTTTGCACAGTTATTTTATGGTCTGCAAACATAGAATGCACATAGTGTATTAACATTCGCATAAAAAGTAGATATACGCATATACTTACTGTCAAATATCGTTTTAAGATGATCTGATGAAATTGAAAAATCATCCACGCTGTCCATTATCACATGTAAAACTGCAGATACAATCAAGCGTATATCAAAGCGACACTGCTTACCACTATAACCAATATATTTGCAAGGAGTTAACGTTGTGAGGGTTGTGAGTGAGACTGGAGAATGTAGTCCTCATACTGCGTATCTAAAAACTGTCGCCGTTCTACGTCGCGTCAGTCTGGTGCCACAAACCGCGCAAACTCTTAAGTTTTCCGCACAATGAAACCACCCGATATTTTAAACTAAGCATTTGGTTACTTGGTTCACACAAAACGTCTCTTGCATCAACCAACTAATTTTACTTGTTTTGAACACCATATTTTACATATATGATCTTGTTTCAATGCAATAGTTGTTTTCATTGGAATATATTGAATTGTTCAATGCAACACACTATATTCTTAAAAGAACTCATAAGAACTTTTAAAATTATCCAATGTAGTTTTACTTGGAAACAAAATGTTGTCGCTTCAAAGGAGAAATTTGTGAGTTTTGATTCAAAAAGCTCATCTAAATTGAAAACTTTATTGATTTGTTCGGAGTAAATTTCGGCAAGACAACGAATGTCTTAAACATTTCTCTGTGTGTATATTCACAAAATCCATCAAACCTAGCATTCAGGTCACAGGTTACTTGTTGAATTGAAATACATGTTTCTTGGTTCTTATCATAAACTATGTCAGTGATCGTAGACTTTACAAAATTTATTGGGACCAATAGGTTCAGTATTAAGACATACAGTTTCCGCCTATAGATCCACAGGCGGATAAAAGACACTTCAAAAATACCGATCTTCGTAAAAGGTTGACGCAAATACCGGACAGTTTCATTATTACAGGAAACATTAATAGTATAGTGGTAAACTAAACAAGTGTGTTTAAATTGGAAATCAGAAGTTTACAGATGGGTTACCAATGCCCTGAGGGTCCGCTCTAAAAACACAAGTACGACACAGAAGGCATTGGGATACAACTAAAAAGGACTGTCATAGCAAGTACAACAGGTTGCTAGCTTGAACGGTCTAAAATCTTCTGTGAAAAGTGAGATTTTCTTATTTACCATTTTTTCTAAGAATCGAAAATATATTCGCAATAGTTTGCATTAACAAAATGAACAGTATTTAATACAAATATTAAAATATCCAAGTACTTGCGTATAATAAAAAAAAAGATAAAAATAAATAAGTAAAATGAATAAAAAGATATAAAATTAAATAAATAAAATAAAATCAAGGGAAAATCAACAGCTGATTCATAATGGTCATATACTCCTACTATTGAAAATTGCTTCAGTATTTATGAAATAAAAGATATGAAGACATAAGTAAATACCCTTAATTTGTTCGATGTCACGATGTCACTTGTCTGCTAGTTTGAAATATAAAATCCAGAAGGTCCAGAACTCCTGCCTGCGAACAATATACGGTATGCGACGCCGCGACCACGTCAGCCACAAATTAGTTGATATAAATTGGCTCAACATGAGCAGTCGCAGGATCCTGCATTCCGCCTGTTTTTTTCGTAATGTGATTGCTTCCGGAAAGCCACCGTACCTTTACGATCGCATAAAGTTCCGATCCGATGTACACACCCTTAACGTCAGATTCAAAGGGTTATTAACACCTCCAATACATCGACTTGAACTTTACAAAAAGAGTTTTACATATCAAATCTGCTATGTCTACAACAAAATAAGTCGTACGGGGATTGGTCAGTGTGCATCCGTCTCTGTTTTCAGGAAGCATTAGGTACCAAGAGTATCTATTCGGGCTACAGTGTTCGTGAGCTCGGCGGGCGGCGGCAATTTCGTTTGAGTCGGGATCGGGGTTATTCTGTACACAATGTATAGGGTAGACTGGGTACGTTTGTGCCAGGGTACGGTTGTGACAGTCGCCATATTAGAGAAACTATGACGAATAACGTAGTGGTGCTAGGGGAGAGAGAGACAGCGTGCTCGTCTGAACGTGTTTGACAGTGTTGTGTCAGTTATCCCACGACATTAACGCTACCAGAGGTCTACATTACTTTTAACTGTCAAAAGTAAGTATTTTTATTAGATTTCTTTTAGTAGTTTTTGTTACATATGTACAGATGGAGCTCTGAGTGTTCTTCTCGTTATAAGTTAAACATTAGTAGTTAAATAGCAGTGATTACTTTGAACGTAGATTATTTTGTGTTGTCATAGTGATTGTTTATATGCGAAGGAGTGCGTTGGGTACAGTTGTGACATATTTTCTGGGTACGGTTGTGACATACGTAATTTTTTTATGTTTGTTTTTAGGTGCCAAGGAAACGCTTGAGGAAGACAGAATGAGGGCAGTGTGACATAAAAAAATATGAATTTGCTTACAGCGAAGTGAAACGCGGGTCTTCCTAAGGGCACTGACACACATCGAGGGTATAGCGCAGCGGAAAGCGAAGCATAAAAGGTTCCGACACGCTCGAACATACAAAAAAATGGGTCGAAACCTTTTACGCTTCGCTTTCCACTGGGCTGTATCTGTTGATGTATATTCGTTGTGCCCCAACTGTCGCTGGAGTTTGCGACGACGACGATTTTAGTAAAAAACTTGATGATGTGTTCAACTGGTATATTGCAATACTTATGATACAGTGTGTGTCTGGTATCTGGTACAGTAATATATGCTAGCGACGCATGCGTATTGACTAACGACATCTAGTGGCGAATTATAAAGTCATATATACGAAGTCGGTATACGTCGCGACATCTGGCGGTAAATAACTTATCGATCTAAATAGTATACAAAACTCAAACATATCGCCGGCCTTGAAAGGCTCGCCTTTCAACGAAAGAGAAAAATAAAAAAGAAAACGTAACTTAAACTATGCAATAATTCAACTAAGATTGATGATTAATTTAAGAAATAAAATGTCTTTTAAAATATTAGTCTTTTGGAAATGGACAAATAGTATGTACACTACGCGATGACGGTCCGTGCGCTGTTTTTAGTTCTACGACCCGCACTATGCCATCACTACCGCGGTGCACTTTTTCTATACGACCTCTGGACCATTGAAGAGGGGGAAGATTGTCTTCTCTTATCAGCACCAGGTCTCCAATGTTGATCGCATTTGGTTGATTGAACATCCACTTGGATCGCTGCTGAAGGGTATGAAGATACTCTACAGACCATCTTTTCCAGAAGTTCTGGTACATTTTCATGAGTTGTTTGTAATTGGTTAGTCTGTTAAGTGGGATTTCGACTGCACTCCTCTCAGGTACTGCCACCAAAGCTTCGCCAATCAAAAAATGTCCAGGTGTAAGAACCTGTAAGTCGTTGGGATCAAAGGATAAGGGTAATAATGGTCTGGAATTTAGGATAGCCTCAATTTGAATTAGGATTGTGGATAGTGCTTCATACGTCAGTCGCTCGTTACCCATGACCCGAATAAGATGAGTTTTAGTACTTTTCACAGCGGCTTCCCAAATACCCCCGAAATGAGGACTACGAGGTGGGATAAAATGCCAACGTATCTGTTTAGACCCCAAGTAACTCTGAATTAAATCAAGTTTTTTAAACTCGGTAACTGTTTTTATTATTTGATTATAAGCTCCTTTAAAATTTGTAGCGTTATCAGAGTATAGATTCTCACAAAGTCCGCGTCTACTTACAAATCTTTTTAAAGCATTTAAGAATGTATCAGCTGACAAATCTGTAACTAACTCTATATGTACGGCCTTTGTGGCGAGGCACACAAACAAACAAATATAGGACTTTATAAATTTCCTATTTCTTAATTTCCCATCTTTAATTAGTATAGGTCCCGCATAATCTAAACCAACGTTTAAAAATGGCCGTGAAGGTGTTACTCGCTCTTTCGGCAAAATGCCCATTTTAGGAAATTCCCTACGTGGTTTAACCCTAAAACAAATAGTACATGATCGTAATATTCGTCTGATTGTATTTTTTGCATTTATAGGCCAATAATCTAATCTTATAATAGACAGCAAAGTTTGTACACCAGCATGAAGATTTTCTAAATGTTTATGTCTCACTATCAATTCTGTTATTTTGTGACTTCGTGGTAAGATAATAGGATGCTTTTGTGAATAATGTAAATCAGTATTTTTTAATCGACCACCAACTCGTAAAATACCGTATTCATCCAAAAATGGATCTAATGTCTTTATGCTGCTATTTTTACTGTCATCATTGTCTGTTTTTATTGCAGATTTTTCGTTTCTAAATGCCTGTGTCTGAGCCAAATTTATTAATTTCAATTTGCCATTATTTAATTCTTCAATAGTTAATTTGCCAAGAGATCTTTTTTCAGGTTCTGTTGAACAGTTCTTTATAAAACGTAGACAAAGACTGATAACTCTTGTCAATTTAGTCCAAGTAGAATATTTCTCAAAAATATCCTCTCCAAAATCGATAACAGGTAAGCTGACTGTTTTTGTTTCTGAAATGTTTTCAGGTTTATTAAAATCTAAATTAGGCCAAAGTTGATCATCTAATAAAAGCCACGATGGACCATTCCACCATAAGTCATTATTTTTGATATCAGATGAACTAATTCCCCTAGATATAATGTCTCCGGGATTATCCTTGGAGCTGACATGTCGCCAAGAATTGGTGTCGGTAGTGGTTTGTATTTCGCTAACACGGTTTGCAACAAATGTTTTTAAAGTATTAGGTGACATTGAAATCCACGCTAAAACTATGCTTGAATCCGAAAAACACCAAGTATTGTCGATGTTAATATTTAATGATATTTTAACGCTACTAATCAATCTCGAAAGCAATACAGCTGCTGATAATTCTAACCGAGGCACTGTTAGTGTTTTTATTGGTGCCACCTTTGATTTGGCAGTTAACAATTTAGTTGCTACTTGTCCATGCTCATTAATTGACCTCAAATAGATACAAGCACCATAAGCACTCTCAGATGCATCGCAAAATCCGCATATTTGATGCAATAAGGATTTTTTTAGTGTCACTTGTCTTGGTATGTATATATTATTTATTTGTTTTAAATCATCAAAAAATTCAACTGTCTGTAAATATAATTCTTGTGGAATTGTTTCATCCCAATCAATTCTTTCTTGCCATAATTTTTGTAATAACAATTTGCCACGTAATATTACCGGGCCAACCAATCCCAAAGGGTCGAATATCTGTGAAACAGTAGCAAGTATAAGTCTTTTTGTGAATCGTTTGTTTTCAATATCTATATTAGCTATAAACTGAAATTTGTCTAAAATTGAATCCCAAGCGATGCCTAAAATTTTAGCCTCAACCAAATTCAAGTCCATGATATTATTGTTTTCGTTAATCTGTTTACTGTTAGAATTAAACTTTCTTAACTCAAAGTTGCCTTCTTGCAAAATATTTGTAATTTCTAGTTTTAATTTTAGCAATTCGCTTATTGTTGCCGCTCCTGTGAGGAGATCGTCCATGTAAAAATCATGTTTAATTGCTCGGGCTGCCTTTGGATATTTATCCCTATTTTCGTCTGCTAACTGTTGCAAACACCGAGTACTTAAGTATGATGCTGATGCTGTCCCGTAAGTCACGGTATTCAATGAGTAATGTTTCATCGGAATATCGGATGATTCGCGCCATAATACTCTTTGTAAATTACGTTGAAGTGGATCGATGTTGACTTGCCTATACATCTTTGTTATGTCTCCTGTGAGTACAAAATCGTATAGCCTAAATCGCAAAATGATTGATAATAAATCGTCTTGAACTACGGGTCCCACCTTTTGAACGTCATTTAATGACAATCCTGATGACGTCTTAGCCGATGCGTCAAACACCACTCTAAGTTTTGTCGTGGTACTTGTTAACTTAAAAACACAATGATGTGGTAAATAATTAGCTAATTGCTCATTGTCGGTATGTTCTGAAATTTGTGACATATGTCCTAATGACTCATATTCTGCCATAAATTTTAAATACTGTTGTTTCAAACTAGGATTGTTCGTGAACTTCCGTTCCATTGAAATTAATCTTTTTTCTGCAATTTCTAAAGATTCACCCAAATTTTTCCAATTATCCCGTAAAGGTATTGACACTTGAAAACGACCAGCTTCGTCTCTTTGAAAAGTATTGCAAAAGTGTTGTTCACACTCGTTCTCTTCTGCTGACTTATATTTTACAGCCATTTGCGGCTCCTCAATTTGCCAAAATTTCTCAATAGCATTTAGTAATTCTGTATTATCCCTTTTAGTGTTTGTTGTGAAGAAACATGTTTGTGTATGCAGTGAAGCTGCTATTGGACCCGAAATGATCCAACCTAATTTTGTTTTTTGCATTATTGGTTTGTTAGGTCCCAATTTTATTTGTCCGATACTGAGTAAGTCAAAGAAAATAGATGCGCCCAACAGAGCGTCGATATCACCAGGTTGATCGAACGAAGGATCTGCTAATTGTAAATTTGCAGGAATGCTTAAGTCACCTACATTGATTTTATGCTGCGGCAATTTATCGGTGATTTTATCAATGATCAAAAATGGTAATTTTTTGTGATATTGTTTATTTGATGAAAAAAGTTCAGCATGTACCAACGTTTTTGCGTTAAACGTTGCCTCATTGATTCCACTTACTGATGTTGAAATATTCGAACGTTTTAAATTTAATTTCTCTGATAATTTGGATGTTACAAAATTGGATTGTGAGCAAGAATCTATTAGAGCACGACATTTAATTAAGTTCCCCTGTGAATTTTTGATCCAAATTAATGCTGTTGAAAGTAAAACATATTCACTTTTATTTGCCATACTATGCGCGGTGATTACATCTGCGGTCTCAGTTTCAGGAGATGGCTTTACCGAATCGGTCGATTTACCAAAATGCAACAACGTGTTATGTGGCTTATCACATTTCTTGCAATTGCTCGCTTTACATTCTTTACTAGGGTGACCAAATCCCAGACAATTATTACAAAGTCTCAAACTTTTAACCTTTTCAAATCTTTGTTTAGGAGACAATTCCAAGAATTTAGTGCAATGATACAAAAAATGATTTCCTTGACACATTTTACAGTTTTGTTTATGTGTTACGACATAGGATATAGCATTTGTTTTGTTTGTGTGTTTACCCCTATCTAAAGACTCAAGTATCATACATTGATTTGACAAAAAATCTAATAATTGCTTTAAATCTGGAGTTTTATTTGTCTTAATTGAAGCTTCCCAAGCTCTTTTTGTTTTGTTATCGAGTTTAGAAACAATCAAATAAATCAAAAGAGTATCCCAACTGTTCGTTGGTTGACCTAATGTTTGCAAAGACCTTATATGTTTCTGAAAATGATCGACTAATTTCCTCAAATGTGCACAAGATTCATGTTGTACCGTAGAATATTCGAATAACTCCTTCACGTGCGCCTGAACAATAATACGTTTGTTTTCGTATCTGCTTTTTAGTAATTCCCACGCTTCGACATAATTTTGCTCCGACGCTTCTAATGCATTGATAACCTGCGCGGCTTCACCTTTTAGGCAAGATCTTAAATAATAAAATTTTTGGATGGTATTTAGTTGTTCATTTTCGTCAATTAAAGAACGAAACGCGTCCGCGAATGGTAGCCATGTTTCGTAGCTTCCGCTAAATTCCGGCAAAGAAATCTTCGGTAACTTGACATTTGTTTGTTTCGGTGCCCCGCCCAAAGATGAACTATCACTCAAAGTATCGCTTGTGCTACTCTTGTTAATAGATTGCGAGATAATTTTGTTGGCTGCTGTCAACAATTCATAGAATCTGTTCTCAAATGCGAGTCTGTCTGATTCCTGATTAGAATCAATACATTCTATATCGTCTTGGATTAATTCATACTCGTTCAATATGTTGGCAATTTTATCCACCCTAACTTTTAATTGATCAGGATGTTCAAGCCCTTGTGTATTTAAAAACGTTTCAAAACGACTTAACTTAGCCTTTAGGAGAGCACGTTTTTTGACCAAATTGTCCAATTCCGCCATTGCGAGTTACAACGCGCGGCGAACGACTGTGTACGTGAACGACAAAACGAGGGAAAAGAAACAAAGGAAGCGACTTACGTTTGGTTGCGATGATGATATGTTGCGAAGAATGACGAATCCGGCTCGACGGACCATATGTTGATGTATATTCGTTGTGCCCCAACTGTCGCTGGAGTTTGCGACGACGACGATTTTAGTAAAAAACTTGATGATGTGTTCAACTGGTATATTGCAATACTTATGATACAGTGTGTGTCTGGTATCTGGTACAGTAATATATGCTAGCGACGCATGCGTATTGACTAACGACATCTAGTGGCGAATTATAAAGTCATATATACGAAGTCGGTATACGTCGCGACATCTGGCGGTAAATAACTTATCGATCTAAATAGTATACAAAACTCAAACAGTATCCGCGCTCGGAGTGTGTCCGTGCCCTTACGGAGAGCTGCGGAAATGCACGAAGTTAAACGCATGTTTTTGCTACGATACATTCGAAAATGCCATGGAGTCGCGGTAGATCACAATAAAGAGAACGTCAGAACGGGGTATGTTGCTCATAATAAAGTATTCTCTGAGGAGCAAGAACAGCTGTTGTCCAGAAACAAAAAGTCAACCATTTATACAGACACGCATAAAATAGAGGCGGTCAGACAAGAACATGAAAAAAAAGAAAATCGATTGAAGGCTAAGAATGCACAGAAAAATCTTTCTGAACCAAAAGGAGGCAACAATAGAAAAGGCCAAAAGAAAGCAAAGAAAAGGAATACGTCACCGCCGTCATCAGACGAAGACTATTTATGTCTTGCTTGTTTAGACGCATATTCTGAAAGCAAAACTGGGGAAAAATGGGTCCAATGCCAAGGAAAGTGTGAGCTCTGGGAGTCTACTCTCGTGATCTTTTTGAAGCGAATGCGAGTCTTTTCGAATGGAGTGGGGATATCACCGGTTGCCCTCCGGTACGTATCTATGAGCAAGTTTTCTTGTTGCTAAGAACAATAACGCACGCGCCACGCCTATACCTTTCAATCAAACTTATGGGAACGTATGGGCGTGGCGCGTATGTTATTGTTCTTAGCAACAAGCAAACTTGCTCATAGATACGTACCAAACAGAGGGCAACCGGTGATATCCCCACTCCATTCGAAAAGTCTCGCATTCGCTTCAAAAAGATGACGAGAGTAGACTCCCTGGTCCCACTTTGAGTGCGCAGGTGGTAGTCGCCATTACGTTTGTGTCTGAGTCATAACGGTGATGAGTCGACTAGATCTCTGTATCTTTTTTTTTGTCTTTTGAACTTTAATCAACCTTCTCGTGTTTTCTTTATTTTTTTTTTGAAGGAGATTTTTTCAGTTTTTGTTTCACTAATTTTCATATAACATTATTATAATTTGTTTTGTATTTTGACACAGTTACCATAATGTGTAATTAGAAATATTCAGTTAACTTTTTGACTGATTCTAATATGAATATTTACAATAACTGTAGATACTACAGTACCTTATTAGTTCAAGCGATTAACGTATAACCAGATTATATTGCTGATGTTACAGAAATGTTAAATTTTTCCAGAAGAAGAATATGTTGCACTATGTTAAATATTACTTGCAATAAAAGTGATTTTAGGCTAGTTTGGTGCTTTTTTAAACCTGTCACTACCGACCCCAAGCACTGTCACAACCGCTCCTGGGTTGTGGTCGGTTGTGACAATTTTTCCTTTTTTCTCTAATTTTCTCATATGAGCTAAGCATTGTACATAGGTCGAAACTTTTAGTATTCATATATAGACAAATGTACCCTTTACTATAAAACACATATTTTTTCCAGCTAACTAGCATAGTAACAAAATAATGGGCGGTCATATGAAATTTGGCACAACCGTACCCAGTCTACCCTACTGTGTTTGGGAATTGTCAGTGTTTGTATAGATTTATTGTTGCGCGCTTTTTCTTTAATTTATTGAATATTTTCGAATTTTTTAATTAAACTATTATATTTGCTTCTTTTACTTGTGCGGTGCAGTGGAAGAGTAACAGTGTTAAACTGCGCCGCAAGATTGTTCTCATGTAATTTTACTTGCACTTGTTATAATTGTGTTACTGTTTGAACAATAAACTGATTTATTATTATTATTATTATTATTATTATAAGGATCATGTTACTAGCGAAGTAAACAGAAAATGCACCTACCTGATTAGAAAGCCCTAGACTTTAAAATCGTCAGTGATGATGCTTTTATACAAAAGTAGGCAAGGTAGCATTTCGAAACTGGCCATAATACCTACAAACGAACGAACGAATGCATAATTTAATGTAATTGTTAATATCTATACTTCGCGCTTCGGTATATTTTGGCTTCAATATTCCTAAGGATATTAAAGCAATATGATGCGATGATCTTATACTGATAATTAAGTTGACCGCATAACTATACTAATTAGAATGCGTCATTAATTTTATAGAATCTCTAGTAAATACCAGTTTAGATAGATCAATAAACGCATAAGAAATCCGCTTTATCACAGACTAATAATTTTTTAAAAGTGATGAGTACCTACGTTTTTCAAGAGTTTCTGGAGGGTATATGCTTCATTCAACCCTCGTCAAATAATTTATGTGCTGGATGGCGGTCACCAGCTAAATGATACATTAGACGAACAATATTTACAATAGATTCGTTTTTTTAGAAGCTTATACCTATAAATTAATTATTAATGCCCATTAGCATTATCGAAAACTCGATTGCACAAATAAAATCAAGTGTTCTATTCTATAATTACATAATTAGGTTAGCAATATTTTATATATGTATATCCGAAGACTACGTTAAATAAAACCGCTCAGGAAAAACTCGCTGCTTAGAATATCGTTAGGCAGAATAGCATGTTAGGCAGACAATAAGTTATTATATTAGTATACTTATTTGGGATAAAAATGTAAATCCGCATCTAGTGTACATTCTATACCTCACTATTCCTGCAGAAGCGGCTCTAGATTTGCTAAATATTTATTTAAAGTACCTAAATAACTTTACTATTTAAATTACTTTAAAGGTCAGAGGCGTTATTGAGTTTTGCTACTAGGTTATACGTATCAGGATGATACTATTGTGATACATATATAGCTTTCTTACATATCAAATTGTAAAAAGAATATTGCTTTGAATTCTAACCTATTAGATCATCAACTAAATAATTATTGTTATAAACTTTGTTTATCCTAAACGTTGATAGATCGTAGTTTTTCTTTAAACATCTACAGGGTGTAAAATGTAAGGAATGTTAGCGAAGGATAATTAACAGATTGGACGACTTACCTGTAAGGAAGGACAATCATAATTATCCGAGCTAACATTCCGAACATTTTACAACCCACCCTAGGTTCCCAACCCTATACGATCTATTCACTTATTGAGCACGCGACAATATTATGAGCAGTCCCTAGCCCGAGAGGTGATATATCGTGGTGTAATAGAGAAAAAAGTTGTTTGTTTATTTAAAATTGTGTGAGTCAACGGCGCAACGGCCTTATATACAGGGTGTAAAATGTTCGGAATGTTAGCTCGGATAATTACGATTGTCCTTCCTTACAGGTAAGTCGTCCAATCTGTTAATTGTCCGGTACAGCTGAACCAGCTGAGCGAAGCGATTCGCAATACTACCGCATATCACATCGTAGGTCTGTCAATCGACAATAATATTGTCACCGCTTTGGTATTCTGCTCGCCGGATACATGAAATAGATCTAGTCAGAACAGTTTTGCTAACGGTCGACGGGTGGCCTAGAATCGCTTTCGTACTACATAGTGCATACGATCTTCTCGTATTTACTGCCCTCCTGTTACGCCGCGTTCATAAAAATTCAGAACGAGCGCCATTATACTCGATAGGCGTGTCTAAACTCCCTTCCACATGATGACATATTCCCAGAGCCCGCCTCTCGTAATCTTGTTTCCCCTTACCGCTGCGCCGCTCCGAACCGTCTGGATATTGTTACGGATTGGAATCACGGGATGTCCTAAGGTTGGCAACTGGCGATCACGGGACTCGTCAATTAACCGGGGGAATCCCACGGAGGCGTTCCAGAGAGGGTTGCGAATACCTGAGCCTGGACGGGCAGAGACGAATAGACCGTTGACAGCGTCAGTCGATTCCGTTTAATTTTTCCTTTATCACGAGTTTTTAACATTAGTTTATATTTCTATCAATATACAATAAATTGTATATTCTGTTCTGACCAACACTGTTTTATTTGTAACAATATGTAATATTAATTTATGAATTATAGTGTATAAGTTACTAAAAATGTCAAATTAGACGCTTAATACATTTTAAGCTGTCAGTGGCGGATACAGAAAAAACTCAAGGGGGGGGGGGGGGGGCGCAAAAAGACATCTTGAGCTACGAGTGTCATCAAGTCTGGTGCAAAGCTTAAAAAAACTGTTTTCATATAACTGTTTCCTACAATCAACCGAATAAAAACATACATACAAGTCGCCGGCAACATCACAATCGCTTTCTTCTCCGCTGTACTAACAAATTCGCCCCAAGGGGGGGCACGCGCCCCCTGCGCCCCCCCTCTGTATCCGCCCCTGTAAGCTGTTGACGATAGACCTGTCGAGTTAAGATATGCAAGTTGTTCCATTTAAAATCTATTGACATTTAGCAAATCTGCAGTTATTCGCGATAAGTCATATTAGAATCGCAAACGAATAATAACTGTCGAAAAGTGCGATACTTTTACTATCCAAAATGAATTCTTTTCTATCTTTATCCTTACGTGAGAATAATTTTTTGAAAAATGAAGTGTGTGTGACAATAATTGCAATTTTTGCCCCGTGCATTTGTTTGAACCCGGCCCCGCAAAAGCTTAGGCCGGCCCTGGCTACACCTCTTGAAGTGCTCAGAGATACCCAATTTGTTCGAATGTTCCGATTAAGCAAGGAGGCCATTGTTTTGGAATCTTGTCGAACTGTTGCGACCATTCTGAAGGATCAGGCTAAAGATACTGCGTTGGATCTTGAAACGAGGGTAAGAACACTAATGGGGTAATATGTATAATAAAGTGTAATTATAACATTGTTATAAAATTTAGATACTGACCGCACTGCGGTTTTACGCATCGGGCTCTTACCAATTGGATATATTATACCGATGTATAAGATACGTAACAGATGCATTGAATCAACCGGAAATACGTGGGTCAAATTTCCATCAAACATTCATGAACTTAATTTTTCGAAGCTTTGGTAAATGATATAACGTTACACAAGTGGACTACGTTTTACCTCACGCATTGCTCAGTTAGTCGCAATATTAAAAGGAAACCCTTTACATATTTATTTATTTCTATATATAGGTATATATTGTTTGTAATTTTTGGGATATGTTTTCTTGTGACAATTAAATATATGCGATGGAAACGGAAAGTGTTCAAATTAGGTATAGGTACTGGATGTCTATGAGTTCTAGTTGACTACCTCCACACCCCTCCCACACGACCCCCACTCTCCCATACCCCATACAACAAAATACAGTCAATCCCAACCTCTCTGACACTCGGCGTTGCCGTATCTCTTATGCGAGACTATTAATTGATTAAAAATGTATTCCACTAATTTGTCAACACTGACTACTATTTGAGGCAGCTTGGGGCAGCTATATTTAAAATATGTCAAAAATAATAGTAAGTACGCGCCCCCTGTTGAATGAAATAAAAATGCTGCAAACGTTTCTTTAAAAGCAGTTCGAAAAATAGGTTTTACGTGAAACATGTATTATTTTTATAGGTTCTAATACACCGTTATTTAATCACATAAACGTGAAATTGAAACTAAATATGTGTAAAAACATACGATACATACCTCTAGGAAGACTTTCCATTTTGGGAAATGTTAATCGAAGTATTATTAAGATTAGTAAGCCACTTAAATAGGGCTAATTTTCGGACTCCGCAACAGTACGTTGCTTGCTCTGGAAACGAAGGACTTCGGGGTCCATGTCCTCAGCCCCCCCACATATGAAATTTCAAAATTTTTTTACGTCAAAGTTTTGTGCTAGTTTTGTGCTGTTTTGTGCCGCAAACTAGAAGTTTTGTGCTTCTTTCGTTTCCGAGTTATAAGCGTTTTTCGGAAGGGGGGCTATGGACATGCCAGCCCCCCCACTTTGGAATTTCGATTTTTTTCTTATGCCAAAGTTTTGTGCTAGTTTTGTGCTGTTTTGTGCCGCAAACTAGAAGTTTTGTGCTTCTTTCGTTTCCGAGTTATAAGCGTTTTTCGGAAGGGGGGCTGTGGACATGCCAGCCCCCCCACTTTGGAATTTCGATTTTTTTCTAATGCCAAAGTTTTGTGCTGGTTTTGTGCTGTTTTGTGCCGCAAACCAGAAGTTTTGTGCTTCTTTCGTTTCCGAGTTATAAGCATTTTTCTGAAGGGGGGCTGTGGACATGCCTGTCCTAACTTCCAAATTCGAAATAAAATCAAACTTTTTTCGATGCTAAAGTATTGTGCTAGTTTTGTGCTGTTTTGTGCCGCAAACCAGAAGTTTTGTGCTCTTTTCGTTTTTGAGTTATAAGCATTTTTCTACTTGGGAGCTATCCGTCTCTCTCTTTCGTCCGGGCCCGGGTGCTCGCAGGCGCGCTGCCTGAGTACCCAGCGCGCGTATTAATAATGCATACGTACCTACGAGTTTAACGGCACTGTTTGTGGCTATATAACATAAAACTTATTCAATTTTTAATCACTTACGCTCAACTTTTGAATAAGGCACACGTGGAATTCCGATTGCATATTGTTAAATAATTTTGTAGTTATAACGTCGTAAAGATTTAATATTATTTCTTAATATTCTTTTTTCCGAATCTCGTCGCTACAATAAATAATCATTGAGCAACATTTCTGTCAATAACTGTGATAAATATTTTTTAAGTGATAACACATAAATAACATTAACAAATAAATGTTATCACAGATATTTGATAGAAATGTGTGATTCATTTAGAGGTAATTTTTCAAAAATTAAAAAATCTATTTTATCGGATAATCTTTGTTATCATACAAAAAAACATTCCTTAATAGTCTTTAAAGATTAGTTCTTTCAAATGTTCTCGAGCATTTCGAGTGGTTTTTGGCGAATGACGCGAGCAATGTTGGCTTCCAAATCCTCAATCGTTGCCGGTTTATCCACGTACACTTAGGACTATACGAAGCCCCAATGTTTGTAATAAAAGCAGGCATGGGCGAGTTATTTAAGGTAAAAACATATACAAAAAATGCCACCTTTGAGGAAGTTACCGATAATGTGGAAGGCCTTTGTCAATCATTTGTTTGAAGGGCCATGGCAGTGATAGTGGCAAATACCAACAATGTTCTCCGCGGGTGGATTCCACAATGAAATCGCGGTCAGGATCTATCTGGCTGGTTTACTACACACTTTTTTTTATTATTTAAAAGATTGGAAGAGTTTTGTTAAAAAGGGTCCAAAGACACTGGAGGTTTACTCTTAGGCATTTTCCAACGATTTTGCAAATGATCCGCTATTTCTGCAATATCGCCAAAATAGTAAAATAACAAACTAAAGTCTAAGACATTGCCTAGTAAAATTAATAATTTAGCTGCATGAGAATATTCTATTTGATCGTAATCATTAATATAAACTAGTTAGCCAGAATTTGACAGATATTTTTATTCTTTTGACAGTGTTGTGAAAACATGAGCATTCGACACTGCTATATAGTATGATAAAGTCATGTGTTTTTTTTGTTTTTGTATATATATATTTTTTTTAGGTTTTTTTTTTGTTTTTTTTTTTTGTTTTTATTTTAAGTGAACTAACTACTCTTTTAATATTTGTATCTTTTAAAACTATAATGAATGCTATTAATTTAAACAGTGTAAAGAATCATTTGAATGTTACCCTTTTCCTTGCGGCAGTCTAATGGTTTCGTACATAAATCGTCGAACTTTTGCCACCCCAAGGGCCTTCGACAAAAAGCAACAAAATGTCCTATATTATCAGAGGAATAATCACCATAATAAGCTATGTTTCCTCTTAGTATATATCTCTTACCATTGACCGTCAATACTTCTGCCAAATTAGAAATTTCCATTTGGGCACAAGAAAATATTTCAAAAATTAGGTAATAGTCATTTAATGTAATGGTTTGGTGTGTGTTACTACCGCAAGGACAAGTCGACGATCCAGGATATTGAGATATTGCTTGCAGTTGTTGTTGTTGTATAGACTCAATGGTGCCCTCCTCTAACTCTGACAATAGTATAAGAGGGTGTTGCGAAAGTGTCGTTGTTGTGGAACAGTTTTGGCAGGTTGCTGAACATGTCATTGATTTTGGAAAATAACATTCCAACCGATCCAATAATTGCGAAATTGTGCAAGCAATGTTGTAGAGCTGAATTCCCTGGGGTTGAAGAGTTGGTGAAAATTTGTCCATTAAAATTTTAGCTCGGAGCGTGTATATATGTCTTGACAGACCGTTCTTTGCTAATTTTTTTATAAATTCACTGAATAAATTGATACTGCCGTCAAGATAACCTTGAAAGTTAGAACTATCGCAGTATGCCGAACAAACTATTTGGGAAAAGCTGTCAAAACCACATGTGTTTGTCATAATAAGTTTACATTTGTCAATACTTATAGGTCTGAGTGTTAGCTGACTACCATTTCGCAATAATTGTATCGGTACATATTTGGTTATATCCTTTAGATCCATAGTAGACCACTCAGGCTGAGGATTTAAGTAGGAATGTAATTTCCGTTTTTCCGGAACACCTTTGTTTCTCCAGTTTTCAATTTCGTTTCGCTCCTGTAATTCTTCGTCCGTCTCTTCTTCATTTGGTGTTGTTTGTATCGAAGCCAGTTTAATTGATCCATCTAATTGTTTGATATGTTCAAACACAAATCTGTCTGCACGCATAGGCAGCTGTGTATTTGAAAAAAATCTATTTTTTACATTTTGAAAGTTTGACTCCACAGCTGCGCTGCTAGCATGTACAGTGGCATTTGGAAAATAGGCAGTCATAACTGATGACCACATTGGTAAGTAAGTTATTAATTTCTTCAGAGGTACAACAAGTTCTTCCAAAAATTGGGCGTTGTCTCTGTTACCTTCAGTTATGTCTGTTCTGCAACTATTCTCTATATCGGATAACCAGTTAAAAAAGCTACTTGAATCAATGTCTTCGTAAATGCTGTCGTTATTCTCATTTTCATTTGTTTCGGGTTTGTCGTCAACTACATCGACAGTTTTTGTGCCGCTGATGGTAGCTTGTAGCATACGTTTGGCCTTTTCGCAAGTGTTGTCGTTGCCATCATTGTCAGTGCCTTCTGTAGGACTGACAGCAACAGTTATAATTGCAGTAATTACCAATTTTGCTTCTACAAGGGTTGTGGCTTTTACAAGAAGAGCTATTGCACGAATGTAAAATTGACGGATTCGGACTTTTTGGTGCTTCAAACATGGTAACCTTGTTATAATTTTAATAAAATGAGCAACATCACATCTTACGTAGCATTGAGGCACCAAGTTTGTTTCACCAGTTGTCAACAACGAGAAACATGCATTCAAATAAGATTTAATGGAATTGTACTGCGTGAAGCAACGGACTATGGCAGATATCAACGCCAACGACATGTCCGAAACAATTTGATATGGTTTCTTGTCAACAGCTCTCAACCAAAAAGAGAGCCAGTGCAATATCGAATCGCTGTCATGTCGTTCTGATAGCATGGAACCGACTGAAAACTGTGCTGTGTTGTTGTTGATCACTATGTCGTACAGAAATATTGACCCAGATTTGAGGTTGTTCGGTCGATAAATTTTTTTAACTAAACCTCCGGTAGCGTCAGTACTTATCGAGCTAGATTTACAACTCTGAAAATAAGTACGAGCTACGTTAACTTGAAGAGACGAAAAATAATGGAGAAAAAATTTATCAATGCCTATATCTCGAATATAATTTGAAAAAAAAAATTCGTACTTGGCCTTCAATATGGATCGAATAGGATCATTGTCAAATTCAGAGTTCTTATTAAATTTATACTTAGCAATGCGTAATGCGTTTAGTGACGGTAGGTCTTTTGGAAAACTTTTTCGAGATATTGCTTTCTGTGCTTCTAAGGTGCGTATACGGTAAGCACTTTCACCACTATTTAATCTTTTAATAAAATCTTCCCGTTGTTTACCACTTAATTTTCTTTGATTTTTTCCGTCGTTGTTGTGTAGTATGTCGTCAAATTTTCCAGTTAATTTGCAACGAAGCACGACATATTCTCCGTTGTTTGGACACTTTTGTACCTGTCCTAAAAATCTAGAATGGCAAATGGTACAGTAACCTGTGATCGTTAAGTAATTGGTACCACTGCTATAAACCTTCGCTCTCTTGAAGATAAGTTTGCAGCGAAGATCGGTTGTTTCCCGAAAAAGTCGATATATAGTATTGGTCCAATCTTTTTGCAAGATAGTGTAGGTACGATACAAAGCCTTGTTCTTGTAAATAGTGTTAGCAGGAGCTATTTTCTTCCAGGAATCGTTATCTACCTTTAATATAAAAGAAATCGTTTTTTCCGAAAGATTATCCGATTCCGATTTAGAAGAATCACTCGAATATGCGTCCATATAGCCAAAACCTTGTGGACACCCTTCTTCAAATTCTTGTTTAGGAAATAGGTGGTCCAAAATACTGTACCTGTTTGAACGTACAATTGTATATGCATACTTTGTTGAAATTTTCAATAAATTGGACACTTCCTTCCAAACTTTAGCAGTTGGAGGTGCTACTTCGTCACCAACACGTAAAACGCTCTTAAATGGTTGCAATTTGTTAAGCAAATCTTCTACATTGACTGTAGGTGGTCGTGGCATCTTAACAAAATGTAATTTCAAGAATAGAAAATATTGAAAGAGAATTATAGGAAGCAATCTACTATTTCCTTGAGATTGAAAATCGTGGTTTAAGGAGCCGGGTATTAACTGCGCGCAATATCCCTAGAAGCCAGTTTGGACAACACTGTATGTAGGCAGTCAATCGGGTGCCACACCGCCAAGGCGCCAGGCCCAGTCGCGCCAGCAATAGTAGTACGCCATGTAGAGCGAATGCAAACGCACGTTGTATATTTAATACGTGGTAATTCTTCAAATTACTGCGACTTAACGACTGTAGAAGCACGTCAGTATTATTTTGTAAATTTTATATTTTTATACATTGATTATTATTTTCATCATTACGGTATGTCCGTATTTTCATCTCTAGTAACTATTTATTTGTTAAGTGATAATTGCACAATGATTATTTATTGCAGCGACGAGATTTAGCATTGCGAGATTGAAAAAATGCATAATATTAAGAAATAACAATAAATTTTACTCGTACGTATGTATATCGACACGCGCGCTGCCTGCTAGAACCCGGGCCCCGGACGAAAGAGACGGATAGCTCCCAAGTAGAAAAATGCTTATAACTCAAAAACGAAAAGAGCACAAAACTTCTGGTTTGCGGCACAAAACAGCACAAAACTAGCACAATACTTTAGCATCGAAAAAAGTTTAATTTTATTTCGAATTTGGAAGTTAGGTCAGGCATGTCCACAGCCCCCCTTCAGAAAAATGCTTATAACTCGGAAACGAAAGAAGCACAAAACTTCTGGTTTACGGCACAAAACAGCACAAAACTAGCACAAAACTTTGGCATTAGAAAAAAATCGAAATTCCAAAGTGGGGGGGCTGGCATGTCCACAGCCCCCCTTTCGAAAAACGCTTATAACGCAGAAACGAAAGAAGCACAAAACTTCTAGTTTGCTGCACAAAACAGCACAAAACTAGCACAAAACTTTGGCATTAGAAAAAAATCGAAATTCCAAAGTGGGGGGGCTGGCATGTCCATAGCCCCCCTTCCGGAAAACGCTTATAACTCGGAAACGAAAGAAGCACAAAACTTCTAGTTTGCGGCACAAAACAGCACAAAACTAGCACAAAACTTTAGCGTAAAAATTTTTTTAAATTTCAAATGTGGGGGGGCTGAGGACATGGACCTAGGACTTCGTACTTGCCTACTAACGCGATGGAATCAGGTACAAACGTGGCATTCTGTAAATTAATGCTGGGGCAATCCCCGAACACAACTAGACAATTTAAGGTACGGACACACATGCTTATTTATAAATCGAGCTTACTTAAATAGCTAAAGCATGCTACAACACTGTTCACACATGCTCTGAGCACACCCCCTTTCACCGCACCTCAGGTAGCTTGCTCGAAAATCAAACGACTGGTGATTTTTGAGCATGCTCGAAATAAGCATGCTTGTTACTAGCAATGTGTGTACACACATGCTATTAAGTAGCAAGTGCTTGAAATAAGCATGCTTTCGTGCTACAAATAAGCATGGGTGTCCGTACCTTTACTGATGTTAATTGTACTTAAAATAAAGAGAGTTACAAATTGTTTAAATTTAATTGTATTCAATTTAATATACTATTAAAAGTTATGTTGTGTTTTATTTGAATATTTGTGCCATAAAGACTATAAAGAAACGCAGGCTTACATTAAGTTTAGAACACCAATTATATATAATACTTTCACAATTGAATAACTTGCAATAATTCAGCAAAATATTGTCTTTGGCTTTTCCATAATTTGTATAATTTTCTTTTAAATAATAAATAAAGAATGTTAAACTAATGATTGGTACCAACAACATTCTCCGATGAAAAAGTGTTGAGAAGATGCGGAAGCAATTCAAACATCGCTTGAACGTCTTAAAAAATAGGCATTCTGAATTTTTTAATATGTACTATTCCAAAGTGCAAAGATTTCTCAGACATTTTGGTACGTATTCAAAGATTTCTCAGTCATTTTGGTACGTATTCAATAATGCTATAGGTACTCCACAATTTTGTTAACAAAACACCATTCTAGGATTACAATACGTTTATACGAGAAATTTGTAATACAAAAAGTATACGCAGTGTTTGGATGTTTATAATTTTGTTATAAACCAACCATATCCAGCATTTAAGAGGTTAGTCATCCAAAATAAAACTTATTTTATAGTATTATATTGCCACTTTTATTATTTGCAGAGATCAAATACATTTGAACAAGAGATGTTTAAAAAATCTTTGGGCAAAAATTGCAGAAGAACTGCAGTTGGAGTAGGCTAACAATGGCACTGAATTGCCTCCTATAGATGAAAATATAAGCATTTTTGAATGGCCTTTATAAGCATCTATAGCATTATTGAATGGTCTTTAAGGACTACAAAAGTTTATAAATGAAGAGCACAAGTACTTATGTTCAACACGAACGATATCCAAAGTTTACATAAGCTATAAGAGTGGTTACATCTACACTAAACAATATCTTTCCTTTACACGAGGACACTCTTTAATACCAGTGTAATTTTTTAATTTGAAATTCTTACCGCAGTTATATTTCAACATCATAACCAAAGAGTCTCGTACTTACGTAAGACAGAGCATAAAAGCCTTTACAAATTATGGAAAAGCCAAAGACAATATTTTACTGAATTATTGCAAGTTATATTCAATTGCGAAAGTATTATGTAATTGCTGTTCTAAACTTAATGTATTTGTGTTTCTTTAGTCTTTATGGCACAAATATTCAAATAAAACACAACATAAATTTTAATATAGGTTAATAATATGGTGATCTACAGGAGGGATGTAAATTTTTAAACAAATCAAAAATTACAGCCACATCCTGGATTTGAACCAGGGACCTTTGCGTTTCTAGCACAATGCTCTCCCATCTGAGCTAATGAGGCCTATGACATTTGTTAGATATAATTGTCATAAATCAAGGTTATAAGTTATAAGTTACTACCAAACACTAACCTATCTTGACGTACACCTATCAAATGTAATCTACTTTGGAAGTAGGGTTCACACCAACAAACGGATTGTCATATCCAGACTGAATTACAAATGAAAATGTTTAACGACATATTTGTCAAATTAATATTATAATTTATAGGTTAATAATATGGTGAGATCTGTACATATCTCTTAGGGCCGATATATTCACCTATCGTCAAAGTTGTCGTTAGCCAACGAACAGATTACGATAACGTTCACGTTAAAAATGAATTTGTCTTTTCACCGATCTGTAACTTGTCGTCAGGTAACGAGGACGTAAATATCGCAAAGGAATGTTTTTCGGTAGTATAGTATCAAATGTCGGTAAAAAGGTGTACTAAATCAACACGGACCATAACTTGAACTAATTGCCGCTAGCTGCAGCGCCATAAATGACACTGACAAAACGTAACCAAAATTCAGTCGAACCTATTTTTTAACCGCATCAATTAAAAAACCCAAACAAAAAAAAATAGTATGGAAGGAAAAAAGAAAGAAAGGAGTACCAGTTTTGCAGTGTCGGGGGTAGACCTCCTCGTAGACCCATTTATTAAAGTTGTCGATATGGTTATGCCGATTATCACTGGTATATTATCTACGTGCGGATATTCTACACCGACATGACACCGGGTATACCGAGCAAATGACACGTGAATGAGTAAAGTAGTTATTTATGTTACAAGTGCCGAAAGTCCGCAATAGCGCGACTCGCTTACATGCGACGCTCCGCCAGGTATAAACGGTGTACAATATCCGAACGCAGCCGTAGAAGTCGAATTCCATCAGCCATAACCGGTCCTTCAAAAATAATGAGGTCTTCAATTTCCTCAAAGTCGAATTCAACAAATTCGGCCATATTAACTAAATAGTGACCAGTAATGACTTCAATTAATACAGCAGCACGTACGTACGTAAATATTTGTCAGTTTGACTTTTTGTTTGACATTCAGCACATGCTCTGTGATTGGTTCAAAGTGTTCGTTATCAGTTTAGCGGCAGGTTCATTCGATCGCTAAATAAATTCGTTCGTTAAGCGTATTTATCCGGTCGGTAACGTTAACGACAGGTGAATAGACACATTTTTACCTTTTATCTTGTCGTTTAGATGACGAACAGTTTCACGATAGGTGAATATATCGGCCCTTAATGTATTTGTGTTTCTATAGTCTTTATGGCACAAATATTCAAATAAAACACAACATAACTTTTAATATAGGTTAATAATATGGTGATATACAGGAGGGATGTAAATTTTTAAATAAGTAAAAAATTTACATCCCTCCTGTATATCACCATATTATTAACCTATAATATTAATTTGACAAATATGTCATTAAACATTTTCATTTATTACTTTTAATAGTATATTAAATTGAATACAATTAAATATAAACAATTTGTAACTCTCTGTATTTTAAGTATAATTACATCAGTAAGGTAGTCAACTAGAACTCATATACATCAAGTACCTAATTTGAACACTTTCCGTTTCCATCGCATATATTTAATTGTCACAAGAAAACATATCCACATATCACAAAAATTACGAACAGTATATAGGTATAGAAATAAATAAATATGTAAAGGGTTTCCCTTTAATATTGCGACTAACTGAAAGGGGTTGTACCTAATTAATATTTTTACTTTATCATACGCAGTATGTAAAGTATTGTAATCGTGCCGAAAAAAAAATTGAGATTTTAGCGGAAATAGGTCTTTTTGGGTCCCCTGAACATTTTTGACCAAGGTACAAAAAAATGTCTGTGTGTGTGTGTGTGTGTGTGTGTGTGTGTGTATGTATGTGTGTGTGTAAACGATTTTTACGACTACTGAAGGTATCGAGATGAAAGTTCATATTTAGAAGTTTCATGACCTAACTTAGAGCTGAAAAGGTTTTGGTTCACAAGGGTCCAAAGGAACTGGTAGTTTATTCTAAGCCTTTTTGAAGGATTTTGGAAATGAGCCGCCATTTCTGTAATTTCGACAAAATAGTTAATTAATAAATTAAAGTAGAGGAAATTTTGAATAATTTATGCCTATGACATTTTTTGGTAACATTAATAGTTTAGCTGCAAGAGCAAATTCTATCTGATCGAGATCGGTCGCATCTGCATTGATATGAAACTACATAGTAGCCAGGATTTTGACAAATATTTTTTTTTGTGCTGTCACCACACAAATGTCTATGGCTGTTACCACGCTGTCACACTCGGAGAACCGCTATGGAACGTCATCTACAGTGTCATGAACGAATATAAATCTGTCAGAATGTGAATTAGCTTTTTAAACTTGACATTTCGTAGTGGTATCAACCTAACATTTTCTATACCGAAATATAACCATTTTTGAATTTTTTTTAAATACGCATTTCTCAAAAAGCAATACAAAAAACGTTGATGTCACTCCTGCCGAAAACTACATAGCGCGAATCGCTCACATGCAACGACGACGCTCCGTCATCGGAGCGTCGTGATATGATAAAGTCATGTGCCTGGCCACATCAGATTTTTTTTTAAATAACGTCATCTCCGAAAGAGCCATTTAGGTACTAGGCTGAATATCTGTGGCCGGCTACCTGAAAATTCCTCAAGGTATTTTGGATGTTTGAATTATTCCACATAAAGGCATCGTGAGTCCCGGATACAGAGTATTGACGTTAATAATTCTTAGATCAGAGTCGCAAATCTAAAAGTGATGTATTGGTTTCAGATGTACTAGTTCTTAAAATTCCCTGTATACCTACCAGTTGAACGTTTATCGAATGGTACCCTCTACGGTTCAAATACACATAGGTATTCTGAATACTCCGGGTCCAAGGCTGGTAGAGTATTTTTTTTAGAGTATAGTATTTTACAGAGGTTGCGCTGACGCCTATATTGCCCATGTATCCAAGCGACCCCCGCAGATGCCTACAAACTCACGAAAAAGTGACGTCAGTGGAGTCAGGACAGGAGTTTAGCGTGTTACGAGATAGCGTTTGTGACGTCACTGGGAGACCTCGTCCCCGCCCCGCAAATGCCGGTCGGCGCAACCTCTGTAGAATAGGCTTTACCGGCCTTGCTCCGGGTCGTCAATTCTGGGTGGGAAGATGGCTACGTGAGTGCAATCAATACAGCCTATAATGCCTGGAACCTGATATTTCTCAAAGAATCTACAAGCAATGCGTGAGGTAAAACGTAGTCCATCACTTGTATAACGTTATCATTTACCGAAGCTTCGAAAAATTAAGCTCATGATGGAATGTTTGACGGAAATTAGACCCACGTATCAAATATTTCTGGTTGATTCTATCCATCTGTTACCTACGTCTCTTATACATCGGTATAATATGGTAAGAGCCCGATGCGTAAAACCGCAGTGCGGTCAGTAGGTATCTAAATTTTATAACAATGTTATAATTACACTTTATTATACATATTACCCCATTAGTGTTCTTATACCCTCGTTTCAAGATCCAACGCAGTATCTTTAGCCTGATGATCCTTCAGAATGGTCGCAACAATTCGACAAGATTCCAAAACAATTCCTTGCTTAATCGGAACATTCGAACAAATTGGGTACCTATCTGTGAGCACTTCAAGAGGTGTAGCTACGTCATTCCTATCAATTTGTCGCCTATTTGCGGCTTCACGCTCTTCGATAAGCTGAATTTGCGGGAACTCGTCCAAGTGTGGGTAGCCCCAAGTGATTCTTCAAGCCTTCGCTAGTACCTAGTACCTAGTTATGAAATAATTCGCCCGGGAGGTAATAACAGAAATTTCCGATTCATTTTCGCAAGCTTAATTTTTTGTGTATGACCTCCTCCGCGACAGGGGGTTACAGGAGGGTTACAACCCCAGCAAAAAAATAATTAAAAAAAAAAATTATAGCTAATACATACGCGAAACTGCAATGTATCAGTTGAAACATAAGAAGCTTAGAAAATATCGTCTGCCACTTAAATTTCTCACCAAAACTCGTCTGCCACCCAGGGCCGCGTTAAGGCATGTTAGCGCCCTAGGCATTTTTCTTTTTGCCGCCCCCTTATATAAATAAAAATTGATATTTTCAGAATAGTATAACATTACTTGCCGCCCTAAAAAAGGCTGCCGCCCTAGGCAGCTGCCTCACTCGCCTAATGGATAAATCGGCCTGCTGCCACCCATATAAGTAAAAGCGAAAAAAAAAATAATAAAAAATTATGTCCGCAAGGATGAAATTGATTGAAATGCTTCTTTTTATATCAGCAAACCCAAAAATAATAGTCTGCCACTAATAACATTATAAGGGGTTATAATAAGGGGTTGTAACCCTCCTGTAACCCCCTGTCGCGGAAGTGCGCCGGCAGACGTTCAGATTACCTACTATTATACAATACACACATAACGCATACAAAAAAAATAAAGCTTGCGAAAATGACCCGGAAATTTCTGTCGTTACCTCCCGGACTATAGTTTATATTTTTGCTGAATGCACACTTCTTTTGTGTGTGCATATATCACGCCATGTCCATATAAGGACATGTCAACCGCGATTGGCTAAGAACGCTACCGAATAGAAGGAAACCACCAACAACCTAGGGATCAAACACACCGAGAAGTCCAACCAGGGGGCCGCACGACAGCCACACCCAAGTATCAACTTCCGACGAACGTTGTGGACCCAACAACACGGGGCTATCGACACCGTACAACCACTGAAGCAGTCCAAAGGGGTAGTTTACAACTGCCAGTATCCTGTTGGCGCTACGATCAGCGTACGTCACGTCAGCAAAGCCGCACCCAGTCGCCGCCATCTTGCATATAACATCGTTACAGGACTATACTTAACCCTCCTGCCGCGGCAACGGCGAAAATGTGGGAAAATGGACGGGGAAATCGCGTCTCCCGCGGCTGGAGGGTTAAAGTAAGTCAGTTTTGAGAGTTTTATTCTGTGGTACAAATTGTAATGCAAACCCGTAGTAAAACAAACAATTCGGAAAATTCTTCTTCATTGGTCTCAGTGAAATAAATATAGCATTAAGAATAATCCCAGACTTTGATGGTAATTGTTCAAATTTACATAAATTTATCCGTTGCTGTGAAATCGTCAGTGCTACGGCAACTGAACCTAACGAGCAACAAGTATTGGTAGATATAATCACAACTAAGTTACCTAATAGGAGCCGCGTATCACATAGTAAAACACAAAGATTTCAAAACATGGTAAGACCTGAAGACAGCTTTGCAAGAACAGTTTCTAGAAAAAACTGATTAATAAAGTCTCTGGTAACCAAACCAGTCAATACACAGAAACCTAAAATTAAATGTAATCATTGTTCGAAGATAGGTCATTTGGAGAATAATTGTTACGCCAAAAGAGCAAATTCAAATAATAATAATTCTTTTCCGTCTTTCACTAAGCGGGAAATTAAAGTAGAATCAAACACGCTTAATATAACTTGCGCATACTGTAAAAAACCAGGCCATCATATTGTGACATTATAAAAAGTGGCTACCCCTTTGTGGGTAGTCACATTATGTCTTTGCATCTCAAGGGGCTGTAGCGGAGATGGTAGCCTCCCCGAGGGATAAATACGCTTCACAACTGTTTAAATAATCAATTTATTTTCTGTATTCTAATACACTGGTATGGTTCTTAATAACTGCTTAATAACTAACTGTATACAAAATGGTTTCAATCCTTTATAGTGGTTCTCCAAGGTATTGGGATGTACCCGACCTTCCTGGTGTCGACTTGTTTGTTGTTTTAGCGTTGCACACTCCTAGAACAAGGTTCCCAAAACACAAACTAACCTCGCGACTGATTATGTTTAATGCGCCGGATACCCTATGTGACAATATATAGGTACGCGATTGTTTCAAAAGGAAGCGAGCGGATTCCCAGAAGCAAGCGCAAGTAAATACCTACTGTTACGCAACAGTCAGCTGGACCGATGTCGGGAAACTTGCAGCCTACGACCGAAGCGGACCGTTCGAGTCGCGTAAACGCAATGCCCTAGAGGGCCTAGACTCTAGAGGGATCTTCTCCAATTACCAAATCTTTTATTGTCAATTTCTGTTTCGACTTGCTTGATGAAGTAAGTATGAATGGTGACATTTGTAATACTCCGGTTACGAAATTTCTTGTAGACAGTGGTAGCCAAATAACTCTTGTAAAACGTCAATGCGTCCTTGGTGATACGCACTCTGCTACACGGATCATAAAGCCGAATTAAAAGGTATCGGTGAATCAACTCACCAAGCATATGGAATCTGTCACGCTAATTTTGCTATAGACGACGTTAAGTGTGCCGCAGGATATCCATCTTGTTTCTAATCAATTTCCGATAAATTGTGATGGCATTTTAGGCAAAGATTTCTTTACAAAGTATACAAAGCCGAAATTAATTACGCTACACAATCTATCAATCTTCAAATACGTAATAAACGCGTTTCTTTAAGCATGCACCACATAGAGGAAGATAATTTTATCAAAATTCCAGCACGGTCAAAATTTGTTGCAAAAATTAAAGCAAACCTCCGAGAGGAGTCGTTGTGTTTTGCCAATGAAGTTGAGCCCGGCATCTATGTAGGTAACTGCCTTGTAAAACCTGATAAAGGCTATATCAGTGTTCCTTTTATAAACTCGATAGAAGTCGAGGTTAATCTTAAAAATCCCAAACTCGAGTTTGAGGATTTTAGCCTCTTTAATGTTTCGCGCTTTTCATCTAATAAATCTTGTAGGTACCTACGTTAGAAAGACTAAATAAACTACAAGACTCTTTAAGATTAAATCATATGGAGAATCACCAGCGTGATAGCATTCTTAAGTTATGCAAATCCTTTCATGAAATATTTCTCTTAGATGGTGATAGTCTCCCTTATACAAATACTATTACTCACAATATTCTTACGCAAGACGAAATTCCTATTAACGTGAAACCGTATCGACTACCGTTTCACCAACAAAATGAAATCAAAAAACAAATTGAATCTATGTTAGATAACGACATAATTAGGGAATCTCAATCTCCATATAATTCCCCTTTGCTAGTAGTTCCCAAAAAGTCGGATGCTGAAGGTAACAAGAAATGGAGAGTACCTAGTCGTAGATTTTCGAAAATTGAACGACAAAACCATTACGAATATCAAATTGTACACAAAGCAGGAAAATCCAACACTAACGCTGACGCATTGAGTCGAATTCAGGATAATGAGGTAAATTGTGTTAATGCTATTACGAGAAATCAAACAATGACTCTAAGTATAATAAATTCCTTAATGAACTAGGTACATTCAAAAATTATTATAAACAGCAATATAACCGATAGTCATAAAAGCATAAAAGATGCCGACTCGCAATTAACACGAGTATATTTTATCACAACAAGTGAACAAGCCTCTAAATCATCCTGTATAGAATCAGATGTTAAAGATAAGCTGACATCCGAAACCACTGCGATAACTAAACCATTACACTTCACGGTCACTGGCATACAGTACGTCTGTATACCGATCAACGAAACCCCTACTGATGCAGATTTATTTTCGTCATTAATAACTCTTTATAAATTTCTAAACGAAATACAAACCGAAAACATAGCATTAAGTAGTAAATTTTAATCAATATTCTCCTTACCGCCATTTCAAAATGGATAGGTATTGTTCGATCCATGTTAAGATATGTTTTTAAAAGTTCGAGTATAACGGTAACTATCTATTAATAATTAATAATAACATATCCGATGTAACCTCAATAGAAGAGAAACAAACAATGTTCAAAGAATTTCACACAAATCCTTTAGGTGGACACAAAGGACACAAGGTAGACAAAGATAATTGGGATACCTGGTTGCCTTATGCAATTTTTACTTACAATACTACCGTTCACACTTCTACAAATTATACTCCATTCGAATTGCTATTTGGTAGGGAGGCAAACCTACCTACAGCTTTAAAACGTCCTCCAGATATTTGTTATAATTACGACTTATATCAGAATGAACTGAAATCGAGACTACAACACTCTTTCCAAGTAGCTCGTGAAAACCTTTTGAGTAACAAAGAAAAATCTAAAAATTATTACGATAGAACATTTGTTGTTCTATCGTAATAATTTTTAAAATCGGATCAAAAGTTATGTTATATAACAACAACAAAAAGAATAAATTGCACCCTGTCTATAAAGGACCATACACTGTAGTAGAAATCAATTCGGACGTAAACACTACGATCCTCATAGGTAATCAAAGGCCAAAGGGTCAAAGTGCACAATAACCGATTAAAAATATTTGAATAAGTGGAATTATCAGGTACTATTTCTCTTACAGATGTGGACCTTAGCGCTAACAATCCTCCTTGTCGCCAAGTATTCCCGAGCGCATGAATTGTACAACGTCACTCCTATTGATCATCAACCTGGACTATATTACGGTTTAGCATTATATCATAGAGTGTGGAAACTATATTCCGAAATGAATTTGCGGAATTATCAGAGTCTGTATCAAACCGTTCTAGTAAGTACTAAGGAAATTACTGCAATTTGTAACCAAGCAAACACTGTAGCGGTTTTGACATGTGGAACATATTCATATCTTATTAACAAAACAACTCAAAACAACGTCAAAATACGTTGTCGCTAAGTTTACTATAGGATCTGACAAAGCGTATATAACAAAACGATCAGCTCTCAATTTCGTGGGACATGGTTCCAAGCTCTTATTTGGAACGTTAGACGAAGACGATCGTATAATTTTTACGGATAAAATAAAAAATTTGGAATCAAACAAAATAAAATGATAGAATTGTCACATCATCAAATATCTACGTTCGAAGCAGCTATGAATGTAATGAACGAAACCTTAAAGTCTGGAAATAATTTACTTGAACAATTACAAAATCATATGAGAAATCTTACACTTTATACAAATAACATAACACATGTTGTAAATGATATGAAGGCCCGAGTTCAATTCGTAGAGAGATTTGAAGCAGGATTTTCGATTTACGAGTTATTAGTAACTCAACTTTACACTTGTCAAGAACATTTGATCAGTATTTTAATTTCTGCCAATGAAGGTACCATCCATCCTTATTTAATAGGACCATCCATACTTATAAAAGAATTACAAGAAATACAGCATTTAATTCCCCGAGAGGTAACTTTTCCCGTACCACTTATAAACGATTACTCTCATGATTTGTATAAATTGGTTTCACTGAACTTGTATCTCCATGATGACAATTTAATGTTTGTATTGAAAGTGCCGCTAGTTAACAAAGACTTCTACCAAGTGCAACTTGGTAACTTTACTTTTTAGCTAATAAGGATTATTTTACTCATTGCCAAACTGCTAAAGAGATAATGATTTGTAAGGAGTCAATTTCCTTCCATTTTGTCAGATCTGAAAACAATTGTGAAGTAACGCTTTTCACAACCGGAACGTTATCTGAAAATTGCGACAAACGCATCATAAAACTTTCTTCAATTTCAGTTATAACTTTAGAGTATTCTAACTCATGGATAATTTCAGTACCTAATGCTACCAATCTTCAGATAACTTGCGAAGAAAATAATAAGTTTTCAATAATTTTAAATAATACTTTCATTTTAGAATTAACTCCAACTTGTAAAGCTTTTACGAACAGTATCATTCTAAAATCATTTAGAGAATCAAAACTTTCAACAAAACTGAACAGCTCATTGATCCCAAATATTATAGATTTTAAAGACATCATTTTAAACAACCCTAAATTAAACTTTGATAAATTACCAACATTTAATTTTACTCCTCCCACACCAGATCTTGTTACTTTAGATAAGTATAGTAAGGAGTTAGGAGATTTAAAAGAAATAGAGCACACTGTTGTGTTATCTCCGCATAATAAACACCATTATATCTCAATTTATATTATCATAATTGTTCTAATTTTCGTGATTACTATTGTAACCCTATATTTTGCAAAACTTAAAAAAATTCTGCACCTTCAAAAGTATTTACAATCATTATTACCTAAGCCATTAGAAATTGAAACACAAGTCGTACATACAACAGAATCTGAAGGGGTAGATATTACAAAAAACTCAAACGAAAATTGTAGCAACCCTAGCTACAAGTTTCAAAACTAAGGGGGGAGGTGTTATGAAATAATTCACATTCCTTTGTAGGTACGACATACCCAGTAACACAGCATGGAAGATTCCACTAGTCTATATTTTTGCTGAATGCACACTTCTTTTGTGTGTGCATATATCACGTCATGTCCATATAAGGACATGTCAACCGCGAGTGGCTAAGAACGCCTCAGGCGAATCTTCCACGACGTGTCTGCTAGTTACCTGAAATGCAGATACACTTTAGTATTAGTTCAACCATAACCATTGTAACATCTAACGACGGAATAAATCGTGTTAAAAGGTTTTGTGAGTTTTTATCTTCAAACCATCCGCTACTGAAAAATCCCAAATTAAGTACGAGAACATCCCCGTCAATCCCCGTATTCGCTTCAAGCGCCGTAATATAGCATGCAAAGCGTAACCAAAAATGTATAGGTTAAGGTGGCGCCAGACATGCGGCATTCGGCAAGTGCCGAGCGATCGCTCGGCAAATAGCGAATAATTAAAGTGCTCGCATTTTTTCGCCAAGTACTCGCGATGTAGTGAGCACTTCAAACTACATATGCGCCGTTTGTCGTGTGTCGAGTAGCTTTGGTAACAACGAATATTCGCTATCCAAAGTATACAAACTGCAAACCCACGGCCATGGACAGCGATATAGAACTTTTTATTAATTGTGCCGCTTTTGTCGTCATGTCTTGTGGCGGTATGTTAAACCCGAAAAAAGAAAACAGCAGAACATGCAAACTTGCTCATAAATACGTGCGTGCCAAACAGAGCGCTGGTATCATCCCCACTCCGACTCTCCTAATAATTCGAACACATTCGAAAAGACTCATTCGCTTCAAAAAGATGACGAGAATAGGGTCCATGTAAGTTTAGTTGCCCCTCCTGGCACCTGCACCTGTTCACAGAGTACTCTGTGAACAAGACGCGAATTGCGTCGAAACGTTAGAGAAAATATACTTTAGTTAAGTACACGTTCTTTGAAATAGCCTCTATCCCCAAAAATAAAACCGTTCGTATATATATATATATATATATATATATATATATATATATATATATATATATATATATATGACGAATTAAATCTATATCCTGCTACAGGGCTCAGTAGTTCAGCGGTAGAGCAATTCCCCGGCAAGGAAGAAGGCCCCGGTTCGAATCCGGGCTGAGACCGTATCCTTTTAATTAATTTTAAAAATTACTTCTCGCTTGGATTCTATTTACGTCATATTCCCTATATAGTATATTTAAACCGATTAAACCAGTTTCCTACTTTCCACTAGCTAGATTTGCGATAAACTTGACATACCATGAACCAATTTCCACCAGTGTCCAATAGATGTCATGATAATAGTAGTTAGACAGCAACCCGTACTGTTACTATCGTTTGAAATGACGAATTAAATCTATATCCTGCTACAGGGCTCAGTAGTTCAGCGGTAGAGCAATTCACCGGCAAGGAAGAAGGCCCCGGTTCGAATCCGGGCTGAGACCGTATCCTTTTAATTAATTTTAAAAATTACTTCTCGGTTGGATTCTATTTACGTCATATTCCCTATATAGTATATTTAAACCGATTAAACCAGTTTCCTACTTTCCACTAGCAAGATTTGCGATAAACTTGACATACCATGAACCAATTTCCACCAGTGTCCAATAGATGTCATGATAATAGTAGTTAGACAGCAACCCGTACTGTTACTATCGTTTGAAATGACGAATTAAATCTATATCCTGCTACAGGGCTCAGTAGTTCAGCGGTAGAGCAATTCACCGGCAAGGAAGAAGGCCCCGGTTCGAATCCGGGCTGAGACCGTATCCTTTTAATTAATTTTAAAAATTACTTCTCGCTTGGATTCTATTTACGTCATATTCCCTATATATATATATATATATATATATATATATATATATATATATATATATATATATATATATATATATGTTAGATGTTTCCCGCCACTTGAATACGTGAACCCCGGCTTTAACTTAGGGATACGAGTTTTTAAATACCTTCTCGATGATATCATGCCTATTGCCGTTCGGATGACACAATTTTATAACAGTTGCGTTCTTGTATTTGATACGAAAGGTTGTGTGGAATAAATTGATTTGTAGCAGTGATAGTTTGTTTTATTTTCACGAGTAGTCGTCTGTTAACATCAGAAGCGGGACTGAATTCACGTGCAAAACCCAAGAACAACGAAGATAGGAAGTTATTTGAACAATGGCGCCCCAAGAAATAAACAAAGAAACAATAGGAAAATAGCAACTCTCACAACCTGGCAAAAGGACTTGAGATCATATTATGGCGATTATGGTACTAGGTATCAAAACTGTTTGTTTTCGAGATACTAGTGATGCTAAAAAAAGAAATCTTATAATTTTGGTGAGTCATAACTTGTTGAGATAATTAGTTGCACTACAGTGAATGGAAAATCATGTAAGTAGGGTTGCGCATAATTGCAATTTCTAAAACTGTTGTCAATTTTTGATATGAAGTGAATGTATTGTTGTTTTTGTTTTTATACCGAGAGAATTGCACGACTGAAGTCAATGGATGTCAGACGAATTTTGAATAACCCGCACTGGTTCAATTGTTGATGCAAATCAGGATGAACGAGCGGTTTCCGAAAGATTTTGCTGGGGCTGTGTTCTACACCGCTTAGAGGCGTGTTGAAGAGATGGAATGATCTTTAACATTGGAAATGTACGCAACGATGATATGAATCGTAGGTTGGTGTTGCGGAGACGGAGTAAGAAAAAATATTCTTTCTATGGTGTCTGATGGATATACCTGAATGGTTTGTGTTTTATAATTTAACAAGTGATCGTTTTCCGTAATTACGAGTAATGAGTTTAGGTAATTACTGAATAATTTAAAACTGTTTGCTGTTTGTTGTTTATTAGTGAACAATTGAAAATGCAAAGTATCGTGTATGATATTATAAAAAAAATTACGTAGGTATGCTTAGTGCATTATTTGAAAATTAAGACTAATTAGTCTGCATATGATAATTTGAGAATTTGGAGCTGTTATGCCTTTTATAATTGGATAATTCAAGTTTTTTTATACTGCGTTATTTATGAATTCAAAAGGTTTTATAGTTCGTGTGTCCTAATGAATGGGAGTAGACCGCTTTTACGCTTTGCAATTAATGGTTGTACCTAGTCTTTTTGGTAAGTACTCGTATTGTTATGAGATCTATCATATGTGGCCGTGAGAGCGAATTGAACGTTGAATTGATGCTATCAAATCCAGAAATGAATTTTGTAAAACGGTTGCCATAAACCAACAGAGGTATTTAGTTACTACTATTTATTTTATCAGATTTGATTTTAAGTAGACTGTAGAGATCATCGCGTTTTATGATTCGGTCTCTGTCTCGTTAGTGGTAGAGCCAAGATGTTGGCTGACGTGCCACCAGTGATCTATTTTTGTTTCTGTCCTGTCAGAGGTTGAGCTTCAGGGATGGCTGTAGTCCCACTACTTCTAATGTCAAGAAATTAGATTCAACAAAAGCAGAAAAGAAGCTGAACATTTTGAAATCGGAGACCAAGTTGTCGTTGAGGACACCCAGGCAGCGGGGTCAGGCAAGTTAGGTAACAAGTACCTAGGACCATTTGAAGTCGTTCACGTTCTGGAAAACGACCGCTATGTATAAAAAGGGTGGACAAAAGGTCTTAAGTCACCAGAGCTGCTGCTCTAGACCAACTGAGACGCTGGCCAAGGGACAATTAAGAATGGCACGTTAATCTAACTTTGTAATGTTAAGGTTACTACTGTTATTTTATGGACCATAAATGGTCAAGTATTAATTGTTCTACGGACCATAAATGGTCAAGTATTAACTGTTCTATAGACCATAAATGGTCAAGGACCATACATGGTCAAGGACCATACATGGTCAAGGACCATAAATGGTCAGTGTTATCGTTTTATGGACCATAAATGGTCAGTGTTATCGTTTTATGGACCATAAATGGTCAAGGACCATACATGGTCAAGGACCACAAATGGTCAGTGTTATTGTTTTGTGGACCATAAATGGTCAAGGACCATACATGGTCAAGGACCATACATGGTCAAGGACCATAAATGGTCAGTGTTATTGTTTTATGGACCATAAATGGTCAAGGACCATACATGGTCAAGGACCATACATGGTCAAGGACCATACATGGTCAAGGACCATACATGGTCAAGGACCATACATGGTCAAGGACCATAAATGGTCAGTGTTATCATTTTATGGACCATAAATGGTCAAGGACCATACATGGTCAAGGACCATACATGGTCAAGGACCATACATGGTCAAGGACCATACATGGTCAAGGACCATACATGGTCAAGGACCATACATGGTCAAGGACCACAAATGGTCAGTGTTATTGTTTTATGGACCATAAATGGTCAAGGACCATACATGGTCAAGGACCATAAATGGTCAGTGTTATCGTTTTATGGGCCATAAATGGTCAAGGACCATACATGGTCAAGGACGATAAATGTCAGTGTTATCGTTTTATGGACCATAAATGGTCAAGGACCATACATGGTCAAGGACGATACATGGTCAGTGTTATTGTTTTATGGACCATAAATGGTCAAGGACCATGAATGGTCAAGGACCATACATGGTCAGGTATTGTTTTGGTACCAGAAATGGTCAGGTACTAAACTTCTATGGACCATAAATGGTCAAGTACTGTTATTTTGTGGGCCAGAAATGGTCAGGCACTATTGTTGTATGGACCATAAATGGTCAAGTACCATAAATGGTCAACTACTAAAAATGGTCAATTATTATTGTTGTATGGACCATAAATGGTCAGTGCTATTCTGTGTTTCTATGTTTCAGCGGATGGGAATTATATATTGGGCAAAGTAAGTTCTGCAGCCGGGATTACACGAGGGCACGAGGACTTGCCAAGACCAGGATGACCGTGTTAGATGTTTTCCGCCACTTGAATACGTGAACCCCGGCTTTAACTTAGGGATACGAGTTTTTAAATACCTGCTCGATGATATCATGCCTATTGCCGTTCGGATAACACAATTTTATAACAGTTGCGTTCTTGTATTTGATACGAAAGACCGAAAACAAAATGGCTGCCAGTTGCTCGAGGGCGTTGCTCCTGATTGGCCGTAAAAACAAAATGGCTGATCCTGATTGGTCGATGGGCGTGGCCTAAAAAGGGGTGGGGAAATACTGGCTCCTGATTGGTCGGTGGGCGTGGCCTAAAAAGTGGTGGGGGAAATACTGGCTCCTGATTGGTCGGTGGGCGTGGCCTAAAAAGTGGTGGGGGTAAAAGGGGCGGGGCGCCGGAATCGTCCTAGTTCCTACTGTTGTGTGGAATAAATTGATTTGTAGCAGTGATAGTTTGTTTTATTTTCACGAGTAGTCGTCTGTTAACATATATATATATATATATATATATATATATATATATATATATATATATATATATATATATATATATATATGCAATTTCTACTGTGATGTTTAAAAATCGATTTCAGTAGGTACATTTTATGTACATTTTACAAGTACATTTTAGGTATAGGACATTGTACACAAAGTTGATCTAAAACTTTCCATAGAATTGAGAAATGTATTAATATGTTAGGGTTGCCATTTGAAAAAATCGACTTTTAGTACTTTTCTCGAATTCAACTTTGATCTTATAATTTGAACACCCTGTATAACTTTTAGAAGAGTTCTACCGATGTGTCGATAATACGTTACCTTCACAACAATTTCGCCGGACGACTTTTTTCCAACGGTCAAAGGAGATATATATATATATATATATATATATATATATATATATATAAACTGATGTAGGAATTCTTCGGGTATCGATCAAAAAATTTTAAAAACTCGCTTTTGTGGAAATTGTTGTATGTCGGACAATATGTGTCCTTCTTCAGGCAGTTACACTCTACAAAAATGCACAAATAAAACAAATGAACAATCACATCAATAGAGAACTTACTCGGAGTTCATATAGGCGGCAAGTGTTTTTATTTCGACAGAATTTAATTAGACGATGTGTAATATTGGGGACGTCTTTCTTTAAGAGAAGTAAACTATCTTGATTATTTGTCTAACTAAAAATACTGTCTTCTTAAAGTGAACTTGTCCCGGTTTGTAGCAGGGCAAATACTTAGATTAATCCTGCTCAGGGATATTAAATTTATGGGTTCTTGTCCTGGAATCTTGTTGGAAAATACTGGCAACAATTAATAATAACGGTAGCGTTAATTGTTTACTAAAATTCAATACTTGTCTCATGTGCCCCTCGATATTTGACCCTGTGTAACTTCTAATTAAAAGACGGTTGTTCTCAAAACAATATATATTAACAGTCAAGAAATAATAGGATAAACTCCTTTATATAAACCAATTGTTAAAAACTAATACAAACACGATGTCAGAGAGATTAGCCCTTGTGATTTATCACCCTAGTGGTATTTCGACGCTGTCTGAGATATTCTTAAACAATACAACTTTTCTAACCTTTTATGGAGCTGTGGAAGTACGTCTGCAGGTGACTCGTGATGAATCTCTCTCTCTCTCTCTCTCTCTCTCGCTGAAAGCTGTAAGAAGGTTGTGAATTCTGCTATATCTGGTATCGGTTGTAGTCTCGAATATGGCCCCTCTGGTATGCTGATTGTAGCGGAGGTTTGAACTAAGTCAAGAACCCCTAACGCAAATTCGCACGAACAGCAGGAAGCACAAGTAAACGTTTTGAAATCTACTTAGAGACTAATCTTTGAGGCGCTGTCTCTGTTCCCAGGAAGACCTTATGGGCTGCATCATCTACACCCAAACCATCCAATCATTGCAACCAAAATCTAATTAACCAACCAAGGAAACTTTGCAAAAAATGTTCCTTCCTTAGCACCGCCCCTCTCGTGTTGGTTCTCCATGGAATACCCTGTTCCGAGAAGTGCCTAAATATATCACGAAAAAATGGTCAGAACGTGACTTTTAGCAGTTTCTCTATACGCATTTTTGAATATACATAAACAGAATATACATTATCTCTAAACATGTTGACTCTACTATGACCTTGAACGATAAGCAAATTCTGAAATTTATTTTTATTCTTAATCTTGACTTTAGCAAAAACACTTTTGTAAGTTAATTTTAAGGAATCAGAAAAACTAGTAAATATATGAAAAGGTAAGACTGACTGCAAATGATCGTTTAACCCATGCATCATTAATTCCAATCTACTGATATCAGTTAAGGTGATTTGTATTTCTAAACTAATAGTAGTAGTTTTTATTCTATGTGTGAAACCGTTTATCTTACTGAGAAGTCTACTATCCCTTGTATCCAGCAGAGAGGCGGTCGTCTTCGTTCCATCGCTAATGTGTCTCGGTGTCAAGTTCATTTTTCTACATCGTACTAAAAATGTCAATCGGTTTTTCATCTTGGCCAGCCTGGTGTTAGCGTTGCTTAATTGCTTCATACTACTGACTGTAGCGTGTCCATATTGTCGTTTGACATCGTTGTAGAAACCCATATTAAATCTTCACTGATGTAGGAAATATTCGATCGTGATACTATAAACTGATATAGGAATTCTTCGGGTATCGATCAAAAAATTTTAAAAACTCGCTTTTGTGGAAATTGCTATATTTCGGACAATATGTGTCCTTCTTCAGGCAGTTACACTCTACAAAAATGCACAAATAAAACAAATGAACAATCACATCAATAGAGAACTTACTCGGAGTTCATATAGGCGGCAAGTGTTTTTATTTCGACAGAGTTTTAAGACGTTTAAGATACCTGTTTGTTTTTTTTTCAGTCTTGCATATTTTATTTTCGATTTTTTTTTGTGTATACGCAAATAATTAGGTATTCGACGTGTCCGGAATTGTTCGTTGGAGAATTTATTTATTTGCAGGATTGTTTTATTGTGTGCTCTATTTTTTTTTTGTGTGTGACCTGTTGAGAATTTTGTTCGTATTCTTATTCGGGAATATAAAATTAGGAGAAAAAAATGGCACTGTCGCCAGGTGCTGCCGGTGCGACCGAACGCCCCGTAAATGTCGCGAGTCTTCCGTCCTTTGCAGGCACTCAAGGCGAAGATGTGGAAGAATTCTTTGTTAAATTAGAACAAAGGGGACGCCTTGAAGGATGGACGGCAAAACAAGCGCTAGATGTAGCGAAATTGGTAACTGCAGGACAGGCATACCAATATATGCGTGTGGAGGCGGATCTGTTTGCAGCTATTACTACTTTTAAAGAGTTTAAGGCGGCAATAACAAAGAGGTTCGGAAAGAAGTTAATCCCTGGTCAAGGTGCGATCAATTTGGGGAAATGTATCCAGAAAAACGGTGAATCCGTGGATGATTTTGCTGCAAGAATACGGAGTGCAGGAGTCGACCTGTATGAGGAAAATATAGCGGGCGCCGCTGTAGACAATATGGACGGCATCAAGAAGCGGCATGAGAAAGATCTCGTCAAGCAATTAAAGGACGGGCTGGACGAAAGGATTGATGACCTGATAGGTCTCGAATTAAACAGGAACCCAATGTTCACGTTTGACCAGATTGTCACGTTGGCGCAACAGGCCGAATTTACGTACCGGAACAGGAGGCGTAAATTTGCAAACTTGCAGGTGTGCGAAGAAACAAGGCAACCACAGGTAACAGCGAGCAGAAGCAAAACACCGCCAAGAGAACAGCGGAGAGAAAGGCGATTAGAGAGACCCGAAAGAAGACAACAGGACGTTTTCCGAGGTTGTTATGGTTGCGGTAGAATTGGACACTTTATTAAAGATTGTCGAGCAATAAAGAATAACCAAACCGTTAACGACAATTATAGGTCTAATCGAGGAAACCGACAGGGCAATAAACAAAACGGTAGGAGGTCTTTAAACTGAAAAGGGACCGCTTCATGGATCCAGGAAGCGGCCCGAAGATAGACAGCGTCGGGTGTTTATCACAAATGGATCAAGTTACAGAAATGGGTTGCCATGTAAAAATTAAGTTAAATGGACATTATGTGTTATTATTGGTAGACACAGGAGCCAGTAGGAGTATAATTAAGGAATCAGTGGTCAACAAATTAAAATGTAAAGTGCGCCCAGTTGAAGATACGCTTTTAAAAGGTATTTCCGAAGCAGGTATAAAGCCTTTAGGGCAATGCATTGTTAATTTTAGTGTTGGGAGAAACCATTATCCGATCGAGTGCTTGATTTGCCCGGATTATGTTTCCATACCTGGAGAGGGACTAATTGGCAGGGACACATTAAGAAAAATGCACGCGACAATCGACATGTACGGGAACGAAATTGCTTTTGGATCATATCGATTAAAAATGTTAACAGTATCGGAGAACGATGTTTATCATTTGAATGAAAATAAATCGATACAAGAAAAGAGCAAACCTATCATTGTAGACAGATCGCAGAAAACAATCATCAGAGAAGTCCAGGGAAATATTTTCGATGCGCCGGATAACTATTCGCTCGTCACATGTGCAGCGGAAGATTTACAGATGAGACGAGGTTCAGCAGCGAGTTTCAGGGAGAAATTTGGTAGAAAACCACTACTAATTAACCAAGGAAGAAAGACAGGAGATATTGCTGTAATTAAGGACGATTTTACGAAGAGGGGCATCAATCGATTTGTTTATTATTTGATAAACAAAAGAAGAAGTACCGAACAGGCCAAATTATCGGACGTGAAGAAGTGTTTCACCAATTTATTAAAATTATGCAAGAGGAATAACGTAAGGCACCTAGCGATGCCAAGATTTGGCGGAAATCTACAATTCGACGACATCAGGGACGAAATAAGTCGCATCTTCAAAGATAGTGGACTCAATATAGATATATATTGTCTCAGGAAAACTACTCCAAGAAGGATGGCAAAAGATGAAGAAACAACACAGAAACCGGAAGAAAAAATTGTCTCGGATTCAAGCGTACGACTTGTCGAAACAATTACAGTACCACCAAGGTGCCGAATAATGTGTACAGGGAAGCAGGATATTGTATCACCAACACGGGAAATAATTATCGAACCTGTAGAAGTTCTATTCCACGGCGTTATAGCAGCCAGGTCTTTATCGAAGGCAACAAAGCAGGTACCAATATGTTTGATAAACGTATCAAACGAACCGGTGAAATTGTTAAAAAACACCATGATAGGTCATTCTTCGTAGGTAGGGACCACTGTAAAAAAGGAACACGTATTTACAGTAAACGAGGAACAAAGGAAAGGCACGACTGCTGACTTCAAATTCGAATATTTGGAAAAAAACCAGGCCACTAAGTTAACAGGACTTATAAACAAATATAAGGATGTTTTTAGCGGACCAGAATTGAAATTGAGCTGTGCAGACGACGTACAACACAATATTATTACTGAAGATATACCGCCAATTACGAAACCACCATACCGAATTCCATTCTCTCAACGACAGGAGTTGAAGAAACAAATAAGTGAAATGTTGGAACAAGGTGTGATTCAAGAATCAAAATCTCCATGGAGCGCTCCGGTAGTGATGGTAACGAAGAAAGCTCCGGAAGGAGAAAATAAAATCCGTGTGTGTATCGACTATAGAGCGTTGAACGCAGTAACAAAGCGCGACTACTTTCCCTTGCCTAACTTGCAAGAGACATTGGACCAACTTGGAAAACCTCTGTATTTTTCGACGCTAGACATGCGAGCAGGTTATTGGCAATTAAAAGTTAATAACAAGGACATAGAGAAGACAGCTTTTTCTACGCCCGACGGACATTACGAATGTTTACGAATTCCGTTTGGTCTTGTCAACGCTCCTAGTACGTTTCAGCGTTTGATGTATGTCGTTCTTTCAGGAATGACAGGTGAAGAGTGTTTAGTGTATTTAGACGATATAATTGTGTTTAGCAGAACCACTGATGAACATATGGTTCGATTAGAAAATGTTTTTAAGCGACTACGAAGTGTCAATTTAAAATTAAAATTTTCGAAGTGTATGTTTATGAAGAAAGAAGTTAAATATTTAGGACATATAGTTTCTAGCAACGGAGTGAGTCCAGCTCCAGAGAAGATAGAGGTAGTTAAAAATTATCCAAGGTTAAAAACGGTAAAAGACGTTAGAGCGTTTCTGGGATTATGTGGTTTTTATAGGAAATTTATCCCGGAATATGCTCATCATGCGAAACCACTGACCGTGCTAACAAAAGCGGACCAGCCGTTCCAATGGGAAGAAGAGCAGGAACAAGCGTTCCAATATTTCAGGAATAGATTAATTAGTCCGCCGATTTTGCGCTTTCCGAATTTTCAGGAGCCGTTTATTTTGTCTACCGATGCATCAGGAAAGGCAATTGGAGCTGTTCTGAGCCAACGTATAAACGGGGTAGAAAAGCCAATTGCCTATGCAAGTAGACAATTAAACAAAGCAGAACAAAATTATAGTGTTAGCGAACTGGAATGCCTCGCTGTGGTTTGGGGAATTAAACACTACAGATGTTATCTATATGGCACAGAATTTACCGTAATATCTGACCACCGACCACTTAAATGGCTTATGTCATTAAAGGATCCTACCTCCAGATTGGCGAGATGGGCCTTACTACTTACCGAATACAATTTTTCCATCGACTACAAAGCGGGAAAAGCACACAGTAACGTAGATGCGCTGAGCCGAATCAGGGAGAACAAGTCGGATATCAGCTGTACAGAAGACCCAAGACAGAATAACAAGAAACAGGTGACTTTCAAGGCGCCACCTAAAAACAGAAGTAACGAAATAAAGAGCAAGTATGTGAACGTCGCCATAGTAGACGAAGATGTGCCCTATCTACCTGTGATTGGAAAGGCGGACATCAAACGCGAATTATCGTTGGATGACGAATTACAAAAGGTAATCCAGGACCTGGAAGCGGACGACAAAGACGACGATAAATACTACATTGACATGGACGGGCTACTGGTTAGAAAAGGTGCGAATCTAAATACAGAGGATCGAGTTGTTATACCTGCAACCATGAGAAGCCATGTCATACGGTTATATCATGATTTACCGTACGCAGGACATATGGGAACTAACAAAACCTACAATTTACTCAAGTCTAGGGTTTATTGGCGAAAGATGGAGAATGACGTGAAGGAATATGTAAGAAAATGCATATCGTGCAACGAACGCAAGACGTCACCGCATAAAAAAAGGGCACCACTTCAAAGATTTATGAGGGTAACCCGCCCTTTTGAAGTGTTAGCGATGGACGTTGTCGGTCCACTCGTGACATCCAACGATGGGAACAAATATATTTTAACTTTTCAGGATTACTTTACAAAATACCCCGAAGCAATCGCGATTCCTGATCAAAAGACGGATACGATTGCTAGGGCATTTGTTGAAAATATTGTTTGCCGCCATGGAGTGCCGGAAAAGTTACTCACGGATCAAGGAGCAAACGTGACGTCTAAACTTATAAAAGAAATTTGTAAGATACTAGGTGTCCAGAAAATACAGACATCCGATTACCACCCGCAGAGTAACGGAAGTTTAGAAAGAAGTCATCGTGTTTTGAAGGATATTCTATCACATTACATAGACAAATCGCAGAAATCGTGGGACAAATGGCTAAGTTTCGCTATGATGGCTTATAGGTCATCAACACACACGACGACCGGTAATACACCATATTTTCTCATGCATGGCAGAGAAATGGTCTTACCTAATGACGATGTGTTTTCCCCGTCTCGAACCCGGTATGATTACGACGAAAATTATGCTTCGGAGATGACAGAACGACTGAAGCAAGTATATGATATTGTGCAGCACAACATGGAAAAGGAAGCTGAAACGCGAGAGAAGAATTACAATAAAAAATCCGCGGAAGTTACGCTTAAGGTAGGGGATATAGTGTATTTGTTTAACCCGGCTAGTACTCCTGGGCTAAGCAGAAAATTAGCTAAGTTTTGGTCTGGGCCACATGAAATTATAATGAGGTTAGGCGAGGTGACTTTTAAAATAAAGTCACTGGATAACAACAAAGAACAAATTGTTCATGTAAATCGACTTAAAAAGTACGATTCAGGTAAAGAGGTGCATGAAAGCGACGATGAAGGTAGCGGTTCGGATCAAGAATATCCAGCCCCTAGAGGTTTGAGGTTCGCGGACGGACTTTTCCCGTTACCACGGATGGAAGAACCGGTAGAAGAGGAAACCGAGTATGAGCCGTGGATAGGTACCCCGCGCTCTATGAGGGACAGTGATATACAATACCCAGCCCCACTGGACCAAATTGATGAGATTAACGACGATGATGAGTCCCGAACTGACGAACAAACCACAGAAGGTAATAATAATTCAGGTAGTAGGTTGTCCGGTAATGCGGAAGAAGATGAGGTCCAAATTCAAACCCCAAGGCGGCATCACACAAGAAGTCATGGCCGCGTATCAGACCATCCCTGGGTGTTAAAACGCCGCATATAAAGATAGGTATTGTGCACGTAGAGTAAATAGAATGTAGAACATAGGACGTCCTTAGCGTAGGTCGGAAGTAAAAAGGTATATACTTAGGTAGTAGTGTATTGCGTAAAATGGTAGAAAACATGTAGAACGAGGTCAACAATTGGGACAATAAGGTGTTACCTCATTTGAATGCGTAGGTCGCACAGACAGAGTACGACAAATTTTTGTGCGCGTTCCCTATGTTAGTCTGACGAGGTTGAGATTATACGAGCCCCGTATAATAAAACAACAGCCGAGATGGTCGAACCGGAAGAATCAAGCGAGATTCCACATTTCTGGGTGCACCACCATATAGTCGCGGTGGCAAATGAATTAGCAACGTCCACCTACACGGACAGCAGCTGTAGCAGTAGCAGCAGCACCAACAGAAGCAGCAGCAGCAGCAACAGTAACAGCAGAGGCAGCAGAATAATGGGACAACAGCAAGCCAGAAGGATGACCTGCAGGCGATCGAGGTCAATCCGAGCGGATCTGCATCGAGATGGAGCCGAAGTTGTACCCGGTGGCGGAGGATCACCAAGGCCAGAGCAACAGCTGGAACTAGTAGTCTAAGCGATGACGACTGGGCAAATAAAGAATTAAGTTAAGTATAAAGCAACTACAAGTTGATACTGCTCATAAGTAATTGTTATGTACTTTTTCACATGCGCGTCCGGATCGGGACCCACATCCACATGAAGCATACGAGATCGAGATGCCGGTACACCGCTACATCACAACCACCCCCCCGCCCCTGGATTATGGACACTTGATAAGTGCAGTGACTCAGTGACGGTTTAATTAGTGCGATGAATTCCAAGCGAAGTGTACGGGGCAGACTCATAAGATCTAATGTGTAAAGAAGATCTCGACCGGAAAATTGTAACTTTAGTTAAGTTTCATATTATTAAGGATTAGTAGCGTGTTTTGTTTTTTTTTTGGTAAGAGAGAGAGGCCCTAATTTCAGGTTTTGATTTTAATTGTGAGGTTTAGTTTGATTAATGATGAATAATTTGTCAATAATGATTCATCTAAAGCGCCGAGGATTGTAATGATGGCGATTTTGGGTATCTTATTGAATAAGAAAGAATAATAGAGCTTTGTGGAGGGTCCTGTCTTTTAGCGTGTCTTTAAGGCAGTCATAAAGTATTGGTATAGTTTATTGTTTTATGGTGGTGTTTGTCTGCATGCAGAAAGAGCGGAAATATTGGGTTTCAGTTCGTGTCTGAATCAACAGAGACAAACTTTCGGCTGTTTATGTATATTCAAAAATGCGTATAGAGAAACTGCTAAAAGTCACGTTCTGACCATTTTTTCGTGATATATTTAGGCACTTCTCGGAACAGGGTATTCCATGGAGAACCAACACGAGAGGGGCGGTGCTAAGGAAGGAACATTTTTTGCAAAGTTTCCTTGGTTGGTTAATTAGATTTTGGTTGCAATGATTGGATGGTTTGGGTGTAGATGATGCAGCCCATAAGGTCTTCCTGGGAACAGAGACAGCGCCTCAAAGATTAGTCTCTAAGTAGATTTCAAAACGTTTACTTGTGCTTCCTGCTGTTCGTGCGAATTTGCGTTAGGGGTTCTTGACTTAGTTCAAACCTCCGCTACAATCAGCATACCAGAGGGGCCATATTCGACACTACAACCGATACCAGATATAGCAGAATTCACAACCTTCTTACAGCTTTCAGCGAGAGAGAGAGAGAGAGAGAGAGATTCATCACGAGTCACCTGCAGACGTACTTCCACAGCTCCATAAAAGGTTAGAAAAGTTGTATTGTTTAAGAATATCTCAGACAGCGTCGAAATACCACTAGGGTGATAAATCACAAGGGCTAATCTCTCTGACATCGTGTTTGTATTAGTTTTTAACAATTGGTTTATATAAAGGAGTTTATCCTATTATTTCTTGACTGTTAATATATATTGTTTTGAGAACAACCGTCTTTTAATTAGAAGTTACACAGGGTCAAATATCGAGGGGCACATGAGACAAGTATTGAATTTTAGTAAACAATTAACGCTACCGTTATTATTAATTGTTGCCAGTATTTTCCAACAAGATTCCAGGACAAGAACCCATAAATTTAATATCCCTGAGCAGGATTAATCTAAGTATTTGCCCTGCTACAAACCGGGACAAGTTCACTTTAAGAAGACAGTATTTTTAGTTAGACAAATAATCAAGATAGTTTACTTCTCTTAAAGAAAGACGTCCCCAATATTACACATCGTCTAATTAAATTCTGTCGAAATAAAAACACTTGCCGCCTATATGAACTCCGAGTAAGTTCTCTATTGATGTGATTGTTCATTTGTTTTATTTGTGCATTTTTGTAGAGTGTAACTGCCTGAAGAAGGACACATATTGTCCGACATATAGCAATTTCCACAAAAGCGAGTTTTTAAAATTTTTTGATCGATACCCGAAGAATTCCTACATCAGTTTATATATATATATATATATATATATATATATATAAGGAGATAGGAAGTTTGTCGGGCAATTCCGTCATACCATACCGTCGATAAACCTGTTTTCCATCTATATATATATATATATATATATATATATATATATATATAAACTGATGTAGGAATTCTTCGGGTGTCGATAAAAAAATTTTAAAAACTCGCTTTTGTGGAAATTGCTATATGTCGGACAATATGTGTCCTTCTTCAGGCAGTTACACTCTACAAAAATGCACAAATAAAACAAATGAACAATCACATCAATAGAGAACTTACTCGGAGTTCATATAGGCGGCAAGTGTTTTTATTTCGACAGAATTTAATTAGACGATGTGTAATATTGGGGACGTCTTTCTTTAAGAGAAGTAAACTATCTTGATTATTTGTCTAACTAAAAATACTGTCTTCTTAAAGTGAACTTGTCCCGGTTTGTAGCAGGGCAAATACTTAGATTAATCCTGCTCAGGGATATTAAATTTATGGGTTCTTGTCCTGGAATCTTGTTGGAAAATACTGGCAACAATTAATAATAACGGTAGCGTTAATTGTTTACTAAAATTCAATACTTGTCTCATGTGCCCCTCGATATTTGACCCTGTGTAACTTCTAATTAAAAGACGGTTGTTCTCAAAACAATATATATTAACAGTCAAGAAATAATAGGATAAACTCCTTTATATAAACCAATTGTTAAAAACTAATACAAACACGATGTCAGAGAGATTAGCCCTTGTGATTTATCACCCTAGTGGTATTTCGACGCTGTCTGAGATATTCTTAAACAATACAACTTTTCTAACCTTTTATGGAGCTGTGGAAGTACGTCTGCAGGTGACTCGTGATGAATCTCTCTCTCTCTCTCTCTCTCTCTCGCTGAAAGCTGTAAGAAGGTTGTGAATTCTGCTATATCTGGTATCGGTTGTAGTGTCGAATATGGCCCCTCTGGTATGCTGATTGTAGCGGAGGTTTGAACTAAGTCAAGAACCCCTAACGCAAATTCGCACGAACAGCAGGAAGCACAAGTAAACGTTTTGAAATCTACTTAGAGACTAATCTTTGAGGCGCTGTCTCTGTTCCCAGGAAGACCTTATGGGCTGCATCATCTACACCCAAACCATCCAATCATTGCAACCAAAATCTAATTAACCAACCAAGGAAACTTTGCAAAAAATGTTCCTTCCTTAGCACCGCCCCTCTCGTGTTGGTTCTCCATGGAATACCCTGTTCCGAGAAGTGCCTAAATATATCACGAAAAAATGGTCAGAACGTGACTTTTAGCAGTTTCTCTATACGCATTTTTGAATATACATAAACAGCCGAAAGTTTGTCTCTGTTGATTCAGACACGAACTGAAACCCAATATTTCCGCTCTTTCTGCATGCAGACAAACACCACCATAAAACAATAAACTATACCAATACTTTATGACTGCCTTAAAGACACGCTCAAAGACAGGACCCTCCACAAAGCTCTATTATTCTTTCTTATTCAATAAGATACCCAAAATCGCCATCATTACAATCCTCGGCGCTTTAGATGAATCATTATTGACAAATTATTCATCATTAATCAAACTAAACCTCACAATTAAAATCAAAACCTGAAATTAGGGCCTCTCTCTCTTACCAAAAAAAAAAACAAAACACGCTACTAATCCTTAATAATATGAAACTTAACTAAAGTTACAATTTTCCGGTCGAGATCTTCTTTACACATTAGATCTTATGAGTCTGCCCCGTACACTTCGCTTGGAATTCATCGCACTAATTAAACCGTCACTGAGTCACTGCACTTATCAAGTGTCCATAATCCAGGGGCGGGGGGGTGGTTGTGATGTAGCGGTGTACCGGCATCTCGATCTCGTATGCTTCATGTGGATGTGGGTCCCGATCCGGACGCGCATGTGAAAAAGTACATAACAATTACTTATGAGCAGTATCAACTTGTAGTTGCTTTATACTTAACTTAATTCTTTATTTGCCCAGTCGTCATCGCTTAGACTACTAGTTCCAGCTGTTGCTCTGGCCTTGGTGATCCTCCGCCACCGGGTACAACTTCGGCTCCATCTCGATGCAGATCCGCTCGGATTGACCTCGATCGCCTGCAGGTCATCCTTCTGGCTTGCTGTTGTCCCATTATTCTGCTGCCTCTGCTGTTACTGTTGCTGCTGCTGCTGCTTCTGTTGGTGCTGCTGCTACTGCTACAGCTGCTGTCCGTGTAGGTGGACGTTGCTAATTCATTTGCCACCGCGACTATATGGTGGTGCACCCAGAAATGTGGAATCTCGCTTGATTCTTCCGGTTCGACCATCTCGGCTGTTGTTTTATTATACGGGGCTCGTATAATCTCAACCTCGTCAGACTAACATAGGGAACGCGCACAAAAATTTGTCGTACTCTGTCTGTGCGACCTACGCATTCAAATGAGGTAACACCTTATTGTCCCAATTGTTGACCTCGTTCTACATGTTTTCTACCATTTTACGCAATACACTACTACCTAAGTATATACCTTTTTACTTCCGACCTACGCTAAGGACGTCCTATGTTCTACATTCTATTTACTCTACGTGCACAATACCTATCTTTATATGCGGCGTTTTAACACCCAGGGATGGTCTGATACGCGGCCATGACTTCTTGTGTGATGCCGCCTTGGGGTTTGAATTTGGACCTCATCTTCTTCCGCATTACCGGACAACCTACTACCTGAATTATTATTACCTTCTGTGGTTTGTTCGTCAGTTCGGGACTCATCATCGTCGTTAATCTCATCAATTTGGTCCAGTGGGGCTGGGTATTGTATATCACTGTCCCTCATAGAGCGCGGGGTACCTATCCACGGCTCATACTCGGTTTCCTCTTCTACCGGTTCTTCCATCCGTGGTAACGGGAAAAGTCCGTCCGCGAACCTCAAACCTCTAGGGGCTGGATATTCTTGATCCGAACCGCTACCTTCATCGTCGCTTTCATGCACCTCTTTACCTGAATCGTACTTTTTAAGTCGATTTACATGAACAATTTGTTCTTTGTTGTTATCCAGTGACTTTATTTTAAAAGTCACCTCGCCTAACCTCATTATAATTTCATGTGGCCCAGACCAAAACTTAGCTAATTTTCTGCTTAGCCCAGGAGTACTAGCCGGGTTAAACAAATACACTATATCCCCTACCTTAAGCGTAACTTCCGCGGATTTTTTAATGTAATTCTTCTCTCGCGTTTCAGCTTCCTTTTCCATGTTGTGCTGCACAATATCATATACTTGCTTCAGTCGTTCTGTCATCTCCGAAGCATAATTTTCGTCGTAATCATACCGGGTTCGAGACGGGGAAAACACATCGTCATTAGGTAAGACCATTTCTCTGCCATGCATGAGAAAATATGGTGTATTACCGGTCGTCGTGTGTGTTGATGACCTATAAGCCATCATAGCGAAACTTAGCCATTTGTCCCACGATTTCTGCGATTTGTCTATGTAATGTGATAGAATATCCTTCAAAACACGATGACTTCTTTCTAAACTTCCGTTACTCTGCGGGTGGTAAGCGGATGTCTGTATTTTCTGGACGCCTAGTATCTTACAAATTTCTTTTATAAGTTTAGACGTCACGTTTGCTCCTTGATCCGTGAGTAACTTTTCCGGCACTCCATGGCGGCAAACAATATTTTCAACAAATGCCCTAGCAATCGTATCCGTCTTTTGATCAGGAATCGCGATTGCTTCGGGGTATTTTGTAAAGTAATCCTGAAAAGTTAAAATATATTTGTTCCCATCGTTGGATGTCACGAGTGGACCGACAACGTCCATCGCTAACACTTCAAAAGGGCGGGTTACCCTCATAAATCTTTGAAGTGGTGCCCTTTTTTTATGCGGTGACGTCTTGCGTTCGTTGCACGATATGCATTTTCTTACATATTCCTTCACGTCATTCTCCATCTTTCGCCAATAAACCCTAGACTTGAGTAAATTGTAGGTTTTGTTAGTTCCCATATGTCCTGCGTACGGTAAATCATGATATAACCGTATGACATGGCTTCTCATGGTTGCAGGTATAACAACTCGATCCTCTGTATTTAGATTCGCACCTTTTCTAACCAGTAGCCCGTCCATGTCAATGTAGTATTTATCGTCGTCTTTGTCGTCCGCTTCCAGGTCCTGGATTACCTTTTGTAATTCGTCATCCAACGATAATTCGCGTTTGATGTCCGCCTTTCCAATCACAGGTAGATAGGGCACATCTTCGTCTACTATGGCGACGTTCACATACTTGCTCTTTATTTCGTTACTTCTGTTTTTAGGTGGCGCCTTGAAAGTCACCTGTTTCTTGTTATTCTGTCTTGGGTCTTCTGTACAGCTGATATCCGACTTGTTCTCCCTGATTCGGCTCAGCGCATCTACGTTACTGTGTGCTTTTCCCGCTTTGTAGTCGATGGAAAAATTGTATTCGGTAAGTAGTAAGGCCCATCTCGCCAATCTGGAGGTAGGATCCTTTAATGACATAAGCCATTTAAGTGGTCGGTGGTCAGATATTACGGTAAATTCTGTGCCATATAGATAACATCTGTAGTGTTTAATTCCCCAAACCACAGCGAGGCATTCCAGTTCGCTAACACTATAATTTTGTTCTGCTTTGTTTAATTGTCTACTTGCATAGGCAATTGGCTTTTCTACCCCGTTTATACGTTGGCTCAGAACAGCTCCAATTGCCTTTCCTGATGCATCGGTAGACAAAATAAACGGCTCCTGAAAATTCGGAAAGCGCAAAATCGGCGGACTAATTAATCTATTCCTGAAATATTGGAACGCTTGTTCCTGCTCTTCTTCCCATTGGAACGGCTGGTCCGCTTTTGTTAGCACGGTCAGTGGTTTCGCATGATGAGCATATTCCGGGATAAATTTCCTATAAAAACCACATAATCCCAGAAACGCTCTAACGTCTTTTACCGTTTTTAACCTTCTCTTTAACTCACTCCGTTGCTAGAAACTATATGTCCTAAATATTTAACTTCTTTCTTCATAAACATACACTTCGAAAATTTTAATTTTAAATTGACACTTCGTAGTCGCTTAAAAACATTTTCTAATCGAACCATATGTTCATCAGTGGTTCTGCTAAACACAATTATATCGTCTAAATACACTAAACACTCTTCACCTGTCATTCCTGAAAGAACGACATACATCAAACGCTGAAACGTACTAGGAGCGTTGACAAGACCAAACGGAATTCGTAAACATTCGTAATGTCCGTCGGGCGTAGAAAAAGCTGTCTTCTCTATGTCCTTGTTATTAACTTTTAATTGCCAATAACCTGCTCGCATGTCTAGCGTCGAAAAATACAGAGGTTTTCCAAGTTGGTCCAATGTCTCTTGCAAGTTAGGCAAGGGAAAGTAGTCGCGCTTTGTTACTGCGTTCAACGCTCTATAGTCGATACACACACGGATTTTATTTTCTCCTTCCGGAGCTTTCTTCGTTACCATCACTACCGGAGCGCTCCATGGAGATTTTGATTCTTGAATCACACCTTGTTCCAACATTTCACTTATTTGTTTCTTCAACTCCTGTCGTTGAGAGAATGGAATTCGGTATGGTGGTTTCGTAATTGGCGGTATATCTTCAGTAATAATATTGTGTTGTACGTCGTCTGCACAGCTCAATTTCAATTCTGGTCCGCTAAAAACATCCTTATATTTGTTTATAAGTCCTGTTAACTTAGTGGCCTGGTTTTTTTCCAAATATTCGAATTTGAAGTCAGCAGTCGTGCCTTTCCTTTGTTCCTCGTTTACAATATATATCTATATTGAGTCCACTATCTTTGAAGATGCGACTTATTTCGTCCCTGATGTCGTCGAATTGTAGATTTCCGCCAAATCTTGGCATCGCTAGGTGCTTTACGTTATTCCTCTTGCATAATTTTAATAAATTGGTGAAACACTTCTTCACGTCCGATAATTTGGCCTGTTCGGTACTTCTTCTTTTGTTTATCAAATAATAAACAAATCGATTGATGCCCCTCTTCGTAAAATCGTCCTTAATTACAGCAATATCTCCTGTCTTTCTTCCTTGGTTAATTAGTAGTGGTTTTCTACCAAATTTCTCCCTGAAACTCGCTGCTGAACCTCGTCTCATCTGTAAATCTTCCGCTGCACATGTGACGAGCGAATAGTTATCCGGCGCATCGAAAATATTTCCCTGGACTTCTGTGATGATTGTTTTCTGCGATCTGTCTACAATGATAGGTTTGCTCTTTTCTTGTATCGATTTATTTTCATTCAAATGATAAACATCGTTCTCCGATACTGTTAACATTTTTAATCGATATGATCCAAAAGCAATTTCGTTCCCGTACATGTCGATTGTCGCGTGCATTTTTCTTAATGTGTCCCTGCCAATTAGTCCCTCTCCAGGTATGGAAACATAATCCGGGCAAATCAAGCACTCGATCGGATAATGGTTTCTCCCAACACTAAAATTAACAATGCATTGCCCTAAAGGCTTTATACCTGCTTCGGAAATACCTTTTAAAAGCGTATCTTCAACTGGGCGCACTTTACATTTTAATTTGTTGACCACTGATTCCTTAATTATACTCCTACTGGCTCCTGTGTCTACCAATAATAACACATAATGTCCATTTAACTTAATTTTTACATGGCAACCCATTTCTGTAACTTGATCCATTTGTGATAAACACCCGACGCTGTCTATCTTCGGGCCGCTTCCTGGATCCATGAAGCGGTCCCTTTTCAGTTTAAAGACCTCCTACCGTTTTGTTTATTGCCCTGTCGGTTTCCTCGATTAGACCTATAATTGTCGTTAACGGTTTGGTTATTCTTTATTGCTCGACAATCTTTAATAAAGTGTCCAATTCTACCGCAACCATAACAACCTCGGAAAACGTCCTGTTGTCTTCTTTCGGGTCTCTCTAATCGCCTTTCTCTCCGCTGTTCTCTTGGCGGTGTTTTGCTTCTGCTCGCTGTTACCTGTGGTTGCCTTGTTTCTTCGCACACCTGCAAGTTTGCAAATTTACGCCTCCTGTTCCGGTACGTAAATTCGGCCTGTTGCGCCAACGTGACAATCTGGTCAAACGTGAACATTGGGTTCCTGTTTAATTCGAGACCTATCAGGTCATCAATCCTTTCGTCCAGCCCGTCCTTTAATTGCTTGACGAGATCTTTCTCATGCCGCTTCTTGATGCCGCCCATATCGTCTACAGCGGCGCCCGCTATATTTTCCTCATACAGGTCGACTCCTGCACTCCGTATTCTTGCAGCAAAATCATCCACGGATTCACCGTTTTTCTGGATACATTTCCCCAAATTGATCGCACCTTGACCAGGGATTAACTTCTTTCCGAACCTCTTTGTTATTGCCGCCTTAAACTCTTTAAAAGTAGTAATAGCTGCAAACAGATCCGCCTCCACACGCATATATTGGTATGCCTGTCCTGCAGTTACCAATTTCGCTACATCTAGCGCTTGTTTTGCCGTCCATCCTTCAAGGCGTCCCCTTTGTTCTAATTTAACAAAGAATTCTTCCACATCTTCGCCTTGAGTGCCTGCAAAGGACGGAAGACTCGCGACATTTACGGGGCGTTCGGTCGCACCGGCAGCACCTGGCGACAGTGCCATTTTTTTCTCCTAATTTTATATTCCCGAATAAGAATACGAACAAAATTCTCAACAGGTCACACACAAAAAAAAATAGAGCACACAATAAAACAATCCTGCAAATAAATAAATTCTCCAACGAACAATTCCGGACACGTCGAATACCTAATTATTTGCGTATACACAAAAAAAAATCGAAAATAAAATATGCAAGACTGAAAAAAAAAACAAACAGGTATCTGTACAAAGCAAAATAAATTTCTATTCTATTCTTAAACGTCTTAAAAGTCTGTCGAAATAAAAACACTTGCCGCCTATATGAACTCCGAGTAAGTTCTCTATTGATGTGATTGTTCATTTGTTTTATTTGTGCATTTTTGTAGAGTGTAACTGCCTGAAGAAGGACACATATTGTCCGAAATATAGCAATTTCCACAAAAGCGAGTTTTTAAAATTTTTTGATCGATACCCGAAGAATTCCTATATCAGTTTATAGTATCACGATCGAATATTTCCTACATCAGTGAAGATTTAATATGGGTTTCTACAACGATGTCAAACGACAATATGGACACGCTACAGTCAGTAGTATGAAGCAATTAAGCAACGCTAACACCAGGCTGGCCAAGATGAAAAACCGATTGACATTTTTAGTACGATGTAGAAAAATGAAGTTGACACCGAGACACATTAGCGATGGAACGAAGACGACCGCCTCTCTGCTGGATACAAGGGATAGTAGACTTCTCAGTAAGATAAACGGTTTCACACATAGAATAAAAACTACTACTATTAGTTTAGAAATACAAATCACCTTAAGTGATATCAGTAGATTGGAATTAATGATGCATGGGTTAAACGATCATTTGCAGTCAGTCTTACCTTTTCATATATTTACTAGTTTTTCTGATTCCTTAAAATTAACTTACAAAAGTGTTTTTGCTAAAGTCAAGATTAAGAATAAAAATAAATTTCAGAATTTGCTTATCGTTCAAGGTCATAGTAGAGTCAACATGTTTAGAGATAATGAGAAATGGGTTGTCAATCTGTCCTCCACAGAGGTTCCGACGGAGCTACTAAACTTTCTGTCTCTTGGTCCTAAGTTCTGTTTACCAGCTAATAACAGCAATGTGAGTATTAGACGTCTATTGATGGAGGTTGAGAGTGTTTTGTCGCGTTGTCCGTTAGAAAGTAGGAATGTTTTGAGAGCGAAGGTCACTAATATCTTGACTAATTTTTTAAATTCTCCCACGAGCATGTCAGTGTTGGAGTTGCATCTCAGTGATTGTTTGAGAAAGACCCGATATTTTCTTTCACGTAATCCAGGTATTTTGGTCACACGCGCAGATAAAGGTTCTACCACGGTTATTATGAACAGAGATGACTATGTAGCAAAGGCGACTGAAATGCTTGGTGATACTAATACTTATCGGAGGGTACAAACGAACCCCTTGGTTTCCATCCAGAATAAATTAAATAAACTAGTCAAAGATCTAAATAGTAAAAAATACTTAACTGACGAAGATTGCAAGAGACTGACGATCAGGAACTCAAATTTGAGTAAAGCCTATTTTCTACCTAAGATACACAAAGATGGTACTCCACTTAGGCCCATTATTTCTGCTTCTGGTTCTGCTACATATGAACTATCGAAGTATTTAGCTAATATTCTTTCATTGGCATTTCTCAATGCTACTAATTACAACGTCACTGATACCTTTGACTTTGTGGACAGGATCAGAAATGTGGAGATACCCGTCGGTTTTATTCTTGTGTCCTTTGACGTCGTCAGTCTCTTTACTAACATACCTCTTGATATGGTTACGGACATAGTTAGTCAGAAATGGGATCTGATCGCACGTCATTGTGACTTTACTCTTGAATCGTTCATCGATACGTTGAAATTCTTGTTCAATAATGTGTGTTTTTCTTTTGATGAACAATATTATTTCCAACTGTTCGGTACTCCAATGGGATCTCCTATAAGCCCCATTCTCGCTGTCATGATAATGGATCATGTACTTGATAACATCTTGCCACGTTTGAGTTTCAATGTGCCCTTTATATATAAGTTCGTGGATGATGTTGTCACATGCATTCCGGCTGACAGTGTGGAGGACACATTGACAATATTTAACGATTTTAATAGTCATATACAGTTTACTGTTGAATTAGAGAGCGATGGTTTCGTTCCGTTTTTAGACTGTAGGATGCTGAACGGAGGCGGCGGTTCTGTGGCTGTTGATTGGTACACCAAGCCAACCTACTGGGGTCGTTACATCAATTTTTACTCTGGACATTCTTTTAATCATAAAATAAATACCATTAGGGCTTTAAAAAACAGAGTGTTAAAGATATGTGATCCTCAATTCCAGCCCTCAGCTCTTAAAAAACTTCAGGAAGTATTTATAAACAATGGTTTTCCACTGAAGGTAATCAATAAGATACTGTATTCTTCAAATACAAATAATCCCTCACCTAGAAGTATTTTTGATCCACCAAATAACCAACCATTGTCCTACATTAAGTTAATGTCTTTACCTGTAGTTACACAGAAGCTCAAAAAAATCTTTCAACCATTTTTTTCTGATAATATAAAAATAGTCAATCATTACCCATTGAAGTTAGCACAAGTTTTTAGTAAAATAAAAGATGTAACCCCTCTGCTTTATAAGACGAACCTTATTTATTCCATATCTTGTACTGGATGCCAGAGCAGCTATATTGGTGTTACCACGCAATGGCTACGGAGCCGTATCGCTCTGCACAAGAGTGACTGCAGAACTATGAAGAAGAGATGTGCTTTGGCTTGTCATGCCATTGAGAACGACCATGCGTTTGATTTTGATAGTGTAAAAATACTTGATGTGGAAAGTAATTATCACAACCGCATGTTTTTAGAAATGTACAACATAAATTTTAATGATGACACTGTTAATTTCAAACAGGATGTGGATTGTCTCAGCATCATTTATTCCAACATTATCCAGTTTGATAAGAATAAACGCAGTAATAATAATACAATTGAGAATTCCACTTTCGCTTTCTGACAGCTGTTATCTACACCAGTGTTTGGGGAAAACTTGTCCAAGAGGGGTTGCTTTTTCTTGTCACACAACCGCTCTAGACAGCGTGTCGGCTAGTCGAATGTATCTCGTCCGTAAATGTGTGCACACGTCTTGTGCCTCATGTAAATTGTGAAAAATGTCCATCGTCTAATTAAATGTCTGTCGAAATAAAAACACTTGCCGCCTATATGAACTCCGAGTAAGTTCTCTATTGATGTGTAACTGCCTGAAGAAGGACACATATTGTCCGAAATATAGCAATTTCCACAAAAGCGAGTTTTTAAAATTTTTTGGTCGATACCCGAAGAATTCCTACATCAGTTTATAGTATCACGATCGAATATTTCCTACATCAGTATATATATATATATATATATATATATAATGGGAATATGACGTAAATAGAATCCAAGTGAGAAGTAATTTTTAAAATTAATTAAAAGGATACGGTCTCAGCCCGGATTCGAACCGGGGCCTTCTTCCTTGCCGGGGAATTGCTCTACCGCTGAACTACTGAGCCCTGTACAGGATAAAGATTTACCTAGGATATAGATTTATTTATATATATATATATATATATATATATATATATATACATCCTGCTATACATACGGCGTCCTTCAATTGACCGATATATATATATATAGGAAACTGGTTTAATCGGTTTAAATATACTATATAGGGAATATGACGTAAATAGAATCCAAGAGAAAAGTAATTTTTAAAATTAATTAAAAGGATACGGTCTCAGCCCGGATTCGAACCGTGTTCGAACCTCAGTAGTTCGAACCTCAGTAGTTCGAACCTCAGTAGTTCGAACCTCAGTAGTACAGTTAGAAATGATAACTTCACGTTAAAATATCGCAACACGAAAGAGAGAGAAAGATAGATTAAGATTAACTGAGCAACCTACCGTCAGGGTGCGCTCGAGGCAAAAATGCGGGAAATTTGAACGTGTGGTATACATACGCACCATACCTAATAACTTTAAATGTTATTCTATTTTTGCTTTTTAGTACTAAACAAGCAATTTAAAAGCATAAAACACTTACTACACAAGTTTTGAAATAAAACAATAAACATTTTAGGGTATTATTTATTATTATCATGAAATAAATACAAAATACATAATAATATAGTAAAATAAATAAAATATTCTGTAATGAACAAAATAAACATTCTAATAAAATAAAACAAATATTATTTTCTGTTTTTAACAAAAATAACAGCAAATAAAATAAACATTATAAACAAAAACAATAATAATGTAAAATCTTACAATAATAAATAATCAATACATCGGGTACATTTCTCATATCCATGATCCCAACAGCAGACATCTAAAACAAAAGAAGACAGAAGCAGTATTTGTTCAAAACTCAGTTTAAAAGCCGTTTTTTTAAACTTCTTAACATTTTCATTATGACTTGAACTGTAACTTCTGTTAGGTAATTTATCTCTTATGTATTTGTAATTATCTAAGCAAATAATTTTTGTCAATAATATTATGTCCATATTCATCTAAATATGGATAAAGCAAATAGTATACTTTATTTACAAGCTCCGCTACTTTGTCACTAGAGAACACGTCAAAAATGTTCTTCACAAATACAAAAATGTTTACAATCCTTATCTGTGTTAATATTACAATGATCTTTCAAAATATTTAATCGTTGGTTATCTTTTAGGGGAATTTAAAGAATCATCGTCGTTGATGGCCGTCGTCGCAGTTCCTAAAACTTACTCAAACTTGAAGAAACGAAGGTTGTTAAGGTCGACAATTGAATCGCCAATAGCATTTCCATCATCACCACCATTAAGTTTAATGATGGCGATGATCAGCTACAACAATAACACAACTACTCAAACCTTTACTAGTATTTCAAACACAACATCGTTGATGGGAGTGTCATCATCATCATCGTCGAAAATTATGCCTATCAGACCGATACCGAGGTATCTCATATCGACCAATACGACTGAAAGCATTCAAACACCAGGTCGGTATCGTTTTCAATATTTTTCGTGTGTGTGTGTGTGTGCGTGTGAACGACGATCGTTATTGTTTTTTTTTCCCTTACAGTTATGTCAACCGTTATTGAACCAGTAAACTTTCAATACCTACAACGACAACCTCATCGCCATAGTCATTTACCGGCTATGAGCCATCAACCAGCTATGATTCGTCACCCACCATGGTCATCATCATTATCGTCGTCGTTTTCACCAATGACAAAAGTAACAGCCGCCATAACAGCTCTTGATTTATCTATGAAGATGAAGAAGAACGCCATTAATATTGAGACTGAGACGATGACAGTAGCAGCGGTAGAACCGACGATGACAATAACAGCAGCGGTAGAACCAACAGTAGCAGCAGTAGCAGTTACAATAAAATCAAGCAAGAGGTCAAATGATGATGTCGATAAATCTTTGAGGAAATCGATCAAGAGAACAAAAACATCACCACCACTACAACAAGATAATACCGATGATGATGAATTGCAAATGAAAAAGCGTAAACGTAGCTCAACCTATAGCAACACCAAGAATACTTTTAGAGGATCATAATCGTCAACAGCATCTTTCTCATCGTTCATGGATGACCGTCCTTATTCTATTACCTATATTAATAGTCGATCGATGTATATTAAAGTTCAAAAACGTTTGTATAAGAGAGAATTAGAACGGGCACGTTTAGCCCTAAAGGCGGGTTTTCCTAGGAGCAGTTTTTTTTACGCCGCGTACAACGTAACGTACGTCTTCTCAGTCGACTGTCACTTTTGACAATTCGCAAAGATCCCTTGACCAAACTATAAGTAGACCACCTGAATAGCTGATGCTCCACGTTTGGAAAATGCAAACGCGCGGCGTATTAAGCTGTCAACTTGAAATGCGTTGTACGCTGCGTAAAAAACCTGCTCCTAGGAAAACCCGCCTTTAAACACTTTAAAGTGATTCTTAATCATACACCAAAAAAAGTCTAACGATAGTAACTACTTTCAAATGTGATAAAAACCAGGGACTAAAAACGAAAAGTATTTTGTTTTCGTCTTTTCGTTCACACCCGAAAAATATCGTTTTCGTTTTCGTGAACCGAAATGAAATAACGGTTAAAACCGGTGTTTTACTATTTTTCTAATAAAAGTATGCCAACATGCTTTTTTCAATTTTTTGACTGTCACTTGTCATAATTTTAATCATAGCTAGCAAAAATTACTAACATAAAATTTATGCTTTTAAAAACTTAAATGTTAAAAATTTCAATCAACTGCATGTCAAGTGGTGATGGCATTTTTGCTTTTTATAAATATTAAAAATAAAATTTAGAATGAATTGTTTGGGACCATTTTTGTATTGGAGAGGCACAAATCTGATTTAGTTTCTTTCAATTATTCCCATTAAATTTAGTTACTTGAAAACCACACACAAACTGCTATGCAGTTTAGTGGTATGCTAGTGACAGATTTTTTTGTTCTTTTTTGCTTCATATTTTAAATAATAATACATATTTGTTTCTTTTCTTTCTGATCTTGCTCTATTTCAATTAACTTTTACTTATTTAAAAATGTTGTGTCATGGTTAATTTTTGGTTATTTGTAAATAAAGTTATTATTATTATTAAAAATAAGAGAAAAAAATTGTAACATTTATTTTATAGTAAAAATATATATAAATAATTCAGCATTCCAAAATAAATAAAAATTTTAGTTAATTAAACTAAAGATATATTCTAAAGTAATGATGGGTTTGCGGTACGCGCACCCGGCCAATAGCGGAGCACTAGTAATTAGCGCGAGTAGATACTCGAATCTTCGGTAAAGTAGTGGGAAATAGAAGTGGGAGCTTCCAGGGCCAACGTGAATAGAAGACCCTTGCATCCCCGATATGTCTACTAGGAGTAGGTTACAAACATATTGTGTCATTAAACCGGTTAAAACCGGTAACCGAAATTATTTATTTCGTTTTCAATCATCAAGGAAAAATAAAAATTTCGTTTTCGTTTCCGTTTTCGTTCTTATAAATTATTCGGTTAATTTAGTTCTTTCGTTCTCGTTCTCGTTTTCGTTCCGTTCTTAGTCCCTGATAAAAACAACCTGCCTTGTGTAATAGGTAACCTACTCATTTTATTTTAATTTTCTATGGAAAGAGGCTAACTAAGGGGAGAAAACTGAGAAAAGGATGATTATATACGCTTATCTTATAATTTTCTGACTGCTAAATCTAAAGACAAGATAGACAACTACTGTTACTTATATTACTCGCGCACACACATACATATAAGTTATGCCTTCGGCCTACGCCCTTCCAGAAGAAAGCGAATCTCGAAGAAAGCGAAAGCGATAAGATAAGAGAAACCTATAAAATAAGCTAACTTTGTAAACAGATTATTATTAACACTTAGACATTAGAACCGTAAACATTAAGTAACTAACCAAGTGCTATTTCTACGTTGTAAAAGCCTTAGTCTTGGAAAATAAAAAGCTTTTAAAAACAAATTCGTCTGATTGACAAATTTAACTTATACACCATAGACAACGACGACGAAGTAGTTTAATATTGATCCCTATACACTTATCATCATCGTCGTCGTAGAGTGTAACAAAGACAACGCCGACGACGAAGTAGTTTAATATTGACTGATATTGCTAAACCTATACCATATCGTCGTCGTAGAGTGTAACAAAGACAACGACGACGACGAAGTAGTTTAATATTGACTGATATTGCTAAACTTATACCTTATCGTCGTCGTCGTTGTCCAAGTTCCTTCATCATAATCTTTCCAATAAATACGAACGCTTTACAAACACCAGGTTAGTTGAGAGACTTGAGAGTTGGCATTATTGCTGGTTAGCAGGGCCGTGTTAAGGGGGGGGGGGGGGGGGCGAAGGGGGCGCCCGCCCCAGACGCCGAGTTTCAGGGGCGCCAAAATCCTACCCAAAAGGGACGAAGGATATTTATAAAATGTGTTTTAAAAAATACATAATGAAGGAATTATTAAAACGAATTTATAAATTCAAAATAAAATAAAATATAAGTAGCGATCTTTATTTGATGCACGTATGTGGAATTACAAACCTACAAAAATAGTACTAGACATGGGTACAGTATTAAAGTAGGGATACCGATTTAAACGAATCAGACAAATTTCGTTTAATATATATATCGAGGCTATTGACACAATAAACTTACATGGAGATTTGAAAAACTTCGTCAGATTTCATAAGATTTTGCTTTCCTTAGTGGTTCGAACATTATTTCACATGATGAAGAAACTATTAAAAAACACTCTGAACCTTACAAGGAAATATGGAAGTGATTCAAACGGGCAACATTTTGTGTGTGAAATTTTAAGTACAAACAAATATTTCGGTCTCTAAATGATAACACTTAGAAATCCTCCAATTAATTCATCAATTTGAGTTAACTGCCAATTATAAGAACATGGTAACTGCGTATCGAATATTTCTTAGTACACCGCACCGGTAACTGCTGCATCAGCTGAAGCCTGAAAGGTCTTTCAGTAAACTTAAATTGGTAAAAAATATTTAAGAGCTGCAATGGCTCAGGACAGGCTTGCCAATTTAAGTTTGCTTTCAATCGAATGTAGTGTTGCTCGATTATTAGAGAAAAATAATTGATGATTTTGCCGCTTTCAATATAATAATAGGAAAATAAATTTGCATTAGCTACAGTCATGGAGACATATTTATCCTTATTTTATATTAATACGGGTACTGCTTTTTTATTTTGAAAAAAGATTTTTTATTGTGTATTTTATTACGCAATATTTAAAAAATACACTGTAAAAATCTCAGGAAGAAATTTGAAAAATTAATCGGCATATATATGTCGAGTATTGGGACCTTTTTTAACCACCGGCACCGCCAGTACGGCTTTCAATATTTTTCAGTAATTCTTTTCTGTAGTATACACATTTCCCCCAAAATAACGTATCAGTTATTGTGGTAAGCTTCATATTTTTGGTGATATCGATAAAAATAATGAGTTTAACGATTAAAAGTTCGGGAACGTCGGTACACGTCTACAATTTAAGGGCAGGTTTCTCGCAACCTTGTTTCGTTGGGCGGTTGACACGATTTTGCAAAAACTTGCGAGATGATTCGTGGATTCCTGCATTCGTGGATTGACTCGCTATCGGGCAAACTAGAATACACCAGATGAAAATGTTTAACGACATATTTTGTCAAATTAATATTATAGGTTAATAATATGACCATATTATTAACCTAGAATACACCGGTTTCATCAATAATTAAATGTTTTATCCAACTTATTTGGAAAAAATCAATCTTTTCGCATTCTTTATATTTTGTTTTCTAAAAGGCCCTGTCACTTCCACAACTATTAATAATTTTTAATAATCCTAGTTTGCGCTATAGCAAGTCAATCTACGAATACAGTGCCGCAAGAATTTTTTAAATCGGCCCCTTTGGTTTTTGCGAAATTGTTTCAACTGCCCAACAGAACAAGGTTTCGTGAAAACAGTGTTTACTTGTAGACGTGTAGTGACATTCCCAAACATTTAATCTTGCCCACTCATATTTTTATCGATATCGCCAAAACTATTAAGCTTATCACAATAGATGATACGTCATTTTAAGGAGAAATGTTGATATACCACAGGAAAGAATTTCTGAAAAATATTGAAAGATGTACGTACGTATTAGAGGTGGTTAAAAATGTTCCGATAATCGAGATATAATCGGTCTCGGCTCGACTTTTGGCGATGGAATCGTTAATATTTCGAATAAATTCTGAAATTTTTACAGTGTATGCTTTAAACGTTGTGCAATCAAAATATGCAATAAGAACATTCATTTTTGAAAATGTTACACTAGAATGTACCCAATACACATAGATTATTGTTCTTTTCATTAAGTAACATGTTCTTTTTATTCATTAATGTCATCTTATTATGTGTAGAAAGATGTTTTATATTTTTCGGTACGATGCGTATGTAAGCGTATGTACAATATATTATTCATTCTTTATTCGGACTTTTATTTTTTATTGTATTACATTTACAGCAGTTTTGTAATTAGCAATTTAAGTAATTTTGGCTAGCTAAAATGGTTCGCTCTGTTTTCGCCCCGGGCGCAGTTTTGTGTTAACACGGCCCTGCTGGTTAGTTCGTGCCGTTCCGTTCAATCATTGTAAAGTTTCCTGTATAGTACCTACTTATCTAAAGTCTCCTATATAGTACTTATCTAGAGTGTATTAGTCACGAGAGATTGTTACATCCGTTCAGTCACGACCGCAATAACAAAATAGAGGTTGCGTTCAAATACTCAAACGTTAAGGTGCGTTCCCACGAGGCGTGAAAATGAACGTGTATCACGCTTTCGTACTTGCTGTCGTGCATCTGCTAGCGTGATTCCACCAGTCGTGGATCGTGGACAGTTCACACGTACTGCGTGTCAACGAAAACGTCATTTATTTGATCGCGGAAAATCGACCATGAACGAGCTGGTCATCGAGACTTGTGCAGTGGTAGTTCGGTTTTTAGTGCTATTTTGGCACAAAGGATGAATCGGTTGCCTGAACCGAAAGAAAAACGCAAGAAACGGCGATGGTGGGTTAGAACGTGGATACTAGAAAGGAATTCGGGAGCACATAATTTGGTTGACAGAGAGCTAAGAAGCAATTACACTGAGGATTTTAAAACTTATTACGAATGAAAATGTTTAACGACGTATTTTGTCAAATTAATATTATAGGTTAATAATATACAGGCGGGATGTAAATTTTAAATAAATAAAAAATTACAGCCACAACCTGGAGTTGAACCAGGGACCTTTGCGTATCTAGCACAATGCTCTCCCATCTGAATTATATCTAACAAATGTCATAGGCCTCACTAGCTCAGATGGGAGAGCATTGTGCTAGAAACGCAAAGGTCCCTGGTTCAAATGCAGGTTGTGGCTGTAATTTTTGATTTATTTAAAATTTACATCCCGCCTGTATATCACCATATTATTAACTTATTACGAATGTCCGAAGGCGAATTTTATTACCTTCTGCAACGCGTTTCACCCCTGATTTCAAAATCAGATCAAACATGAGACAAGCAGTACATGCTAAAACAAAACTTACGGTCGCTTTACGATATTTAGCCACAGAGACTCTTTCAAAAGTTTGGAATTTTTATTTCGTGTTCCAAAAAACATAATTAGTAAATTTATACCCGAGACCTGCGATATTGATTTCATCGGATATTCGCTTCGCTGCTGCCGTTCTAAAATCTCTGTTTCGATATTCCTCGATGCTTGCATCATATAACACTCGTTCGCCGGCATACAGTTCGAGAAACTGCATAGTTTCCTTGTCCTGTAATTTAATAACACGACTTTTCGTTGCTGCCATCTTGAACATACGCGAGCGACTTCACGACAAAAATCAAACAAGTTTGATCTGAGGCGTGAACAGAACGCTTGCATGTGACGTCAGCAGCTAACCCACGACACTTTGTTCACACTGGTCGTATTACTCGAACGCGTGCCTCACGCTATCGTGTGCTATCGTATCACGCTCCGTGGGAACGCAGCTTAACGAGCACGCGCAAAGTATCGCCAAGATCGAACGAGCTCACACAAAAATGCCGTCGTCACTCGTCATCATCATCGTCGTCGCCACCGCAACAAACAACAACCGACGACCGTGCAAGGTTAATTTATCCAGAGTTGGGTCATTATTCTCTGGAAATTGATCGTTCTGAAATACCAAGCTGTAATGAATTCATGCTACTACAACTACAACATCTCGTTCTGTAGAAGTAGTACCATCAGCACCATCAACCTAATAAGCAATGATGATGATTGATGACGATAAAATCTGTACCAAAAAAGTCTTAGTGTGTATGTGTCTGCGACAATTTTTTTTGTAATTGTACAGTTACACAGCTATTGCTTTAGGTATTGAATCTCATTTTACAATATAATACTTATTCATTATTTTACAGCATAATACTTATCCATTTTTATATAGTCTTGGGATAAAATTATGCACAAATCTTGTAATATCTTGTGGAGGGAATAAATAAAAAAACTTTATTACTATACTTGATGATGTGGTTTATTATTTTATTTTACTACTAGGAAAGTTACACTACTACTACTACTACTACTACTACTACTACTACTACTACTACTACTACTACTACTACTACTACTACTACTACTACTACTACTACTACTACTACTACTACTACTACTACTACTACTACTACTACTACTACTACTACTACTACTACTACTACAATAATTACAACAATTTTGATGTGCTAATACGAATACGTTTACATGCTGTGATGACTGGAACTTTGGTGTTTGTTTTAATGTAATCTTCAAAACCAGTACAACTCTGACCTTTTTTATGAGTACGTCGTGTATGAGCTCGGCAAAATTTGGGACTCTTCTTACATTGAGTACATTGAGCGCATACTTCACAATAACGAGTCTCTTTCACGTTCTCGAATAAATCGTCGTCAATATCAGCCATCATCAGCAGTACATCTTTCCACGGTAATAGTTGAAGGCAGTGAGATGAATCCGTACCTAAATCGCGACGTTTGATGAAACATCGAATACAGCTAGGCGGATGTTCATCCAGGATGCGGTTACAATTATCAGAAGTTATAATTATGTCATCTTGTTTCTGATTAGTGGTAGTAGAGGTGCATTTCTCCAGCCCCACCATGGCGGATTTTGAAATATCGCAATATGCCAAAGTTCTGTGTTAGTTTTGTGTCGAATTGTTCCGTATAGAAAAAGTTTTGTTCCGCTTCCGTTCGCGAGATATAGCCATTTTTTTGAGGAGGGGCTGGGGAAATGCCAGCCCCACCACATTGGAATTTAGAATTTTTTTCGATGCCAAAGTTTTGTGTTAGCTTTGTATCGTTTTGCTCCGTTGAGAAAAAGTTTTGTTCCGATCAATTTTCGAAGATATAAGCAATTTTCCGAGGAGGGGCCAGAACAGCTTTTTTGGAATTTTGAAATTTTATCGATGCCTGTCCATTGAATTAGTTTTATGCCGAATTGTTCCGTAGAAAAAAAGTTTTGTTCCTCTTTATTTTTTTAGATACAAGCAATTTTCCGATGAGCGACTTCTACTTAAGTTGGCGACATTTCCTATATCCAAATTTATGTTTTTATGTATGTGTGTGTATCAATAAAATATGTATATATCATATATGTATAAATGAGAAAAAACGTGTCAAATCATAGTCATAAAAAAGTTATTGCGGTAATATTTACGTCTGGTTGCGTTCAAACCTGTACCGGCGCGGCGCGGCGGGCGCCTCGCTAGCGAGACAGGCGACACGTGTCGCTCGACCCCGGCAGGACGAGCGCTAGACGGAGAGATGCACCCTTTGCATGTTTTGAAAAACAAGATAGTTAGATAATTTTATATTCTATTATACTGGTACAACTGATTATTATGTTTGTTCCACACATAAACTGAATATGTCCGGATTACGGTTGACTTACAGGAATGCAAGAGTCACATTCAAAACTTTTTGTATAGTTTTGGCGGTTTATTGAAATGTACAGTACATATTGTACAGCAACATATTAATTGTTCTGAATTATTTCCGCAGATACAAGTAATTTATTCAATACGTCTGGGAACCCCACGTTATTAGTTGGAAATTGAAGTATTTTCTTATGCCAACGTTTAATATTAGCCTATATAGTATCAAAATTATTCGTAGTGAAAAAGTTTTGTTCCGACTTATTTTCGGAAATACGGATTTCAATAAGCAATTTTCCTGATAATGCTGGGAAACCTCGGTTTATTGCTTGGAAAATCCGTTCCTTCTCGATCCCAACTTATTGTGTTAGCTTTAATATTGAATTGTTCCGTACAGATAAAGTTTTGTTCCGGTTCCGTTCGTGAGATTTAGGCGCTTTTTTGCTGAGGAGAGGCTGGAGACAGGGCACGGCCTCGGTGGAAATTTGAAATTTTCTCGATGCCAAAGTTTTGTGTTTGCTTTGTATCGTGTTGTTCCGTTGAGAAAAAGTTATATTCCGACCTATTTTCCGAGATATAAGCTACTTTCTGAGGAGGGCTAAGAGTTGATAATTGATAATTAATTAATGAAAAAAACCGAATTTAAAACCCACAGTTTACAATGTCGACTTCTGTTACACACGCGATAGTTTGGCACTGTATACGCTAGATATATTTTTAGGCTAGACTTTTTAGAACTTTCAATAAAATGTGTATCAAACCCCGCTAATAGTACATACGACAAAGGTAAAACTAATTACTATTACGTACACATCAGGCTTAATACATGAGACATAAATTAGTGCAACATGTATTATTAAATAATAATACATGTTGCACAACTTATGCTAAATTAGAAATAGACTTCTCTAAATAGAAAATATACTTCTTTCAGGTATTATGTATTATTATTTTAAAATATACATATACACAACATAAAATTACTCTCTAAAATAGCTTAAAAACTCCTCTGGTCCCTCCTCTGAAAATAGCTCATATCTCGGGAAATAGGCCGGAACAAAACTTTCTCTCAACAGAACAAAACGATACAAAGCTAACACAAAACTTTGGCGTCGAAAAAAATAAGAAACTCCAAAAAGGTTTTGCTAGCCCCTCCTCCGAAAATAGCTTATATCTCGGAAAATAGGTCGGAACAAAACTTTTTCTCAACGGAACAAAACGATACAAAGCTAACAGAAAACCTTGCAATCGAAAAAATTTCGAATTTCCGAAAATGTTTTTCAACCCCTCCTCCGAAAATAGCTTATATATCGGAAAATAGGTCGGAACAAAACTTTATCTCAACGGAACAAAACGATACAAAGCTAACACAAAACTTTGGCATCGAAAAAATTTCGAATTTCCAAAAAGGTTTTCCAGCCCCTCCTCCGAGAATAGCTTATATCTCGGAAAATAGGTCGGAACAAAACTTTTTCTCAACGGAACAAAACGATACAAAGCTAACACAAAACTTTGGCATCGAAAAAATTTCGAATTTCCAAAAAGGTTTTCCAGCCCCTCCTCCGAGAAAAGCTTATATCTCGGAAAATAGGTCGGAACAAAACTTTATCTCAACGGAACAAAACGATACAAAGCTAACACAAAACTTTGGCATCGAAAAAATTTCGAATTTCCAAAAAGGTTTTCCAGCCCCTCCTCCGAGAAAACCTTATATCTCGGAAAATAGGTCGGAACAAAACTTTATCTCAACGGAACAAAACGATACAAAGCTAACACAAAACTTTGGCATCGAAAAAATTTCGAATTTCCAAAAAGGTTTTCCAGCCCCTCCTCCGAGAATAGCTTATACCTATCTCGGAAAATAGGTCGGAACAAAACTGTATCTCAACGGAACAAAACGATACAAAGCTAACACAAAACTTTGGTATCGAAAAAAATCCGAATTTCCAAAAAGGTTTTCCAGCCCCTCCTCCGAGAATAGCTTATATCTCGGAAAATAGGTCGGAACAAAACTTTTTCTCGACGGAACAAAACGATACAAAGCTAACACAAAACTTTGGCATCGAGAAAATTTCATAGTTCCACCGAGGCCGTGCCCTGTCTCCAGCCTCTCCTCAGCAAAAAAGCGCCTAAATCTCACGAACGGAACCGGAACAAAACTTTATCTGTACGGAACAATTCAATATTAAAGCTAACACAATAAGTTGGGATCGAGAAGGAACGGATTTTCCAAGCAATAAACCGAGGTTTCCCAGCATTATCAGGAAAATTGCTTATAGAAATCCGTATTTCCGAGATATAAGCTATTCTCGGAGGAGGGGCTGGAAAACCTTTTTGGAAATTCGAAATTTTTTCGATGCCAAAGTTTTGTGTTAGCTTTGTATCGTTTTGTTCCGTTGAGATAAAGTTTTGTTCCGACCTATTTCCCGAGATATAAGCTATTTTCGGAGGAGGGGCTAGAACCTTTTTGGAAATTCGAAATTTTTTCGATACCAAAGTTTTGTGTTAGCTTTGTATCGTTTTGTTCCGTTGAGATAAAGTTTTGTTCCGACCTATTTTCCGATATATAAGCTATTTTCGGAGGAGGGGTTGAAAAACATTTTCGGAAATTCGAAATTTTTTAGATTGCAAGGTTTTCTGTTAGCTTTGTATCGTTTTGTTCCGTTGAGAAAAAGTTTTGTTCCGACCTATTTTCCGAGATATAAGCTACTTTCGGAGGAGGGGCTAGCAAAACCTTTTTGGAGTTTCTTATTTTTTTCGACGCCAAAGTTTTGTGTTAGCTTTGTATCGTTTTGTTCTGTTGAGAGAAAGTTTTGTTCCGGCCTATTTCCCGAGATATGAGCTATTTTCAGAGGAGGGACCAGAGGAGCTTTTAAGCTATTTTAGAGAGTAATTTTATGTTGTGTATATGTATATTTTAAAATAATAATACATAATACCTGAAAGAAGTATATTTTCTATTTAGAGAAGTCTATTTCTAATTTAGCATAAGTTGTGCAGCATGGGGTCGGGTGCACCTCATACCCGGACACCTCATACCACGACAACTCATACCGGGACAACTCATACCAAGACAAGTCATACCAAGGGACATCTCATACCAAGGGACAACTCATACCAGGACAACTCATACCAGGACAACTCATACCAGGACAACTCATACCAGGACAACTCATACCAGGACAACTCATACCAGGACAACTCATACCAGGACAACTCATACCAGGACAACTCATACCAGGACAACTCATACCAGGACAACTCATACCACGACAACTCATACCAGGACAACTCATACCACGACAACTCATACCAGGACAACTCATACCAGGACAACTCATACCACGACAACTCATACCACGACAACTCATACCCCGACAATTCATACCAAAACACCCGTTACAAGCCGACAAGTGTCAATTGTTGTCCCGTACGGTGTCATCTAGTGTGATTAACAAATTTTGGTCAATGTGTGGATGTTCTCTACATACTCTGTAACGCCGTATTAAGTATTTGAAAATTACCGAGTATTGCCATTTTATATGTACTACGCGCACCAAAAAAGTCGTACACTACATATGCAACCAAATATACTGAAAATGTTTTTGTTAACTTTGTAAATGGTTCTTTTATAACATATGCGCTGTCATTCTGACATTAATCTTAAGTACAATATACACGGTGGGCCAAAAAAAGCGGTACAAATTTTTGATCATTCGTATTTCCTATAATATTTTGCCAATTCAAATTTTTCTTTTAAAAACGAATTGCCTGTAGTGTGAAGATTGTAACCGTACCATATTCGCAATAACAGGACGTTTCATTCCACAGTTATGTTGCTTGTGTTTGGCTATGCAACATTTCTGATAACATCGTGTCAATTTAATGTGAAATGCAAGCTGTAATAAAATTAGTAGGTAATGGATTTTTTTCCTTTGGTCAAAAGGGACAGCAGAGATTTTATTGCATCGAATACAGGGTGATTTTTTTTGCATACAGGGTGAAATTTTGAAACATGTTTTTTTGCTGTTTTTACTGAAAAAGAAGAAGTGGAATTGCGAATATGGTATGTTTTCAATCCTCACAACATAAGCAATTAGTCCTTCAAAGAAATGCTTGCTTTAATTTACTTAAAATCTTTGGAAATAGAAGTAATTGAACATTTGTACCGCTTTTTTTGGCCCACAGTGTATACATGCATTAACTGTAAAGTTGAAAAATAAAAACAAGCCATAATTATATTATGTAAAAATTAGCTCTACGATTTTTTTTGCGCGCATGGTACATATCACATTTTACACAACGCGGAAGGCTACCGCCGTCTAGTCTACTGACGTTAAATTATTGGTAACATTACCGAGCGCACGTTAATTCTGATTGGTAATATTACCGCAAAAAATCGGTAATATTACCCATAAGAATTAACATAACCATAAGTATAACCGTTTTGGAATTATGGGATAACATATTTTCATTAAAAATTCATTAATAAGTTTATTGAAATTAATTCTATTTAAAATATTCAATATTCTATTTATAATATTTACTATATAATATTATATTCAATAATCTGTAAAAATTCAATAACGTGTCCATAAGAAATAAAAAAAGTTGAATATTGCCCAGCCAAAGTTGATGGACAAAAACATTTTATGATACCAAAAATGGCGCCTGAGTGTAAGAATATACGTAAGTTATACAATGTGGGTCAAAAAACCGGTACAAATGTTCAATTACTCATATTTCCAAAATTTTACGTAAATTCAAGCAAACATTTCTTTGAAAAACTAATTGCTTATGTTGTGAGGATTGAAAACATACAATATTCGCAATTCCACTTCTTTTTTGAGTAAAAACAGCAAAAAACGATGTTTCAACACTTCACCCTGTATACAAAAAAATCACCATGTATACGATGGTATGAAATCTCGACGGTCCCTTTTGACCAAAGGAAAACAAATGTCATTACCTACTAATTTTATTACACCTTTCATTTTACATTAAATTGTCCCGATATTATCAGAAATGTTGCATAGTAGTGTATGGAGTGTATGGAGTAGAGTATGGTGTGGTTGCAATCTTCACACTACAATGATTAAAAATTTGTACCGTTTTTTTTTTGCCTCTGGTGTATAATGTATATATGTAAGAATACACCATTTCGTCTTGCTATTTATTGTAATAGCAAAGTTATTCAAGACACCCTGTATATCATGTCATGCCTTATTATTAGGCTATATTAGTCTTTCACTAGATAGCCTTCCGCGTTGTATAAAATGTGATATGTTTGCCAATACTCGACAGTGTAGAAATTTAAACTCAATTACCTAATAATAACTCGTTAAAGAGAGTTTCCTAATCACAATAGATGATACCGTACCAGAGAACAATCATTTGTCGGCTTGTTATGGGCGTTTTGGTATGAATTGCCGTGGTATGAGTTGTCGTGGTATGAGTTGTCCTGGTATGAGTTGTCCTGGTATGAGTTGTCCTGGTATGAGTTGTCCTGGTATGACTTGTCCTGGTATGAGTTGTCCTGGTATGAGTTGTCCTGGTATGAGTTGTCGTGGTATGAGTTGTCCTGGTATGAGTTGTCCTGGTATGAGTTGTCCTGGTATGAGTTGTCCTGGTATGAGTTGTCCTGGTATGAGTTGTCCTGGTATGAGTTGTCCTGGTATGAGTTGTCCTGGTATGAGTTGTCCTGGTATGAGTTGTCCCTTGGTATGAGGTGTCCCGGTATGAGTTGTCGTGGTATGAGTTGTCCCTTGGTATGAGTTGTCCTGGTATGAGTTGTCCGGGTATGACTTGTCTTGGTATGAGGTGAGCTGACCCGGTGCAGCATGTATTATTATTTAATAATACATGTTGCACTAATTTATGTCTCATGTATTAAGTCTGATGTGTACGTAATAGTAATTAGTTTTACCTTTGTCGTATGTACTATTAGCGGGGTTTGATACACATTTTATTGAAAGTTCTAAAAAGTCTAGCCTAAAAATATATCTAGCGTATACAGTGCCAAACTATCGCGTGTGTAACAGAAGTCGACATTGTAAACTGTGGGTTTTAAATTCGGTTTTTTTCATTAATTAATTATCAATTATCAACTCTTAGCCCTCCTCAGAAAGTAGCTTATATCTCGGAAAATAGGTCGGAATATAACTTTTTCTCAACGGAACAAAACGATACAAAACAAACACAAAACTTTGGCATCGAGAAAATTTCAAATTTCCACCGAGGCCGTGCCCTGTCTCCAGCCTCTCCTCAGTAAAAAAGCGCCTAAATCTCACGAACGGAACCGGAACAAAACTTTATCTGTACGGAACAATTCAATATTAAAGCTAACACAATAAGTTGGGATCGAGAAGGAACGGATTTTCCAAGCAATAAACCGAGGTTTCCCAGCATTATCAGGAAAATTGCTTATAGAAATCCGTATTTCCGAAAATAAGTCGGAACAAAACTTTTTCACTACGAATAATTTTGATACTAGGCTAATATTAAACGTTGGCATAAGAAAATACTTCAATTTCCAACTAATAACGTGGGGTTCCCAGACGTATTGAATAAATTACTTGTATCTGCGGAAATAATTCAGAACAATTAATATGTTGCTGTACAATATGTACTGTACATTTCAATAAACCGCCAAAACTAAACAAAAAGTTTTGAATGTGACACTTGCATTCCTGTAAGTCAACCGTAATCCGGACACATTCAGTTTATACATATGTGTGGAACAAACATAATAATCAGTTGTACCTATATAATAGAATATAAAATTATCTAACTATCTTGTTTTTCAAAACATGCAAAGGGTGCATCTCTCCGTCTAGCGCTCGGCCGGCCGGGGTCGAGCGACACGTGTCGCCTGTCTCGCTAGCGAGGCGCCCGCCGCGCCGGGACAGGTTTGAACGCAACCAGACGTAAATATTACCGCAATAACTTTTTTATGACTATGATTTGACACGTTTTTTCTCATTTATACATATATACATATTTTATTGATACACACACATACATAAAAACATAAATTTGGATATAGGCAATGTCGCCAACTTAAGTAGAAGTCGCTCATCGGAAAATTGCTTGTATCTAAAAAAATAAAGAGGAACAAAACTTTTTTCTACGGAACAATTCGGCACAAAACTAATTCAATGGACTTGCATCGATAAATTTTCAAAATTCCAAAAAAGCTGTTCTGGCCCCTCCTCGGAAAATTGCTTATATCTTCGAAAATTGATCGGAACAAAACTTTTTCTCAACGGAACAAAACGATACAAAGCTAACACAAAACTTTGGCATCGAAAAAAATTCTAAATTCCAATGTGGTGGGGCTGGCATTTCCCCAGCCCCTCCTCAAAAAAATGGCTATATCTCGCGAACGGAAGCGGAACAAAACTTTTTGTATACGGTACAATTCGACACAAAACTAACACAAAACTTTGGTATATTGCAATATTTCAAAATCCGCCATGGTGGGGCTGGAGAAATGCACCTGGCGACATTACCTATATCCAAATTTATGTTTTTATGTATGTGTGTGTATCAATAAAATATGTATATATGTATAAATGAGAAAAAACGTGTCAAATCATAGTCATAAAAAAGTTATTGCGGTAATATTTACGTCTGGTTGCGTTCAAACCTGTACCGGCGCGGCGCGGCGGGCGCCTCGCTAGCGAGACAGGCGACACGTGTCGCTCGACCCCGGCTGGCCGAGCGCTAGACGGAGAGATGCACCCTTTGCATGTTTTGAAAAACAAGATAGTTAGATAATTTTATATTCTATTATATAGGTACAACTGATTATTATGTTTGTTCCACACATATGTATAAACTGAATGTGTCCGGATTACGGTTGACTTACAGGAAAGCAAGTGTCAATTTCAAAACTTTTTGTATAGTTTTGGCGGTTTATTGAAATGTACAGTACATATTGTACAGCAACATATTAATTGTTCTGAATTATTTCCGCAGATACAAGTAATTTATTCAATACGTCTGGGAACCTCACGTTATTAGTTGGAAATTGAAGTATTTTCTTATGCCAACGTTTAATATTAGCCTAATATCAAAATTATTCGTAGTGAAAAAGTTTTGTTCCGACTTATTTTCGGAAATACGGATTTCTATAAGCACTTTTCCTGATAGTGCTGGTAAACCACGGTTTATTGCTTGGAAAATCCGTTCCTTCTCGATCCCAACTTATTGTGTTAGCTTTAATATTGAATTGTTCCGTACAGATAAAGTTTTGTTCCGGTTCCGTTCGTAAGATTTAGGCGCTTTTCTTGCTGAGGAGAGGCTGGAGACAGGGCACGGCCTCGGTGAAAATTTAAAATTTTCTCGATGCCAAAGTTTTGTGTTAGCTGTGTATCGTTTTGTTCCGTTGAGAAAAAGTTTTGTTCCGACCTATTTTCCGAGATATAAGCTATTTTCGGAGGAGGGGCTGGAAAACCTTATTGGAAATTCGAAATTTTTTCGATGCCAATGTTTTGTGTTAGATTTGTATTGTTTTGTTACGTTGAGATAAAGTTTTGTTCCGACCTATTTTCCGATATATAAGCTATTTTCGGAGGAGGGGCTGGAAAACCTTTTCGGAAATTCGAAATATTTTCGACGCCAAAGTTTTGTGTTAGCTTTGTATCGTTTTGTTCCGTTGAGAGAAAGTTTTGTTCCGACCTATTTCCCGAGATATGTGCTATTTTCAGAGGAGGGACCAGAGGAGATTTTAAGCTATTTTAGAGAGTAATTTTATGTTGTGTATATGTATATTTTAAAATAATAATACATAATACATGAAAGAAGTTATTTTCTATTTAGAGAAGTCTATTTCTAATTTAGCATAAGTTGTGCAACATGTATTATTATTTAATAATACATGTTGCACTAATTTATGTCTCATATATCTAGCCTGATGAGTACGTAATAGTAATTAGTTTTACCTTTGTCGTATGTACTATTAGCGGGGTTTGATACACATTTTATTGAAAGTTCTAAAAAGTCTTGCCTAAAAATATATCTAGCGTATACAGTTGCCAAACTTTCGCGTGTGTAACTGAAGTCGACATTGCAAACTGTGGGTTTAAATTCGGTATTTTCATTAATTAATTATCAATTATCAACTCTTAGCCCTCCTCAAAAAATAGCTTATATCCCGGAAAATAGGTCGGAACAAAACTTTTTGTCAACGGAACAAAACGATACAAAGCTAACACAAAACTTTGGCATCGAGAAAATTTCAAATTTCCACCGAGGCCGTGCCCTGTCTCCAGCCTCTCCTCAGCAAAAAAGCGCCTAAATCTCACGAACGGAACCGGAACAATTATCTCTACGGAACAATTCAATATTAAAGCTAACACAATAAGTTGGGATCGAGAAGGATCGGATTTTCCAAGCAATAAACCGGGGTTTCCCAGCACTATCAGGAAAATTGCTTATAGAAATCCGTATTTCTGAAAATAAGTCGGAACAAAACTTTTTCACTACGAATAATTTTGATACTAGGCTAATATTAAACGTTGGCATATGAAAATACTTCAATTTCCAACTAATAACGTGAGGTTCCCAGACTTATTGAATAAATTACTTGTATCTGCGGAAATAATTCAGAACAATTAATATGTTGCTGTACAATATGTACTGTACATTTCAATAAACCGCCAAAACTATACAAAAAGTTTTGAAAGTGACACTTGCTTTCCTGTAAGTCAACCGTAATCCGGACACATTCAGTTTATACATATGTGTGGAACAAACATAATAATCAGTTGTACCTATATAATAGAATATAAAATTATCTAACTATCTTGTTTTTCAAAACATGCAAAGGGTGCATCTCTCCGTCTAGCGCTCGGCCAGCCGGGGTCGAGCGACACGTGTCGCCTGTCTCGCTAGCGAGGCGCCCGCCGCGCCGGTACAGGTTTGAACGCAACCAGACGTAAATATTACCGCAATAACTTTTTTATGACTATGATTTGACGCGTTTTTTCAGGCCATACAGGGCCCTAAAAGTACAGTACTTTTAGATCACGACAATTTTTCAGTACTTCTGTGACCAAGGTGCGGTTCGCATCGAAACGTCAAGTTTTTAATATGTTGTTTTACTGTTTAATTTAATGTGAACGTGTAAACATTTTAATCAAAGCCTCTAACCCCAATTTAATAAACAATTTTTCAACGAAAATTGTGTATTTTATATATATATATATATCATCATCATCATCACCATCATCAGCAGCAGCATCATTGACATTATTGTTGTCGTTTCGAAGAATTTTACTTAGAGTTGTACTACAATCATCATCGTTGTTGTTTCGAAGAATTTTACTTAGAGTTGTACTACAATCATCATCGTTGTCGTTTCGAAGAATTTTACTTAGAGTTGTACTACAATCATCATCGTTGTCGTTTCGTAAAATTTTACTTAGAGTTGTACTACAATCATCATCGTTGTCGTTTCGAAGAATTTTACTTAGAGTTGTACTTCAATCATCATCGTTGTCGTTTCGAAGAATTTTACTTAGAGTTGTACTACAATCATCATCGTTGTCGTTTCGTAAAATTTTACTTAGAGTTGTACTACAATCATCATCGTTGTCGTTTCGAAGAATTTTACTTAGAGTTGTACTACAATCATCATCGTTGTCGTTTCGAAGAATTTTACTTAGAGTTGTACTACAATCATCATCGTTGTCGTTTCGAAGAATTTTACTTAGAGTTGTACTACAATCATCATCGTTGTCGTTTCGAAAAATTTTACTTAGAGTTGTACTACAATCATCATCGTTGTCGTTTCGAAGTGGTCTTTTGCGTCGTTTAGTTGATAATGATGAAGTTTGTGATGACGATGGCGAGGATGATGATGATATAATGTTAGATTGTCCTTATCGTTACTAAATTGCCACAACATCGTCGTTTCCTACTAAAGTAATTTAAAAATGAGTGTATTGGGAGCGAGATCACCGAACGAGATGATCGTGTGTAATTCAACTTATATGAGTTGGATGGGGGCGAGTAGTAGTAGTAGAGGGGGTTAACACGTAAAATATGTCTCTATCAAATAGTTTGCAATTAGATATAATTGATATTCTGCAAGAGGAAGAGGTTGTTCCCATACCTACTACTACTATTGCTTTTGATATACCACCATTGGATGATTTTATGAGATCACCGCAACCATCATCATCATCATCATCGTACATACAACAACAATTGGATGAAATTATCGTACCATTGGAGTATGATCATAAGCTAGCAACGGAACGTTATTTGAGTGCCGGTACACCGCATTCATATCTAGCGACGAGAATTCATACATCCATTCCGGTCGTCGCCAATCAGATACTATTGAGACATTTGAACGTTATGGAAATGGAAATGGAAATGGAAATGGAAAAGGAAATGGAAATGGAAATGGAAATGGAAATGGAAATGGAAATGGAAATGGAAATGGAAAAGGAAATGGAAATGGAAATGGAAATGGAAATGGAAATGGAAATGGAACAGGAAATGGAAATGGAAAAGGAAAAAGAAAAGGAAATGGAAATGGAAATGCCAGCAGTACCGTTCATTATCTGTGTCGTGATCCGATCAACGTAGCCATCCAACAACATCAAATCGATCAGCATAAATTGGTAAAGACTCGACGTATACCAACGACGACGACGAAGAAAGCGACAACAAAAACTAAAAGAAAGACTGCTAAAATCAACAAAACTGACGGCAAGAAACCTAAACGACGCAAGAAACAGCAGCAACAACAATAACCATGTCCAATTTTAATAATAATCAACATAATTTCGTTCCATTCCACATTAACCAGCAACTACGAAACGACTTTACGAAAATCATTCAAACTAAATTACCAAATGTCCAAGAGCTCAATAGACAATATATGGTGCCCGGTCGTCAGCATATCACCTATGTAACAGAATGGGTTGACGTCGACTCTCATGTAATTGGAATCGGTTGCGACGTACTCGACCGTGCCGTTTATATGCGAACGTCAATCGAACCTGGTCTCTATGTATGTTCATCGTCTGTCGAAACGCTAAAGGCTGCCGCTTGTCTCTATGGCAAATTTCGTTGCGAACCTACATCGCTTACGTATATGGCGAATACGTTCAGCGTTCACGATCTATTCTATAATATGGATCGTCGGCCGATGCACGGTACTCTTGTCAAGATTGTTACGCCCACGTTCGACGATGCCATTAAATATCATCGATTTTTGAAGCGTGAACCTACCGCCTATCGATACGCTCTAATACCTCATTATTGGGACGTTCATCGACTCGTCACAATGGAGCTGTGTCGAAAGAAAGGGATTCGAGACACGAACAGTCTGGCGAATTTAGTGTATACGTATCGTGAACCGAACATACCCATCATTACGTTCGACATTGAACCGGTTTCGACGGATCCGAATCGCGTGCCGACCGGCGAGGATATCGACGACATACTCTTTACGGTCTCCATACATCATACACACACGCGTATACTTTATACGCTCGTCTATATACCGATAAAGACGCGCGATCTAAATGGTCTGAAGCGGGACATATTAACGATCGACGAATATCCGCAATACGATCCTGCGCGACAAGTTGAACGAAACGAAATTGAAGTTTTCACCAACGAACGAAATCTACTCGTACGTACGATGAATCTACTTCAGCTAAACGGTCAATTGCATTACCTCGTCGGCTACAATTCCATCGGTTACGATATCAAATACCTAATGATGCGCTGCACGCTCTACAATACGTCGACCGTTTCCATTACAATGAAGGTTTTCGCTACGGCTACGATCAGACCCACGTCGATCTGTTTCGCATGTGTATGATTTTCTATCAGTATAGCGACTATAAACTGATTACGGTCAGTACGAATCTTTTGGGCGATAGCAAGACCGGCGTGAGCGCCGTCGATTTACGTTACACGTTCCATCGTATGAAGAAACATGGTCGTCTATTTCCGCACGTGGAAAACGACAAATGGCCATCGTTAGGCGACACCCTTCACTACAACAACTATGACACGTTGCTCGTAAGCGACATTCTAAGGAAGACGGACGCCATCGGCGACTTCATCTTGTACGCGCACGAGTGTCGTATAGCTATCGCATCGATAACGAAAAACTATAATCGAATGCAATTTCGCATCATCAACGAATGTTTCATCAGCGGTCTGCAACACGGCTACTATTTGGGCTGTTTTACGCATTCCGATACGACGATGGTGTTACCGGTGGATCGAGTATCGCATCAATTTGGAGGAAGGTCTGAACAACGATACGGCCACCAAGAACAACAATCAAAAGAAGAACAAGTATCCGGGCGGTGCGAACTTTTGTCGCGGCACCTATTCGGCCAACAACGTTCAATCGTACGATTATCGTATCGCCTATCCGCTGTTGATTGAACGTTTAAATATTTCCGTAGAGACGGCGAGCATAATACCGGCAAACGTGCTACCATCGTTCTATCCCAATATCCGTAAACCGGAAGAGTTTCGAACGTACGGTTGTACGAACGTTGTATTTTCGTTCAGACGAAAACCTACTACTATTGGGAGAATGATCGCATCAAGTGCGGGCAGCATGTACGATGTCCGCCGGCATGGCGCAAGATGGTGACTTTTTCCGGAACGTTTACGATACGACCGATCTTCGTTCGCTGATACAAATGGTGAAGGTACAACGGGTGTATGCTACACGTACACCATCCGCAGAATTGAAATCGTACATGGAGACGTACTATCAGGCTGTGGCGGACGCACCGCGACAAGACATCTTCTACTATCTGAATCCGTCAGATGTGACAAAGACTATCTATCGACCGGCCGTCGAACTATTTAACGCCAAAGTCGGCATGAAAATCTACAATGTGAACTTGTTTAAATTCTATTTGAACATTTTCAAGACCGTCTACAATCTGATACGTGAAACTATTCGTCAGAATCCACGCGCACATTAACGTTACCGTTCCACTATCGGATGATCACGTTCGTGACATTATGCTAAAGAATTTCATTCTCGTACTTGCTCGTACTCAAGGATCGTTTCCCCAACAAGTATAACGTTGCCACAGCGACGACGACGATATCAAAAACTAATACATCATCATCAGAAGATATAACTACTAATAAACGACGACAAGAATATCCAATGATGCCGGCAACTAAAAAATACAAGTTAAGCTCGAAAGACGACAAAAACATTGACGAATTGGTAAAGGACGACGGCTAAAATGTTTGAAACTTCCTCCAACAATGTTGATGATTATTAGAGAAATGATGATAATATACTTAATTTTGTACTTAATTAGTTGAATAAATGATGTTGAATTTATGTATTGTATCTTTTTTCTTTTTCCCCTAGATAGTATATGGAGTATGTAATGTAAGGCTCCGTCCATTTATATAATAAAATAGCAATTCTCCACTTAAACACTTTATTCTACATCTTAATACTTTCGACAACCACAACATAATGCATTCAACTTCTTAACCTGCTCACTTCCTACCACTACCCCCACCACCTTCCTTCTGTTCGGGCGCGAAATTTAAATAATTATATAAATTATGCTACAATTCGGCCAACCTGACAATGATCGTCCCGATCAGGAGGAACGTACCTAAACAAAATTAGAATTTCCTACATAACGCAGTACAATAACAATTCACTAAAACTAAATTTTCATCAATTTTTTCTTATTATTGACACTTAACAATTAACAAATCAGTACATCAATTCCTAAGACTAAATTTTAACGAAATTTCATATTTTTGGCATTGTAAATACATACTTAACAATTCGGCCAACCTGACAATGATCGTCCCGATCAAGACAAAAGTACCTAAATTAAACTATAATTTTCTCAATAACATACATACTACAATCCACAATTCATTACGACTAAACTTGCAACCACATTCTCATATTTTCGGCACTGCAAACACCTTTAAAGGGCCTTTGTGTTATTTGAAAATTCTCGGTGTCTTCAATTATATAACGATCTTTACCCAACATTTGCTTTATCTCATATGGTCCTCGATATTTTGGTAATAGTTTTTTATTTATCCCTGGGGTAACATCGGTATTTTTAATCAATCTCCAATATTATATCGATGTGGAGGTTTATGTCTGGAATCAAAATAATGTTTGTTACTGGTCTGGATTTTTGCGTTTTTAACTTCAGCATTTTCTCTCAATTCGTTCAAGTCAACCTCATTACTCCCTTCAATTTCTAAATAATTTCTCAGTGCATCATAACGGTCCCTCATGTTAATACCAAACAACAGCATGGCTGGTGCCTTACCGGTAGATTTTGAAAAAGAATTATTAATTGCAAATTCAACCTCATGAAGATGATGATCCCATTTATTTTTTACGTTACACAATTTAGACAACATTGGAGTTAAATCCCTATTCACTCTTTCAAGTTGACCATTTGACTTCGGAGAGGCTGTGGCTACTTTTATGTGAATGATATTATTCTTTTCCACAAAATCTAAGAACTCCTGAGATGTAAAACAAGTTCCCCTATCCGACACAATCCTAACTGGCTTACTATAATTAGCAAAGTAATCCTCCAATTGTCTGGTAACCTCACAAGCTTTTGTTGATCTCACAGGATACAGTCGTACAAATTTTGTAAACCCATCAATGATTTCAAAAATATATTTGTTATTTCGAGGGGTCTTTTCTAAGGGTCCATAATGATCTATATGTAATGTAACGAATGGTTTATTACCTTTAGGAATATTATGTAATATTGCCTCGGTCTTACCCGCAGTTCCTGAATACGTAATGCACTTTATACAATTTCGAATATATGTCTTTACTTTACTTTTAATATCAGGAAACCAATACGTTCGTTTTAAATATTCACAAGTCTTATCCACTCCCCGATGCCCAAAACTATCATGACTCAGTTGAATAACCTGATGCTCCATATTACTGGGAACATAAAACAAAACTTTCTTTTTATCCTTTTTATATACTAAACCATCACGCAATTCATACTCTTTCATTTCTTGATCTTGTAATATGATTTTTATTTCATCAATCTTTTTATCCAAGCTTTGTGCAATGACTAAATTTTGTTCAAAAGTATTTTCCTCAACAATCAAAACTGAATACACTCTACTTAAAGCATCTACATGACGCATGCGATTACGATCTCTATATTCCAATTGATAATCGTAATTTTGCAGAATCAATGCCCATCTATTTATTTTAGGATTTATTTATTTTTTGTTCAATGCTAGTTTGATAGAGTTGCAATCTGTGACAATTTTAAATTTTATCCCTTGTAAATATGTGTGAAATCTAGCTAATGCGTTTATTATTGCTAACATTTCCAGCTCGTAACTATGCAATTTAGATTCAACTACTGTAGTACGCTTACTGAAGTAAAAGACGGGTCTAAATAAACTAAGGTTGGTTAATCCGGTAAAAAGCCCAAATGGATAGAAAAAAAGTTGTTGGAGTTTTCTTTTTATGGCATTTATTCAATTTGTTGAGTACTTTCGCCTAATATTATAGGCATCTTCAGAACCTAAAAGTTATAAAGGTACAAAGAGCGACGCTAGACAATCAATCTACTAAAACTAATGGGCCTACCAAAACCACGAATCAGCCATTTAATAATAATAATAATAATAATAATAATATTTCTTTATTGCAAAAAAGGGTTTGACAGACATGTAATGGAGGCAGGAGCATTGAGAACACAAACAAAAACGAACGGATGTTATAGAGTGATCAACAGTCCAAATAAATGGTCTAAATAAATTATCACTTTGCTTTTGTAACAGTATCGCACCATAACCCTGTGAACAAGCATCACAGTGCAACTCAGTCTCCAAAAATTGTGAATATATTGACAATATTGGTGCCTTCACTAATTTATCCTTTATCATCTTAAAAACTGTCATTTCCGTTTCTCCAAAACAAAATGTGGAATTTTTCTTAATCAAATCGTAAAGAGGCTTGGCCAACACCGCAAAAGAAGGAACAAAACGTCTGAAATATGATGCCAAACCCAAAAATCTGTGAACTTGTTGAGAACTACTGGGCACAGGATATTCTTTAACTGCATTAATATTTTCAGGATTCGGTTTAATTCCGGTAGAGTCAATCAAATAAAACCAAATAAACTATTTCACTCTGTACAAAGGAACACTTTTCGAGTTTTAATTCCAACAAATTGTGTGTCATTAAATTCAAAACATCGCTGAGAATTTCTAAATGTTCGTTAATAGTACTTGTAGCAATCATAATATCATCCAAATATACTAAAATTTTATGCTGTCTGATTAAACTTTGAAATATTTTATTTATAAAACGACTAAACACTGAAGGACCATTACAAATACCAAAAGGTAAACGCAAGTATTCATACTGACCTAAGGGAGTAATAAATGAAGTGTACTTAACCGAATTTTCATCCATTTTAATATGATGAAATCCATTCTTTAAGTCTAAACAAGTAAAATATTACTTATCTCTGAGTAACTCCAACTGATCATCAATTAAAGGCAAAGCTGGGCAAAGTTAATCAGAAAGTTAACTTCGTTAATCGATAATCCGTTAACGAAAAAGTTAACTTCGTTAACCGATAGTCCGTTAATTTGCTATAAATGTAACGGAAGTTAACGTTAACAGCTAATCGTTAACTTTTTACAAAAAATAGGTTATGTGGAGGATAACATAATAAAAACAGATCTTTCGGTTGCATAAGTTAAAATTGCCTTAGGTATTTTTCAAACTACCCACAGTGGTAGGTAACTAAAGTAACTACCTTGCGAGAAGTATTATTTATAAAAGACATTGAAACGCCCAACTAAGGTGGTAGATGAAAAGAATTTTCAGAAAGTTTCTTTTTAAGTTTAGATTTATATTTTGAAACAATTGGTATTTACTAAAAGGTAACAATATTAAAAATAGTTAAATATTTACTATTACATAATAAATAGGTATACTCGCTGAAAATATTAATAATAATAATAATAATGTCTTTATTAAACATTCCTTCAACTACATACAAAGAAATTTCACATAGTTTAGGGCGAGCACAGACAGCCACAAAACGCCGGCTCTGCTCATATTACGTATACATAAGACAATTTATGGATGAAAGTCGGATCAATCCTACATGTACGAGACATACATGTAGGATGTGTACATACAAAAAGTAACTAAAAACTAAACAATTCACGCACATGCTGTATGTACGGACGCCGTGCCGCACAAAGTAGTAGGTATGTCATACAAAACCAAGTCCGAACATGCACGGAATGTCAATAGCAGTTTAAAATGTTTATCTTCGAATCACATATAATAAGTTCATTGCATACGTACTATATAATCCCCATCATTATACGCTCCAATGATCATAATCACACTAGCGTTGTATATGACAGTTCGTTCAAATAATGACCTCATTATTTGAACGAACTGTCATCATTATACAACGCTAGTGTCAAAGTCTGACAAAGCCTACGTGGATGACAGTTTTTTGACCGTTCGCCCCGCCATCATTGACAAATACATTTAAAATATTTTGCATACAATGGAATTTATGAGTCGTAGATAAAACGTCGTATTTAACTCGCACATAACGGATATAAATCGCTCGCATGATTACACGCTCGCCCACGGCTCGCGTGTAAACTTCATGCTCGCGATTTATATCCTTAATTATGTGCTCGTCAAATAATATACTATTAATTCTGATTTTTTTGATTTAACGGACTTGAATTACCTGATGACAAATGAAGCGGAAGTTAATGAGTCCGTTAATGGGTTTAAAAGTTAACTTAAAAGTTAATTCGTTAACGAAAAATTTAACTTCGTTAATTAACGATTAACGGATTAACGCTTTTGTGCCCAGCTTTGATTAAAGGCAAGGGATATCTATCCTTTTCCAATATTTAATTTAATTCACGAAAATCCACACACAGTCTGTAATCTAATCCATTCTTTTTCTTTATTAACACAATTGGGCTGCAGAACTCAGAATAACTTTCTCGAATGAAGTTCTTATCAACTAAATCATCCAAAATTTCTTGCAGTTTTAATTTCTGTTGGAATGAAAGTTTTCTAGGCCGAAAAGCAAAAGGTTTACTATCATTATTTTGCAAAGTTAACTTACATTCAAACTTGGTAACAGGTTCGTCTAGCCCATCCATTTGTAAATATTCAGAAATTAGTTTTTTTTACTTTACCCTGAACTTCTAAATTAAGATTCGGATCGATATTGATATTAGGGTGCAATTTATCTGTGTCACTACTGATATCAATAAGTATAATAATCAGTAAGTTCATGTCACTTTAGTTCCTTTTTTTGAATTACGAACACCGTTACAATATAAGACGATGATTTTGACGGAATCATACCAACAACAAAATTCAATGCCGCCGATACCAACACCAATAACGCTAAAATCAATCGCAGACTACGTCGATGTCAAGAGTAGTATGAGTGTGGCGATACTCTTGATTATATTTCTTTTCGTTTGTGTCGTCCTTACCGTTCTCCTAATGTACGCTTTTCGTAAGGAACATAAACGTAATCGTCTAGAAGTAAAACCATCATCGAGTATCATAAAACAAGCCGATGAGATTCTTGAACAGTTACAAAACTATACGACATCCGATGAAAAGAAAGGTAATCAGGAAGGGACACCACCCGACGACATGTGGTATGATTATGATGATTTTAAACGTACTAAGAACGAGAACGACGATACAACAATAATATGAAAAATTACGATGAGAGTGAATTCGATGATTTACTGAGACACTACCAATACATACCGCCGACGACCGATTTGAAACCGTACACACCATCGTCGGCACCATTACCCGAAGAGTACTATACTTCACAAAAACCTTACAACATACCATCGTCGATCTATCCGAATCTGACGCAAATTGATAAACTACATCCTCTAACTATTGCCGATGATGATATTTCTAATGATGGTGTTGGTGGCTCGAAATATTTTACGCGACACAAATTGAAGAAAAACCACACCCAGATTCCCACACCCAAAATTCTAACAACATGCTTCGAGTAGTGCAATGATGATGATTATTTTTTGACGTTTCTTAAAACCAATGAAATGCTTCTTTATTTGTCACAAGGGTAAGTTTCAACCAATTATCCCATTATTATAGTGGAAATAAATCTCTTGTGATTATTCTTATTCTCGGGAATAATCACTGTAGCTTTTATTTGCCTAGCAACTGTCAGATACTTTTAATATATTCACAATGTGTCAACGATATTTTCATATATTGTAAGTAATAATTAATTAAATTAAATTTTTCAATAATTTTATGATAGTTTTATTGATCTTTTTTATTGTAAAAATTTGTGAATCAAAAAATAATCTAGTCAAATATAACTCGAGAGTTCCATAAATTATAAAACTCGAGCCACAGACACTCGAGCCCTGCGGGCTCTCGTGACTATTGCGTGGCAACAAGTTTTCAAACAATCTGTCAAATTATTTTCAATTTATTCTCACTCTCTTGTTATATTATTACTGACAATTTTTACTATATCTGTCACCAAGACGCTTTTGTTAGTGTACGTTTGCTTTGTCGAATTCTAGGTCCATTGTATGTTACATACCCTATACCTAACATGTGTTATATAATTACTGATAATTTACGATGTCGATATTTTAGAGCAATGACGATGACTATACTTTCTATGAACTTGTAATATTTTCCAATACACGATTATGACGTAATCGTGGTTTCACGCAAAAACGAGAATCTGAAAATATTTCTTGGCGGCCTGGCTCGGCTCGAAATTTTTTGTTCGAATGCACAAAACCCAATTGCAAAAAAATGACAAAGTCCTAACAACATGGTCCTCTAAAACACTAGACGATGATGATAAAAACGCTCAAACCATAACAATAACTAAGATGATGGCTTGAGTGTTTTAACCTTTATGGTTAGAGCGGTTGATGTTGATAGGTCGAGTGTTGAACGATATCGGTTGAGTGATGTGTGAATTTGAGAACTTGATCAATTCAATTGGAAGATAACGTTAGATTACTCAAAGCATAACGTGCTCAAATGATAGTGCCAAGACTTGGTAGAATTCATACAGTACTCAAATGATGAACCTCATCCGAGTGGTAGAAGGTCATCGTTCAAGCGTTTACAATCATCCTCTGAATGAGTCGTTCAGCACTCTGACGATAATCATTGCAGCACTCTAACGATAATCATTGCAGCACTCTAACGATAATCGTTGCGATGATTCAACAATTTTAATCGAACGTAAATAAAACGCCTAGAGATAGAAATTAGAAGTATATATTAGAAGTGTGTGTACATTAGAAGAACATATATATTAGAAGTGTGTGTACATTACAAGTGTTATTTTAATAGATCTTTAATTTTTCTTGCGAGCGTTTCGTTTGCTAGCATTCGCTTTTGCTGCTGCCACAATTTTCGGATCCAACGGTTTCAGCATATTGATATTTGCACCGAGAATGATATCGTTGCGCATTTTACGACGACTAGGCTTTGTGTTGTTCATTGACGATACCAACAGTTATAGTGAGATACATATGTTCGACCTGTGAAATCAGCATTACTACAGATTTTAATAATACAATAGATCTGCTAAAGAAAATAGGACGGCAATATTTGAGTATTGCCAGATAAACTTTATGGTTTCCGCTTATTAAGGCTTATGGTTATACTTTGGGTTACCACAAAAATTAAGAAGGAGGACAATGAAGGACAAAAAATCTGATGTAGCCAGGCACATGACTTTTGATATATAAAATTAATAGTTGAGCAAACATTAACGTTTGAGACTACCTACTGTCATTCGAAAAAAAAATATCTTTGAAATCCTGGCTAACTTGCTTTATAGTAATGCAGACACGACCGATCTCGACCACATAGAATTTGCTCTAAAACTAAACTATTATTTTTACCAAGAAATGTCAAAGACAAATTATTCAAAATTTCCTCTACTTTAATTTATTATTCAACTATATTGACGAAATTTCAGAAATGGCGGTACACGCACACGCACACGCACACGCACACGCACACGCACACGCACACGCACACGCACACGCACACGCACACGCACACGCACACGCACACGCCCACGTCCACGCACACGCACATTCATTTTTTTGTACCTCGGTCAAAAATGGTAGGGGACCCAAAAAGACCTATTTTCGCTATAAAAAAAATTTAGCGAGATTATCTACAACTTTATCATATTATGTATAATAAAGTAAAAATCGTTGAAAATAATAAAAAATAATGTTTAACAAACGCAATAATTTATGTCGATATGTTACGTTAAATAAGAGTACAAGTGCATATTCTACGACAAAAGGAAAAAAAATTGATGTTTACATAAAAGTTCCCTAGCAATTAGCAATTTTTACAACAGGTTTTTTGAAGATATAAAAAAACAGCACTGCATTGCTTTTTGTGCTGTATTAGTATCAGCGGTCTTCCCTAACTCCACAGTAAGTTTATTTTGCTCTTTCGTCCACGTATCAGTAAAAAAACCTTTTCAACATTTGCGTTAAGTTAAGCAGAAATACAAAAGTAAAATTCACTCATATTAAGCAGTTCCGAAATCAATACTAAATGCCATTATAGACATGGTTTAAACAAAGATCCTCCATTGCTCATTCAGACCTTTCTTCTGGAAAATTAATTTCCTTCCTCATACCTATAGGTACATTCAAAACATTGAACTTCTAACATCTAACTGATCACGTAGGTATCCATTTAAGTAAATATTGCAAGTATTGCAAAGATGTGTAGACTTGTAAGCGTTCGTGAGACATTTATATTAATATCTGAATTGGCAATATTGTTAATAAACGTCTCATTTTAATTAGGTATCTCTATTTACTGATGATTTTTAAGTATTAAATGACCGCATAAAATAAATTCAGTCCACATAAAATAGAGATTTTAACATCCATGCTGTCCTAAACCGAATGGTATATACAACAATACTAAAATATTGTAATTGTAAGTAACTCGTCTTGTACAGCTCTATTCAATAAAAAATCTGATGTGGCCAGGCACATGACTTTATCATACAATATATAAAATTAATAGTTTAGCTGCATGAGAATCTATTCTATTGAGATAAATCGTAGGTATTGTCAAAGCATCAGCATTTCACACTACCTACACTACGTCATTAGAATAATAGTTATTTATGTCACAAATGCCGAAAGTACGGAATAGCGCGACGAGCGGTGATACGGCGCGTCACCGAAGGCGGAGTGTCGCCGTCGCATATGAGCGAGTCGCGCTATCTAGTTTTTGGCAGGAGCGACATCAACGTTTATTGTGTTGCTTTTTAAGAAATACGTATTTAAAAAAAAAATAAATGATTTCTGTATAGTAAATGCTAGGTTGGTACCACTTTGACGAAACGTCAAGTTTAAAGGTGCGTTCCGATTGGTAGGTAATAGTATCTAATGGCGGTGGTAGAATACGAAATTATAGTATTTCTTACATATCGTGATAATGACACATATTAGTTTGCATGTACATAAACATGAGTCACTAGCAATTTTCTATTGGAAATACTATAACGGCGTCTGCTACCACTGCCATTATCACTAATGAAAACGCACCTTACAAAGGTAATTCAAATTCGGACAGATTTATATTTGTTCATGACACATCCCTACCAACATACTAAAATAAAACTACACTCATCGCTATACTTTATTTATAATTTTCTCAATGTATCGTTTTTAGAATTAGATATAAAGACGGGTTGATATTTCTTATCAACAAACAATCAAATTGGTGATCTTATTTTATTTGAAATTTGTATTTTATAATTTGCCGCACTACAGCGGCAACGTTTCATAGTGGTTCTCCAACTCGAATGTGACAACACAAACAAATATTTGTCAAAATCCTGGCTACTTTGTAATTTCATATCAATGCAGATGCGACCGATCTCGATCAAATAGAATTTGCTCTTGAAGCTAAACTATTAATTTTACCAAAAAATGTTATGGGCATAAATTATTCAAAATTTCCTGTACTTTAATTTATTAATTAACTATTTTGTCGAAATTACAGAAATAGCGGCTCATTTCCAAAATCCTTGAAAAAGGCTTAGAATAAACTAAAAAGCTAAACTATTAATTTTACCAAAAAATGTCATAGCCATAAATTATTCAAAATTTCCTCTACTTTAATTTATTAATTAACTATTTTGTCGAAATTACAGAAATGGCGACTCATTTCCAAAATCCTTCAAAAAGGCTTAGAATAAACTACCAGTTCCTTTGGACCCTTTTCAACCAAAAGCTTTTCAGCTCTAAGTTTGGTAACAAAACTTCTAAATATGAACTTTCGTTCCGATGCCTTTAGTAGTTTCTTCGGAATCGTCGCCACAAAAATCGTTTACACACACACATACACACATACACACATACACACATACACACACACAGACATTTTTTTATACCTTGGTCAAAAATGTTCAGGGGACCCATAAAAACCTACTTCCGCTAAAATCTCAATTTTTACTTTATCATACGCAGTATGTAAAGTATTGTAATCATGCCGAAAAAAAAAATTGAGATTTTAGCGGAAATAGGTCTTCATGTATCCCCTGAACATTTTTGACCAAGGTACAAAAAAATGTCTGTGTGTGTGTGTGTGTGTGTGTGTGTGTGTGTGTGTGTGTGTGTGTGTGTGTGTGTGTGCGTGTGTAAACGATTTTTGTGACGACGATTCCGGAGAAACTACTAAAGGTATCGAGACAAAAGTTTATATTTAGAAGTTTTATGACCAAACTTAGAGCTGAAAAGCTTTTGGTTCAAAAGGGTCGAAAGGAACTGGTAGTTTATTCTAAGCCTTTTTCAATGATTTTGCAAATGAGCCGCCATTTCTGTAATTTCGACAAAATAGTTAAATAATAATTTAAAGTAGAGGAAATTTTGAATAATTTGTGCCTATGACATTTGTTGGTAAAATTAATAGTTTAGCTGCATGAGCAAATTGTATTTGATTGAGATCGGTCGTGTATGCATCTTAGGTAGCCAAGATTTTTCATTCTAATGTCACAGTAGGTTGTGTCGGTAGTGTCAAAATGGTGTCAAACGCTGATGTTTTGACAATCGTAAAGAATGTGTTCTGCTGTCTCATATATGTTTGCTTGTGACCTTTGTATGTAGTTTTATGTTCTCCACGGGCCGCGCCTGACAAAATGTAAGTTTTTACAATTGAGTTCTTCGGAGTTTGATTTGATTGTGAATTGTGTAATTTATTTCTCATTTACTATAGCGCTTGAAGACGTGCCCAGTAGGACACAAAACATGTAGCGATTGCTACAATAGAGAGATAGATAGATATTTATTTCATGTAAAATACATATGGTCCACACAATATACTTCATAAATTTCAAAAATATATACCGTATCCACAGAATATCATAAATATTAGGGATACTGATGTTCTCTGTCATGAACTCCTGGAGTGAGTGGTATGCCTTATCAATAAAGTGGGTTTTCAGCGTCTGTTTAAATTCACGCAGAGCGAGCTGCTTCCAGGTCTTGGAAAGTTTGTTAAAGAAGTTGACACCTTGTTTAGCAGCATTTGTTGTTTGCAGTCGATGGAAGGGCACTGTGAGATTCTCCTTGGTACGGATGTTGTGATCGTGTTGAGTCATCCTGGTTAGGTACAATGGCAGATTTTGTCGTACGTCAATTAGTTGGAGGAATATAAAGAGTTATGGAGGTGTCAGGATTTTGCGCTTTCGGAAAAATGGTCTTACGTGTGTGTCACGTAACAAAACGTAACAAAAATAAGGAATACGACCACTATTTACTGTATCATTATATCTATCAAATCCTGGCAAACTATCTTTATTTTAATGCTGATACGACCGATCTCGATCAAATAGAATCTCATTTAGTTTTAATTTTATAAATAGTATGATAAAGTCATGTGCCTGGCCACATCAGATTTTTACTTTATCATACGCAGTATGATGAAGTATTGTAATCATGCCGAAAAAAAAAATTGAGATTTTAGCGGAAATAGGGTTTTATGGGTCCCCTGAACATTTTTGACCAAGGTACAAAAAAATGTCTGTGTGTGTGTATGTGTGGATGTGTGTGTGTAAACGATTTTTGTGGCGACGATTCCGGAGAAACTACTAATGGCATCGGGATGAAAGTTCATATTTGGAAGTTTTATGACCAAACTTAGAGCTGAAAAGCTTTTGGTTCAAAAGGGTCCAATCGAACTGGTAGTTTATTTTAAGCCTTTTTCAAGGATTTTGCAAATGAGCCGCCATTTTTGTAATTTCGACAAAAAGGTTAAATAATAAATTAAACTAGAGGAAATTTCGAATAATTTATGCCTATGATATTTTTTGGTAAAATTAATAGTTTAGCTTCAAGACCAAATTCTATTTGATCGAGATCGGTCGCATCTGCATTGATATGAAACTATACATAGTAGTCTGGATTTGACAAAGTGCTGTCACCACATAAATGTCTATGGCTGTCACACTCGAAAACAGATGATTTCATCAGAGGTTGGACAACCGCTATGGAACGTTGCCGCTCTAGTGCGGCAAAGTACAAAATACAAAATTCAAATAAAATAAGATTACCAATTTGATTGTTTGTTGATAAGAAATATCAACCCGTTGTTATATCTAATTGTAAAAACGAAAAATTGAGAAAATTGTAAATAAAGTATAGCGATGACTGTAGTTATATTTTAGTATGTTGGTACGGATGTGACATCTACAGTGTCATGAACGAATATAAATCTGCCAGAATTTGAATTAGCTTTTCAAACTTGACGTTTCGTAGAAGTGGTATCCGAACACTTCCTATACTGAAATATAACCATTTTTGATTTTTTTAAATACGTATTTCTCAAAAAGCAACAAAAAAACGTTGGTATCACTCCTACCGAAAACTACATAGCGCGACTCGCGCACATGCAACGGCGATGCTCCGCCATCGGTGACGTGCCGCATCACCGCTTGTCGCGCTATTCCGTACTTTCGGCACTTGTGAGATAAATAACTATTATTCTGATGACAGTAGGTAGTGTCAAATGCTGATGCTTTGACAATACCTACTATTGATACTATTGACTATCAAAATATCTGTCAAATCCTGGCTACCTAGTTTAATTTTAATGCAGACAGGATATATCTCAATACGTAGTGTAGTGTGTCAAATGCTGATGCTTTGACAACACCTACGATTTATCGAACTAAAATAGATTCTCATGCAGTTAAACTATTAATTTTATATTTTGTATGATAAAGTCATGTGCCTGGCCACATCAGATTTTTTTTTTTCGGCACGATTACAATACTTCATCATACTGCGTATGATAAAGTAAAAAGCGTACACGTATTGAGGGCTATTGTAAAAAGGGATAATTTATTAATCGTTTCCAAGGAAACATATTTTCTGACATTTTGTATGTCAAATGTATGCAAATTGCTTTTTATAATTTTACCTACGACCGACGTGTAAACGTCCCTTACGTCACGGACTGCTTCGCTCGTATATCGCTTATAACATACGTGTGCGTTTGGCTGTGCGTTTGTGTTTTTTACGCACGACCTAATGTCACAATGACAGATGTCGTGCAAATATTTTGATTAATTATTTGTCATTTTTGATACTATTTACATTTATTGAAATTTTTGGTCGTAGGTAAGTGCAATACTCGAGCTGTAACATATATTGCATGCTTGTGAATATTTATGTTGAATTTGTATTGGAATTTTCGGTCGACACTTCAGACAAAGTTCTTCCGTAGTTGCAATAGATGTCGCGCGAATACCGTCAAATATTGTCACCCGTCAAATATCCTTACCTTTATTTTTTTGACATTTTTGATACAATTTATTGAAATTGTCGGTCGTAGGTAAAACTATGTACAATACTCGAGCTGTACACGCATATAACGTGCTCGTGAAAAATAACAAAACTCGCCGCTTCGCGGCTCGTATGTTATCTTTCCACTCGCACGTAATATGCTAGTTACAGCTCTTGTAATGTAATATACTATTACCTACGACCGTATGTGTAAACGTCGCTTACGTCACGGACTGCTTCGCTCGTAAATCGCTTATAACAACCGTGTGCTTTTGGCTGTGCGTTTGTGTTTTTTACGCACGACCTAATGTCATAATGACAGATGTCGCGCGAATATTTTGATTAATTATGTGTCATTTTTGATACTATTTATATTTATTGAAATTTTCGGTCGTAGGTAAGTGCAATACTCGAGCTGTAACATATATTGCATGCTCATGAACATTTATGTTGAATTTGTATTGGAACTTTCGGTCGACACTTCAGACAAAGTTCTCCGTAGTTGCAATAGATGTTGCGCGAATACCGTCAAATATTGTCACCCGTCAAATATCCTTACCTTTATTTTTTTCACATTTTTGGTACAATTTATTGAAATTGTCGGTCGTAGGTAAAACTATGTACAATACTCGAGCTGTACACGCATATAACGTGCTCGTGAAAAATAACAAAACTCGCCGCTTCGCGGCTCGTATGTTAACTTTCCACTCGCACGTAATATGCTAGTTACAGCTCTTGTAATGTAATATACTATAATTATGCCGCGACAAACAACATCGATAACTAGAGCGCGAATCGTTGGAAGAAGGGTGGTCTATAAGGGCAGTAGCTGAAGAATTTTCTATTGGCTAAGAAATGAAGTAAAAAAATAATAAAATCCTCGAAATAATATCGACATAATTCGGTTCTCATCGAGTTTGTAGTTACAGGTTACTCAGGTTACTACAGGTTACTAAGTGACAACAATTAAAAGATAGGTTTACAATATGGCAATCTACCCAAAACTGTGCTTACTACTTGTACGCTTTTTTTTATAGAACTTTACTATGCGCGAAAAAAAAGGCGTACAGCTAGTTTTGACATCATGTAATTCTGGCTTGTCTATTTGACAGTTGGTGCATGCTTCATCCCCTTTGAATGTTAGAATGGTTAGAATCTGTTAGAATGATAGCGTATGGGTTATAAAAGAACCATTTACAAAGCTACAAGGTGTACGACTTTTTTTTGGCGCGCATAGTACATTTTTTTTTATACATAAATCAATTATAATAATCATCCTGCTTATTGACACTTGGCGCCATCTCGTCGTGTAAATTGTCACTATAAGTTTGTTCTGTATTTACAGTTTAGGTAGGCCCTGTCTATTGTGATCTTTGTTCGTTTTTATTTCATTACGTGAATTCGAAAGATTTAGAAATAAACAAATTACAATGAACGGTAAAAAGTGCTGATAATCGTTTAGGGTTTTATGGTACATATGGTCACCGTGGATTGTGCAGTTGGCAATATATTATCCAATGGCCAATACGCCAATACTACCGATACTACCAACTCCTTAAAAACGCGTTTTTTTCGTTTCACACTTTTGGTGCGGCGAAGCACCGACCCTCATCGTGATATTATTAAAATGCGAAAATCTTCAAACGCTCATAATATATTTCAATGCTAAATTTAATTAAGAAAATATTATTTAACAAGTAAGATATTTTAATGGACAAGCCGGCAACTAATTACTATAATCAAAATGTTCTATTTTGTACAGGTCTTTAACAAAAATGATTCCAAATCCAATAATAGTAATTTTCGGCCCAACCGGCTCCGGAAAAACAAAATTATCCCTGCAATTAGCAACAAAATTAAATACAGAAATCATTGGAGCAGATTCCATGCAGGTATTTCAATTGTTTTTTCCTAACCTAAATTCATTGTAATTTGTTAATATTGCTCTGCAGATTTACAAAGGACTGGATATAGTGACTGCAAAGGCAACTGAAGAAGAACGAAAGGTAGCTGCACACCACCTTGTTGATATCATAGAACCGCATGAGATGTTCAACGTTGTCAATTATAGAAATTCAGCATTACAAACGGTAATTCCTTTGTTCAAGTCAGTTCTATATTTTAATATGTATTATTCATAGATAGAAAGTCTACACGAACGTAATAAAGTCCCAATTATTGTTGGTGGAACAAATTATTACATAGAGGCAATTTTGTGGAAAATTTTGGTGGAAAATTCAGGAAATAGTGTGAAAATACCTGGGATTTTGCCTGGTGGTGAGCACGAGTTGTCTAGTGAAGATTTGCACAGAAAATTGCAGATTTTGGACCCTTTGATGGCAAAACGTTTGCACCCTAACAATAAACGAAAAATTTTGAGGTTAGTTCTATTTGTATGTATTTAGTTACTATTAATATTAGGTTTTATGTAGTTCACATCGAGTACAGATTGATTTAATATTAAATGTGATTTTTTTGAAGGTTATAAAGATGGTGAATTGTAATCCGTTGTCAAGCCACATGGTCAATTTTTTTATTTTATTTGTATCTGGCCGTATCGGATCCAGCACTCTGCGCAGCAGTCCTCTATTTCTTATGAGTTCCCATCAGTATGGACTCTTACCCCCTTGAACCCCCTCCCGACCCCCCTCGACTTCTCTCACCACCGCGTGGTATGAATCTGAACACGATTGGAAGTCATATGGTATAGGAATCCTGGGGCTGCAGTCAATATTCTTTGCTAGAGAAGGGTGGGGAGGGTAAGACAGGTGGGTTGAAAGGGGGAGAGAATACTGCCGTACGAATCTGCACACGTTGGGGATGTCATACGGTATAGCGGTCTCGGGACTTCGGGTTACCCTCTTTGCTAGGGAACCTGAACAGACAAAAACCATGTTAACGCTTTATTTTAGAAGATGGTAATTTGATGCATTTTTACTACTATTTTTACTTACCAAACTTTCTATGCAATATTATTGGTAAATACAAGATAAATACCAAAAACGAATTAATTAGCTAGAAAATTTATAATTTTCTGTTTTGTGTGAGCTAGCAAATCAATAAATATACAGATCCTTGCCAATTTGAGTATGCGGTAATTTTACAGGAATGTGTCAATATCACAAGGACGTATTAAAAAAATACCGCAATTTAATTGGTATTAAATTACCAATAATGTTAGTAGAAAAGCAATACACAAATAACGTTACAACATTTTTGCTATAATTTATTACATATAATTTACTTTAATTTTACAATTCAAGGGAAAATGGTTATTACGTAAACACGTCAGTAAAGTAGAATCAACTAAAGAAGCGAATGATAGTTATCCTCACCTGGGTTAATTATCATTCGTTTCTTTAGTTGATTTTAATTTTTCAGTATGTAGGTACTTATCTTACTTTCACAACACTTCTGCTGTAGTTTATTACTATCAGTATCTGTAACATTTTTTTTCTGGAGATAAATTTAGCTGTTACTTTATCATATGCAGTATGATAAAGTATTGTAATCGTGGCGAAAAAAAAAAAATTGGTCTTTTTGGTCATTCAATAAGTTTAATTAAAACATTTTATGCAGAATGACATTTAATTCTGGATTCTGATTGTTTTTTTACAACCTAATTTCATTTCACTCAAAGTTTAGTAAATAAGTAAAAGATTTCCCGTACGATAGATAAAAAACTGCACTAAATTATAACTTGATATCGAGGTATAAATTAACTATACCACCAAATTTGTATTATTTTGCTTTTATTAGAACTTCTCGGGGTATATGTCAAATGTTTGCTGTAATGTAAGTAATCATTTATAAATTAATTAGTTTCGTGGTTATACTGTGGGTTTTCTACAACTGGTTCTAATTTCTGAATACTAACAATTAACACACACATGATAAGCAATACATCAGAAACGATCAACCATGACTGTCGGCATAACTCGTAATCATTTATTTTTTTAAAGGTTTTGATTATAAAAACTTCTTGAAATTTACTTGAAAAAAGTAAATGGATGTTTTTTAAGATTTTTCTTTTTTTATTTATCTTACTTATTTTTTTTTATAAATTAAATGCGATTAAAAAATTTTCTATTCTACTTCAAAGTTTCCTGTCGGCTTTTTCGGAAGCAATCATTTGTTATTAGCCATATCAATTTTCGCCTAGATTTGTTAATCACTCTGTATATTTATTGATTTCCTATGAATACTAGGATACATCCTTCTTTCACAGAACCTCAGAACTATTTTGGCTATAGGCCAATCTGTAATGAAAAATTAGATTGAAACCCACAATCCCCAGTTCTGCTCTTCTCCTAAAGTCAATCAAGGATAATTACAAAAAAAATAATGTTTGATTTTGACCAATAATCCGGCTAGGTGTTGTTTCCCAAAGATTATTTGTTTTTAAGTAACTATACAGGATGAGTTATTAGTATCCCAGCGGTTGATAGTTAATAAATCGTTTGAGCAAGAAAGAAATGTTTTATACAAAAGGTGTTTGACTGTCCATTTTCTATAACGTAAAATTATTTTCATTTATACAGGGTGTTGCATTTAGGTGTGACGGAAAGTATTGAATACTACTAAATTTGTTTATCCAATCCTGTATGTTGCTAAGCGTTAATAGTCCCAGAGATATTCAACTGTTTTTCCAAAATATGCCCATCGCAGGATTTTTTTAAAAACATTGTAAAAACGTAATTTTAGCCGATTTTGCCTTTCAACTATGGGAGACAATAGTCAAAGCCAGTAGATAGATTATAGTATCCAACGATATTAAATGCACTATATATACAAGGTGTTTAATCAACTGTTTTTCAAATGGCTTTTTCTTGAGTTTTTTAAAGGGAACATCCTGCATAATATGTGTTGGCTGTAATAACCATTTACATTGCTTCAATTTACATGTAGTCTGTCATACACCGATAGTCACAAGTTTTTGTGATATTTGGAATTTTACGAAAATGTAATGCAATTGCTAACTTTAATATTACTGTCTATAGAAGGTATTTGGTAGTTTGATGTAAAGGCCTTAAGAGAATATAGAAGAGGTAATTTGGTAGAATAGGTACTTTGTATAAGGATAAATCTGGATTTATCCTAGTACAAAGTATTACTGTTATCAACATATTAACAACGAAATTTAGTAATTTTAGTATATTTTCCAATTTTTGCAATCGTATGGCTTAAAATTTTAAATTACTACTAAAGTAAACCCTAAACCCTGTACTTTTAGGTTAACTATCGTAAAAGTTTATTGACTTCTGGAAGTGTTGAACACACGGATTTTCTTTGATGTGATTTATGGTGCTCACACAAAAACCAAATATGGAACAAAAACAAGCTGATAAACATCTATATATTCAGATTTTTATTCATAGCTAAAGAACTATTAAAAACACTTCCAAATAAGCCAGTTTCCATTCACATTATCAATATTACTCATATTATATTAAAATTGCACTGACATAGCGATGCGCACTTTGTATATATACACTGTGGGCCAAAAAAGATGGTACAAATGCTCAATTACTCATGTTTCCAAAGATTTTTCAAGTAAACATTTCTTTGAAAAACTAATTGCGTATGTTGTGAGGATTGAAAACAAACCATATTCGCAATTCCACTTCTTTTTTGAGTAAAAACAGCAAAAAACGACGGTTCAAAATTTCACCCGGTATACGAGAAAAATCACCCTGTACACTATGCCATAAAATCTTTACTGTCCCTTTTGACCAAAAGAAAACAAATGGCATTACCTATTAATTTTATTACACCTTTCATTTCACATTAAATTGGCCCGATGTTATCAGAAATGTTGCATAGCCAAACATAAAGCAACATAACTTTGGATTGAAACGTTCTGTTATTGTGAATATGGTATGGTTTCAATCTTCACACTACAAGCAATTTGTTTTTAAAAGAAATATTTGAACAGACTAAATATTATTGGAAATAGGAGTGATTAAAAATTTGTTCCGTTTTTTTTGGCCCACTGTGTATATTGTAACATGTTAATGTTGAAAATAAATGCTATTTTGCTTTAAAAAAAAAGTTCATTAGATATTCTTCCTAAGTAGCTAATCTTACGGCTCACCTTTTTAACTATACCGGTTGATTCAATTTCGAGGCACCCCATGGGGATCTCGCTTATTTGTGGAGATAGAGCCTATGTTTAAATTTGGCAAAGATTCGTATTATTGTGTTGGTCAGTTATCTGAAAAGTAATTTCAGAAAATTATCATTTTTCATTTTGAAGATGGCCACAAAAAACTGAAATGTTAGGATATCGTTTTTTTTTATTCAAAACCAAGGGTAGCTGGACATTTGAAACAAAAACATTCTACAGCTAGAATGTTTTTGTCTGTGTTTTCGGTGGATTGAAATTCTCTGTATATTCTTCTTTTCTTTGTGATGAGACGGATAATAAAGGGGGGCAGAGGGAAGGAATTGTAATGTTTTTTTTTTGTTTTAGGGGAGTGTACTCATATTATCTTAATTTTACCACAAAATCAACCTGTTAAGTATATTATAGTGGTCTCAAAAAAACATTTTGTTTTGTAGTTTTAACTGTTTGCTGCTACCTCTGCTATCTGATAATTTTTGATAGCGGCTATTGATTTAAAGTGCGTTAAAAACAATAAGAAAACATGTTTAATCTCATCGCTGCAATCTATTTTTTCATTAAAAAGCTTCAGATCCCACAACTTTTAGTTTTCAGCTTCTACGTTGCTCTAATTAACATTACTATGGTTGTTTTGATCTTTTAATCTTAAGTACGGACCATGAGCCCCGATGCGCCAATACGGAGCCACTCCTGAGTCAAAACCCCGCCGATGATCATATTGCTTTATGAAATTATTGAACAACTCAAATGTGCTGGCTTTTCAATAGTCGCATTATCCAAAATTTTACGATTGTTTACGTACCTATCTTGTTGTCGTGCTAACACTCGTTATCGAGCTATCTGCTGGTTACTATTACATTTTTTTGCAGAACCCTTGACTATATCTTGCAAAACCATGGCTGAGAAACACTGGGCTAAGCTGTGGACGTAAAATGTCCACATAAAAAATCTTTAAGTGGCAAAATTTGAAGATCTCGGTGGTGATTATTCAATATGACTAAAAATTGTTCTTAAACCTGTAAGGAAAGATGCCATTGAGATATTTAGTATTTAATTTTGAAAATAAACCATTATTGTATCGATATTAAAAATATTTTAGTGCCCACAAACAAGTGTTTGTACAGGCACTGTACAACGAGCCGACTCTGTTCACTAGGACTACAACTCACTAAAATGTATGTAGACAATTTTAGTCAGTACTATCCGTATCCTTATCCTTAACATTGTGGAAAGTCGTAAAATTTTGAGATTGGATAGTTTTTGTGGGTTTAGTTCGCAGACAGCACAAATTTGCAGATAATGTGCCCTGTTTGTCACTACAAAAAAATATTATAATTATTTTTTATTTATAGGTCTCTTGAAGTGTTATATCAAAAAGGCAAGCTGCACAGTGAAATACTGAAGGAACAACAAACATCGGAAGGTGGTTCTAGAACCGGAGGTGCACTAAGATATCAAAATGTGCTTATTTTTTGGCTCCAATGCAATCAGGTATTTCATGCTACTGTCCGTGCATTTTGCGAACTGAACCTATAATTACACTAATTACAGGCTCTAATCCGCATTTAAATATTTTCAGGAAATTTTAGATGCTCGTTTGGATGCAAGAGTTGATTCCATGATCGAGCAAGGCCTTTTGGGTGAATTGGAACACTTCCACAAGTTATACAACGAGGTCAGAGTGAAAAATAATGAGTAAGATTTTTTTTTTCATTGATTGATTTAGGGCCGATCGTAAAAGTATACGTATAATCATTAGAATAGTGATTTCAAGAATAAATAATCCTGTGCTACCAACCTTTGGCTAAAATATTTATATTTCCATAGTGATAACAAGTTATTCTGGTATTTATACAGGTTAGCCAAAATTACCGGAACACCCAAATAATTCTCCAGCGGTAAGAAATTTCAAATAAAAGTTTTTTTACCTTAAACAATCCATCGTTCAAACATATTTTTAATATACAGGGTGTTCGTTCGTACAGCCTGTATATTTTTACATTGTATAATTTTGGAACTAATTCCAAATATTTTTTATTAAAATAATCTTTTTATAAAATGCACCATTTTTGAGTTTTAAGCAATGAATTAAAATTAGTCAAAATTACTAGAACACCTACATAACTCTCCTACCGCAAAAAATTTCAAAAAAACATTCAATCAAAAGTTTTTTGACTTTAAACAAGCTATCGTTCAAATATATTTTTATTATACAGGTGTTCATTTTTTACGGAATTTTCGTAAACTTTTTTTAAAAATGGAACACCTTGTATATTTTTACATTTTTTAACTTTACGTTTAATTCAAAACATTTTGTATTGACATAATTTTCTTGTAGAATGCATTATTTTTGAGTTATAAGCAATTAATTAAAATTAGTCATAATTACCGTAATACCTACATAATTCTCCAACCGTAAAACATATTTTTTAAACAAGTTCTGCTTTAATATATTTTTAATATAGAGTGTGTTTATATTATTATGGAAGTATGGAAGACTTTTCCTTTTTCTCATCAAACATCTTGTACATCGCATCAAAGTGCATTATTTTTTAGTTATCAGCAATTAATCAAAACGCCAAAACATTTATTTTGACCGAACGGATAAATAATAACAAATTCATGAAAAAATAACAAAGTTTCAAACAGCCATGCCTGAGCGGCTATCAACAAATCCCGTAAACATTTTTCTAAATATTCGACAGTAATACTTTGAACTTCGTCCAGTGTTTCCAGTGTCCAGTGTGTCACAAAGTCATTCACAAAGTGGACTTTGTGAATGTCAATCGACGCATGACGCTGTTTTATAATTATTTTAGTGTATTCAATGTATTGTGATGAATTGTGATGTAACTTTTGAGATCGTGCAAGTAACTTTTAGCTATGAATAAAGTTAAAAATACAACCGAAACGTCAGCAATGAAGTGAAGTTTTTAATATCTCAGCTCCCCACAGCTCCCTATAGCCAAAAAAAGAAAATATTTTTATACAAGGAGCGTAAGGAGCAGAAATAAACCGTTATAATAGCTTATGTTGGTATAAAACAGTGAAATTTCAATCTCCATAGTCACCATTTTTTTTTTGATAGGCGCCGACATTTGCCATTCAAATAGGACGGTCTATTTTTTAAAATTTAGTAGAAGATCCAATTAAAATTCAATTACATTAAAAATAAATGGCCTTATATACGCACTCAAAAGTTAACTATCAATTACGATTTTGAAGAATTTGTTGCTTTTACGCAGCTGAAATCGATGTCCTAAGCAAACTTTTATTGTGGCAAGTAATTTCGAGACCCTTTCTAGGGCGTTGACTTCAGCCACTATAAATTCTCAAAAAAGCCATAATAACATCTGGACAAAATATAATATAATAACACCTACAGTTTTTCGAAAACGATACATTAATGGAAAGCTTCCGAGTTCAGATTTGGCTTCAGCGCAAAGAAATCTATTGACAAATCGTCCATTCACAAAATTAAATCAAAAAATTAGTAATATTGAACAATTTTCATTGTTTCCATTAAATTTTTTAATTTTCGTTTTCTCAAATTTCTCAAATTGTTTACAAAAATTATGTCTGCACTGGTGGATTCAACAAGTTTCACAGTTGACGTCATTTCCAAGAAAAAGCCGTAAAAATTTACATACGATGTGTTTCGGTTTTAGAATAATATCATCCCCATTGAAATTCCTGCATGCAAAGTATACTGTGCAGATTGCAATTTCAAAGATAACGTCCATTCCGGAAAAAAGACTGAACTAAGACTAACATCAAGTATAACGCAAAAATTAAAATTTTTAGTCTATTATGGCTATCAAAATTTCATTCCTCTGGTTTCACAAGTAACAGCGTGGATCACCCGGTAGAATAGTACCTACATTTCAATACTGTTAATCGAAATTCGTTTGGCGTAGTCCATACCAGTTTGATCTAAAGTATGCATTCACAAACCAGGTTAAACCAGTTTGGCCTAGCATAAACTAGTTCTACCTAGCGCGCTTCGGCAGAACTAATTTAACCTAGGTTAAACTGGTTCTACGTGAAAACAGGTTTTGCCGGTAACATATATAATATGGATTTGATCAGAATTGATAAAACTCTCGATTTAGCTATGTCCGTTTGTGTACACAATAACTGCCGTAATTTTGAAGTATCTGATCTGAAATTTGGTATACAAGCTTATCTCTCAAAAATTAAGGACAAGTTCGTGAATGGGCAATACTATATTGTGCACCTGCTTTCAACCCCTCCAAATAAACACAAATTCTGTCTACAATATTAAACCGGTTGTCTACAATATTAAAACCGGTATTAACCGGTTTTGGCTTCTAATCAGTTAATTTGCCTGCACTATATTGTTAATAATAATAGTGTTCGATTACCGATTGCTGGTCAGTTCAATTCAGTTCGCATTCGATCTGAGCCACGATCAGCTGATTTAGTGCCCTTCGAAACCAGTTTAACCCGAATAGCCGCGCAGTTGTATTCAGTTACACGCTCAAAATGATTCCACCAATAGGAAAGGTATATCGATATTTGAAGAAGTTGCTGCACACCACACGGCGTAACCCGGATATCCTTTTTAACCTGTTATCAGTTTACCTGTGCAGTTTACCTGTGCCGTTTACAGTAATTATAGTGTTGTTAAACAATATAATAATTAAAAACATCCTGGGCATGTTCCGTGAGTTAGGCCGTTTACTTTCACTGATCGGTACAGAGAAATGTCATGCAAGTAATAAATTTGGAAAAATATTGAAATATTACAGTTTTTGTGTTACGAAGTGAACTTACTTCCCAAATATTTTTGAACAGTTTTACATGAGGTATTTTTGATAAACATTGACAAATAAATTGTTAATTTTAGCCTATCTTAGTGACAGGAAATAATTCTATTCTTTCCGAGCCTGTCACATATATTGTTATTAGTATATCTTGGATTGATTTTAGGATTCCAGATTATACTAAGGGTATATTCCAGTCGATTGGATTCAAAGAGTTCCATAATTATTTAATGCTCTCTTCTGAAGACCGAACCTCAGAAGATGGACAGAAGATCTTTCAACAGGGTGTGGCTGATTTGAAATTGGTGACGAGACGTTACGCCAGAAAGCAGAAGAGATGGATCACGAATCGCTTCCTAGCAAGAAGCGACAGACAGGTATAAATTTTTGTTACTTTTCGCAGACAATATAGCAGATTTTTTTTTTCTTGAAACATATCCATACATAGCCTTACAACATCAACTTTTTAATTTATCTCATACTAATATACACTTTTTTGTGGGTGCTATCAGAAGTCCCCATGTCTTGTACAGGGTCATGACTCATGAAATGGAGTGTCTATGAAAAAATACTATTTTCCGCTAACCACATACCAAAACTTACATCCATTTCAGGCACGCAGCAAACTAATATGCTAAAATAAAGCTGGCGTCACTCTACGATATTTTATCAGTCGCTGGTAACTACCATCCAGCAGCCCTCAGCAGCCGGTAGAAGAAGCCGTTACTCCACCACCGGCTGTTGAAGGTTTGCATTACGATCCTGGACCATTGTGGTAAAACTGTGTAGTTAGTTAATATACTCTTGCGTCTAAAGTGGATGTAAGTTTTGGTATGCGGTTACCAGTATAAATTATTTTTTTTAGGCACTTCAGTATGTAGTCCTATTTAATTTAAAAGAATACCCAAAGGCTTGAATCTACATATAGTGTAGAACGTGCAACGGTTACAGATGGATATCTCAAGTGGGTGTTGCGGTTGAGCCTGTGTCTGGAAAAACAGTGTGGTCGTCTAATCTTTCGGTCTGGTGTCATAACATCCTTATTACGGATTTTTACTTTACACAGCTTTTGTCATGGTTGGTTGGGGCTCGGTTAGTTTACTTATCGAACACTGAATATAATTTTGACATTCGACATTTTTGTATTTCAAATTCAAATTTATTGTACATAAACACAAGGAATACGTAATACGTAATACGTACTCTTTAGCTTGTGTTTTAAATAAATGTCTGCTTTGTATCATCTTAATAGGTTGAGGAAGGACTTTATAAAACCTTGGACCCAAGAAGTCTATGAATCTTTGCGTAGATGAGTAGATACATCTGGCGGACAGTTTAATAGATGCTTTTGATCTGGTATTGAATGAATGATTAACTATAGTGAACCTACGGTTCCCATGAACATACATGAGGGAGTCCAGAATATATAGTTGACGGATTGTGGAAAGTCCTGACTCAGAAAAAAGCAAATCACTTGGGTACTGTCTATTAAGATTAAACATGGTTTTTATTATTTGTTTTTGAGCGATATTGACGACCTTCAAATGCTCATCGTATATGCCTCCCCAAACAATATTGCAGTATCTAAGTCTGGACTCCACAAGAGCTTTGTAAAACATTATTAAAAGATTTTTTGACAAAATATTTCGGGTTAAATAAAATCTGTAGGATATATATTTTAGCTGTTTTTGTAAATAATTTGCGTGTTGATCCCATTTCAGTGCACTGTCTATGAAAATACCTAAATATTTGATAACTTTTGTTTCTGCAATGTCTGGACAGCAGCAGCTGCCTCCAAGATCACAAGCCTGATGTACTTTAAGGTTTGACAGTTGGTTATTTGGTATTGTTGAGACCTTAATGAATTTCGTTTTATCCATATTTAGCAGCTGACCATTTTCTTAAACCCCTTTATGCACAATAATAAGAATAGTGTGCTCGAGTTAATTCGAGTGTGCGCATTAAGGGGTTAAGCCAAGTATCAATTTGTGTTATAACCTTGATAGCATTACGTTTGCCCTCATCCCACTCCCTTGCGTGAAAAAGAACAACTGTATCGTCTGCGTAGGATATGGTCTTACCATGGCCCGACATCTTGCTGATCTCATTGATGTAAATGAGAAACATTATTGGCCCCAAACCCGTGCCCTGTGGGACTCCTCTTTTAATTGTTAGCGGTTCACTCAAGACATTCGATATTCTGACCATCTGCTTTCCATTTGAAAGATAATTTTTAAAAAGATTTAATGCCACACCTCTTATTCCAATGTGTTCTAATTTTTCCAGAAGTAAACTATGCATAACCATATCGAACGCCTTAGCCAGATCCAAAAACACGGCAAGAGTTTTCTCTTTCCTATTCAAGCTTTTATATATGGTATGAACAAGCTCATAAACAGCATGCTCTGAGCTCATTCCCGATCTAAAACCAAATTGACTGTCGGACAACACCTGGTTATTATCTAAGTATCTTGTAAGGCGGAGTTTTATACATTTTTAAAAAATTTTGGGAATGCGATTTATTAAAGGATTGGTCAGTAATTTTTTATATTTGTTTTGTCGCCACTCTTATACTAGGGTGTAATAATTGATGTCTTAAAAGAGTCAGGAATTATTCCCGTAGAAGTGATTAAATTTATTATGTGTGTGAGCGGCTGGACAAGAGCTACTTGATTTGTTTTTATTAATGCGGAGGAGATACCATCAGGACCGGCAGAACTCCTAAGCTTCAGGGCGGATATATGTCCTATAATGTCTTGTGCGTTTACTGGCATGAAATAAAGTGAGTTTAAAAAGTGTGAATTTACATTTTGGGTGCTTGAAGTTAAAAGTGCGGGTCCAATATTGTCGCATATATTTGTAAAGTAATCATTAAAGCCGTTAGTTTTGTCCTTGTTGTCTTTAAATTCTGTCTTATTATGAAAAATAGTTGTCTCTGAAAGACTGTTTGTATTTCGAATATCCCCTGAAACTTCATTGATTATCCCCCAGATCTTGCCAATATTGTTGTCTGCTTCCTCAAGTTTCTTTTTATAAAAATTTTCTTTAGTTGTCTTTAGCAAACTATTAAGGGTATTCCTGTATGTTTTAAACTCACTTCGCAAAATAACATCATCTTTATTATTCAGAAGTTTTCGTTTTAGCTTGTCTCTTTTGTGAATTGACGTTATAAGTCCATTTGTGATCCACAGTTTAATTTTACGCATTTTGTTCGAAGTATATATTGCTGTTTTTGCCTGTTCTATGTGGTTATATAACGTATTATAAAAATTGATGGTACAAACTTCTGGATCATCTCTGGTCAAAAGTCAAAACCTCCTGCCACCGCTCACTTTCCAGTTTTTGCTTAAGCTTATCGTTAACTGTTTTTGTCTTTTGAGTTGTTTTTGTTTGTACTTTTGGCTCTTTATTTGGTTCCGTTATACTTAAGATTGGTGTATAATGGTCGGTTATAATTGTTGTTATTATGATTGGTCTGAGTACTAAGTCTTTTATGATTGAAGGTTTAGCTCGTTCAAAAATGTGATCCAGACAGCTGCTGCCAGTGCCCGTAACTCTCGTAGGTTCATTAATGTATGATTTAAATCCAAGGCTACTAAGTAAGGTGTTGTATTCTGTAGAAGCTGCATCACTTTCGGACAATATATCTATATTTATGTCACCTGCAAAAATGCATAGATCTTCATTGTCATTTGTCTGTAAGGTGGTGTGGAGTGCTCCGATAAAATCAACAGTATTTGTTGAAGGAGATCTGTATGTGCAAATGATCTTGAATAGAGTTGAATTTATCTTTAATTTTAATTTGGAAAATACAAAATTGTTAATTTTTTCATGATCAACGGAAGGTGATAATTCCTCTCTGACATAAATAATTAGTCCATCCGATTTATTTAGGTTTGAGCCATTAAAATACATTGATATTGTGCCCGTATGGTTCAAATCCCCATGTTTCGCTTAATATTATTATATCCCATGAGTAGCTATGTATTGAATTTAAAAATACTATGAATTCATTGTAGTTTTTTCGTATACTTCGAATGTTGATGTGAAGTAGTTTGATGATTTGCTTACCAATCTCGTCCCTAACAAAATTCTCACATTCATCTGTCGCCAGATATGCAGTGTCTTCTCTCTCCTCAGTAATCCCAAAAAATGCATTGTGCATCCAACTACGCCCGAACAATGGAACCCTGGTATTGTCAGCCGCGCCAAAGCAGCAATATTAAATTCTTGCACAACTATCCTAAAATGCACCACACCCACAATGACTCCATTCTCCACACATTCAGCCTTCCCAACAGAGCTCAATTATTCCAGAGAGTTCGTACGCGAGAATTCTATAGAGAAAGAGATTGAAATGGTAGCAACGTACATACCAGCACAAAACATTATTATAATTACCGTTGTCAAGTTAGCCCCCCAACTTTTGAATTTTAAGAAAATTTTTATACAAATCGTTTGGGAATCGTTAGGGAGGGTTTGGGAGTACATTTTTTGCGTTTGGGAGTACATGGTTTTTGAGAAAATGAAAATTGTTTTTTGTACCGTGAAGTTGGCCCCAAATGGCAAAATGGACACATTCCTCCAGATCCTAGAACTGGCACTAGAACAATTCTCAAGGAAAAGCTTCAGAAACGTCAAACTTGTCCTGGCAGGAGATTTCAACGTACACTTCCACAGAGAGAACATCCAAAAGCAACTTGTAACAAACCTGCTGTCTTCACATGGTCTCAGAGCAGCTTTCCAGGGACCTACCAGAATCACCAACTTCACAGAAACTTGCATCGACAATGTTTTCACTGACCTGACAGACATCGTAACGGAAATAAAAGTCCCAAACTATGGCGACCACCAAGCCTTAGTCTTACATGCAAACGACCTATCAAACCAATCAACTGAACAAAGTTATAGAAGAACATGCTCAACCAAAAACATTAGAAAATTCCAACAACTGCTCCACCAAGAAACCTGGGAAACCATAGTGGAAGAACCCAATGCAAACAAAATGATGGACAAATTTATATCAACGTTTTTAAAACATTACAACGCAGCTTTCCCACTTATTATGTATCGGCAAACAATTAGAAAACCAAGAGTATCAGCACAGGTGGCACAAATACAAGAAACACTGAAGCTAATGAGAAGGCTGCACGATGACTCAAATGATAATGAAAACTACAATCTTATCAAACGATATCAACAATTTTATGTAAAATTTACTGAAGATGAGCGCAAGAGAACAAACACAAGTAAGATTCTACACTCGCACAACCAAAGTAAAACTATCTGGAACACAATAAACCAAGAAACCGGAAGAAAGATGAACAAAACCTTACATCCCGAAGCCCCCACAAGCGAAGATTTCAACAACTACTTTACAAACATAGAACACAAGACCTCAGTTAGACAAATCATGGCATCGAAGCACACAGCTTGCAGCAAATCATTCTTCCTAACTCCAACTGACCACAACGAGATCAGGTCATCAGGAACATAATTAAGCTAGTCAAGTCAAAGCAGAGTAAGGACATATATGGAGTTGATACTCGTACTATAAAGTGAGCAAGTGATTACATCTCAAAACCACTTGCAGACATCTTCAACACAGCGATTAAAGATGGAGTCTTTCCTGGCAAACTAAAAATAGCACGAATTACACCAGTGTACAAAAAAGGCGAGAAAAAAGAGTGCAAAAACTACCGCCCCATTGCAGTGCTGCCTGTATTCTTAAAGATATTGGAAGACATCATTCTACAGAGAATTCTACAATACTTTCAAAAAAACAGATTATTCACAGACCTACAATTTGCCTACCAACCTGGCAAGAGCACGGAGGATGCCATGAAACTACTCACCAAAACAGTGATGCAGGCAATCGAAGAAAAAAAGAAATGTCAAGCCAAATGTGTGACCTCAGTCGTGCTTTTGACTCGATGTCACACACTGTCCTTCTACAAAAGATGGAGAGATATGGCATCAGGGGTATTGCACTAATCACAGTCAAAGAAATAAAAAGATCCAATTCTCTTTTCTGATGTAATTTTATTTAGCACTTATGGCGACCGGTTTCGAACTCGCGTTCGTCTTCAAGAGTGCGTTCGTGTTGTTAGGGTACGGGGAAGGTAAGGTGACGGTAGGGTGATGAAAAGTTAATACCACGGTAATACCAACTCGCCGAGACCATACGAACGGTTAAGGGGATCGAGGGTAGGTTGCGCGGGCAACCATCAGCTGATGACTTTGGTGCCGTTATTTTGAGGTTAGTAATGAATAATGATGGACCGTAGACCGATGGACGAAGTACAACGCAGAAAAAGGCGATGTTTGGTAACTGCCATAATTACTACGTTGACGGCAGTTCAAACTGTAATGACCAGTGAATTAGACGACGAAGAAGAATATGCACCCAAGAAAGCAGTACGCATAGAAAATTATGTAGAAACTGTGATACCCGCCTTTTCGAATAAACAATTTAGGCAACATTTCCGGATAACACGCGAAACCTTTGAAAATTTGTTGCCAATTGTTCACGAACAGATGAGTTTATCTTTAGGGAAATCTAGAATTCCGCTGGAAAAGCAGCTGCTAAGTGTACTATGGATTTTAGCAACTCCAGACTCCTACAGGTAAATTTGTTTTATTATGCCTTAATCGTATTTCAGAATATTTTTATTTATAGATCAGTATCTGACAGATTTGATTTGAGCAAATCCTCTCTCTCGGAATGTTTTTTTCGAATTGTGAAAATTTTGTCAGAAATAGCTAAAAGGATTATATATTGGCCTACTGAAAACGAGATACCAACTGTAAAGCAAAAATTTAAAGCAATTGCTGGTATTGATAATGTCTTAGGAGCAATTGATGGAACGTTTATAGTAATCAAACAACCAGCCGTTGATGGAGAAGTATACAAGACTCGAAAGTTCAACTTTGCCATAACATTACAGGCCATATGTGATGCAGATTTGATGTTTAGAGATTGTTTTGTGGGATACCCAGGATCTGTGAGTGATACTAGGATTTTCCGCAATTCGGGATTTTACAAAACCACATTAGAAAATCCTAGAAAGTATTTTAGTGATGATGCAATGTTTATTGTAGGCGATAAGGCGTACCCAGTGCTTGAATGGTGCATTCCGCCATACATCAATAGGGGAAACTTGACCGCAGCACAGAGAAATAGCAATAATAAAATATCGCAGACAAGACAGGTTATTGAAACGGCATTTGCACTTTTGTTTGGCCGATTCCGAAGATTAAAATTGCTGGACATGAACAGAACTGATTTCATACCTGCTACAGTTATGGCATGTTGTGTATTACACAATATATGTTTAAGAAATGAAACTGATTTTACCGAATATGTTATCGATGGGATTGGTGCTGTTGATGGCAACAATGATGCAGAATTACAAGAGGAAAACGAAAGGAATATGGACGAGCTTACACGTAGAGGAACTATCAAAAGAGATATTTTATCTCAATCATTAAATATTATGTGATTAATCTAATATAGGTGATGGATGCCTCCGTCTACTTGTTAACCAAAACCAAATATTAATTATAATTCAACAATGTAACAAATAGCAAAATTTTCTTTACAAATAATAAAACGTATTTGCTACAATTGAATTTATTTTATTAAAAATTACTGCATCCTACAATCATCCTGTATAGCACTAGCACATCTAATTTTTTTCATGACATCACCATCAAGGTATGGTTTAAGTTATGTGAAAATTTTTTGGACAATTATCTGCAAAAATAGTATTTATGTAGCTTTTAATTATTTATTAATTAATTAATTCTAAAATTGTGGAGGCTATAATAACCATCTTATGATGGTTTTTATAGCCTCCACAATTTTAGAATTAATGCTTTGTGCTTTTAATTTGCTCAAACGAAACATAAATATGCATGCCTTTTTATTTCTTAATATTATATAAAATATAAATTAGTAGCGACAGGTGTCCTTGTGACGGCTGCCAAGTTTTTCGACAAACCTAATTATAGTTCTGTTGTCATATACAATAGATACATACTGTAAAAGTTTTGGGGGAAAAAATGCAATACATACTATAAAACACAAAATATATTCTTGTCATTTAACAATGAAAAAATAAAATAATGCTTTCTTCTAAGCAAAATATTAGTATTTTATATACTAAATAATATAACAAATACATTTTTTAAAACAAAAATAAACATAATATTTCTACACCAATAAAATATGCAAATATAAATAATATATAAAATAATATTTTAAACACTAATAATTTTTTTTTACTATATACTATTATCACAACTTTTCTAATAGTTTTTCTACCATTGTCTTAAATGTGTTGTTAATTTCTCTTAGTACAGACATCTTTTCCTGATGCCTTCTTTCTACATCATCCTGCTTTCTTTTTCGCTTTCTGGAAGGCCCAGCTTCGCCTTCGTGCGTATCTCTGCTAGGAGGTTCAGGTTCTTGAGCTTCCAAATCATTGGCATTTGTGTCTAAAAAATATGTAAATTATTGAAAACCTTAAAATAAGAAATACTATTTTCACATCTATAAAACATCCATCCACTGTTATACAGTAAAATTAAATGTACAAAATTACATACCTCTAGGTGGGTTGACATCCTTTGCCGAAGTATCGCAAACTGTTGTAGGACTTATATTGGGCTTTTTAGCCAATATAGTGTCCATTTCTCTCGCATACTCAAAGTTGTATGGAGCTGCTCCGCTGCGCTTTATATTGTCTTTCCACTTTGAATATCTCATTTTTAGATATTTTAGCCTGTCCTTAATTTGTACAGCGCTATAACAAAAGCCACTCCTTTGTAAATCAATGGACATGCGCCTATATACAATATCGTTTCGAGTTGTGGTGGAATGTAAGTCCTTGTAATGTTCCTTGTACATAGTAATTAATGCCAGCGTTTCATCATGCGACCATTTCTTCGACGCTGTTGGTTGGTTGCATTCGGTCGGCTGATCTGTACTGTTGTATAATATTTCTCTTTCAACTTCTTCTTGTATTTGATACCCAAAAATTTCACAAAGTTCCGTTGTTATTCGATGTTGTGACGTTTCACCGGCTAAAATTAAGGAAACCCAAAATTAAATATTATATAATTACATTTCGATTATATTGACTGTCAACAGAACAAATTAAGGCAATCTTTCAGTCGTACCATATATGCAGTATAATTTATGCTATACTTACAAAATTTATCTTTTATAAAAACGCTATTTTCTAGCACTAACACACTGCCTTCACTGTCCCTCACAATTTCGTGAGTACAGCTCGTTATTTTCAAAGTGTTGGGTCCATCCATTTTGCAAACGTACGAATCTAAATCTTGCCTATACTGTTGTTCTTTTAATGGAGAGTAGACTTAACTTCTTCTAGTGTATTAGCGTATATTCATTGAAATCCATATACATTGACATATACATTGAAGAACATTTTAATATTACGTACATATGACAAATATATGAGACTGACAATCTAATATTATTATGTAATGTTACCCAGCAACTGAAACTTATTTTATTTATTTCAACATCCCCCTGTAAATTGAAATAAGTTGAATGTTCGAACATCTATATGTTTACTACGCTTATTTATGACCCCATTACTAATTAAACTTAAGGCACTTTTATTGTCTATGTTTATCTGTGCGTCTATAGCTTGGCCAGTCAGTTCTTCTAGAAATCCTTTTAGGTACAGCATTTCCCTACAGCATTCTGCGGCAGCTATGTATTCCGCTTCAGTAGTTGAAAGAGCAATTATGGGTTGCTTCCGTGCGCTCCAGCTTATTGGTCCACCATTTAGAAAAATTACGTATCCAGTAACACTTTTTCTAGTCTCCGCACAATTCGCATAGTCCGCGTCACTGTAGGCAATTAGTTTGATAGAGTTTTTACCCGAACCGATGTCATACTTAATACCGAATTGTCCATTTGTGTTAAGGTATTTAAGTATTCTTTTTACGTTATTTACATCGCACTGTTTGAAGTTAGTAACATATCTACTAACAAAATTAACAGCAAAGCTAATGTCCGGTCTAGTTTTATTTGCTATGTAGAGCAAGCTTCCAACCGCTTCTTGATATTTATAGTTTTTAGCTTCAGTTTTGTCATCACGTTTAAAATCACTAAGGCTTAACGGAATTTTAGTGTCTTTTGAATCGTCCATTTTAAACGTTTTTACTACTTGTTTTATATTATCCACTTGATGTAATATTAAGTGTGCTTTAGTTCTTTTTATTGTTTGACCTAGGAAAGTGTCCGGATTTTTCCACGTTTTCATTATGTAATTGTAACCGATGCTTTTTATTAAACAGTCAATTTTATTTAGATCGTTTGATACTACTAGTCCATCATCTACATATATACCAAGTATTATAGAGCCATCATTATTTTTAAATACACACTGTTCAGATTTTAATTGTTGTAAGCCAATTGATTTTAAGGTTTGTGTGAAAGTTTTGTTCCATCTAATGGGTGCTTGTCGTAAACCATACAATGCTTTCTTCAGCTTGCATACTTTTCCTTCTTCATTATATCCTTTAGGTACTTTCATGAAAATTTCTTCTTCTTCGTACAATGCCCCATAAAGAAATGCTGTTTTAATATCAAATTTGTGTATGAAACTGTTATTTGCAGCTGCCATGGAAAAAATGATTCTTGTAGCGCTGCTACTTATTACAGGACTAAATACTTCGTCTATTAAATCTGTAAATCCTTGTTCGAAGCCTCGCACTACAAGCCTTGCCTTATAAGTTTCGTCTTCTTTCACTCTGAATACCCATTTATTGCTTAATATCTTTTTTTCATGTGCACATTTTTCATCTACAAGTTCCCAAACGTTGTTATCTTCCAATGATTTTTTTTCATCCTCAATCGCTGTTTGCCATTTTTCTTTATCGTCTCCCGCTAAGACTTCCTCATAAGTCAAATAAACATAATCTTTTAATTTTACAGGAACTTTTCTTTCTCGATTACCTCTTCGAAGATGAACTTCTTTCTCATTTTCTTCTGACTGCTTCTCTTTTAGTAAGTTAGCAACTTCATGTTTACCTTTTATTGGATAAACTTCCACACGATGTGTAAAATCGTCTAGGAATGTTACAAAGTACCTGTATCCATCCCATGTACTAGGAGTTATTGGACCGCAAACATCTGTGTGAATTATTTCCATTGGTCTTTTAGCTCTTGCTCTTTCTTCTCCAAATGGTGTTCTTACTTGTTTTGCTTTTGCACAAATTTCACAAACTGTTTTAGTGAGGATGTTAATCTGATCATCACTAATTTTCAATCCCTCAGACATATGTTTTAATTTCTTTATTACCTCTGCACTTGGATGACCTAGCTTTCTATGCCAATTTATTGTTTCCTCTTCCTGAGTCAACAAGGCGTTCTTTATTTGTTTATTTTCCTGCATATTTAAGATATAAAGTCCATTTCCTTCCACCTTTCCTTCCATGATTTTTGTCTTTTCCTTAAAAATTTTAACCGTTTCTTTCTCAAAAATCACTTTTCCACCATTTTTAGTAATTTGTCGAACAGACATCAAATTTCTCTCCAAATCAGGAACATAAATTACTTTTTCTAAATTACAGACGTTACCTTCAAAACTTCCAGTTGCTTTTGCCACAAGATTTTCGCCTTTCTTTGCAGTTCCAATGTTTTCATCAAACTTTTCAACATTTTTTAAAATTTCAATATTATTTGTCATGTGCGATGAACATCCCGAATCTACTACCCAATCATTGTTACTGTTCTTCCTAACATTTTTTATAAAAAAGCTAGTGTTTTCTACTTTCTTTTTATTTCGAAAATAACAATTTTTTTCTATATGGTTTGTCTTCTTACAAATTGAACATACCATCTTACAATCTCTGGCAATGTGACCTCTTTTCTTACATCTATAGCACGTTATATCTGAATATCTGTCGTTATTAGATTTCTTTGTAAACATTTTTTTATTAACTTTAAATGCTACTGATTCAGATGTACTTCCATAATTGACTCTCAGTTCTTCATTCAATAATCTCTCACATAACTTAGTAAATGTTCGCTCTTCTTTCGGTGTTGATTCCCATGCACTAATGAAAAATCTATACTCTGGTGGTAGAGTGGAAATTACTTTTGTAATAATCATTTCGTCAGAAATATTTTCTTTTAAGGAATTTAGCTTGAAAGTCAAATTTTTTATTTCTGCGATATTAGATCCCATGTCGCATTCTGGTTTAAATTTGAATTGATAAAATTCTTGAAATAATTTAAATTTTAAATCGCTTGTGTCCCTTAAATATATTTCCTTAAGTTTCCTAAACATTTCAGAAGAAGATGTACAGTCTAGAAGATGAATTAAGATTTGTTTTTCTATGGTTGTTATTATAATTTTTTGGGCTATAGCATCCCTTTGTTCCCATTCATCAATTAGTTTTGCATCTTCTACAGGACATATTTTCTTCCCATCAACTATCTCCCACAAACCTTTAGCTTTAAATAAAATCTGAACCTGGAATTTCCATAAACTATAGTTCTCACTCCCTTTTAAAACGTCTATATTAATTGTATCTTGTGCCATTATTATATACTTCCCTTTTTACAATTCTTTAAGTTTTACTACAGTTGGTTTTTAATGGTTTTTAATTTGACTTTTTAATTGTCCCGTTTTTTATTTATTGGCTTTTTATTTTAACTTATTGCACCTGTTTTGTGGTCCGTTTTTACGACACTCGTCCCGCACTCTTCTAAATTCTTCCTTACGCCAATCAGTTTTTACATCTATCTCCTATATCATGCAGCCTGCCTGTCTGCCTGGTTGCCTGCCTGGTCATCTGTCTGGTTACCTTCCTGGTTGCCTGTCTGGTTACCTTCCTGGTTGCCTGTCTGGGCCCATAACCTGTTGTTCTTTTAATGGAGAGTAGACTTAACTTCTTCTATTGTATTACCGTATATTCATTGAAATCCATATACATTGAAGAACATTTTAATATTACGTACATATGACAAATATATGAGACTGACAATCTAATATTATTATGTAATGTTACCCAGCAACTGAAACTTATTTTATTTATTTCAACATATACCAAAGCCCCAAAGCATATGTATGGTTATGGTAGGTTAGTTTCAAATATGCCAATCAAAACAAAAACAAACGTAAAGCGCATGACGGCGAAGATCTACCTCGCTTTAGACCGCGGTAACGAGGGAACACTCTGGGTGCACTCTGGGAGCGCTCCCCCGCGTTCGTAAACGAGAAGGCGTGGGTAGTCCCCACATTTAGGAACGGTCGAGAGGTGTCCCCGCGTTGCCTGGGGACTACCGGGTAGAGTATACGAACGCACTCCAAGGGCCATGCGTCGGGCTACATCAAATCGAGGTCACGTGTCATAATGGTTTGGGGTTATGTATATTCATGACGCCTTAGATCTATTCTCTTTCAATTTCAGTTATAATTCAGTTTTATAACTGGCGAAACGGCTTCACGTCTGGGCACCAGAAAACTACCAAGTGGACAGAGTCGTGTATAAATGAGAACTAAATGAGAACAGTTCTCATTTATACACGACTCTGTCCACTTGGTAAAGTTTTCTGGTGCCCAGACGTGAAGCCGTTTCGCCAGTTATAAAACTGAATTATAACTGAAATTGAAAGAGAATAGATCTAAGGCGTCATGAATATACATAACCCCAAACCATTATGACACGTGGCCTCGATTTGATGTAGCCCGACGCATGGCCCTTGAAGACGAACGCGAGTTCGAAACCGGTCGCCATAAGTGCTAAATAAAATTACATCAGAAAAGAGATTGGATCTTTTTATTTCTTTGACTGTGATTTTTAACCGGTGTAAGATGGAGGAATTCATTATTAGTATTGCACTAACACTGCTAGAATCGTACCTGACAGACCGACTACAACAAGTGCAAATAAATGGTCAATCCAGTACCTACCTTCCGAAAAGCAACCGTTGGCGTGCCACAAGGAAGCCTGCTCGGAGGTATCTTTTTTATAATATTTATGAATGACCTTCCAGCAGAGATTGATACAACAACAATCATATATGCTGATGACACCACCATACTCACCACTGCGGCAACAAACGAGGAACTGCACAAAGAGGCTGAGAAGCACATGAACCAGGCGAGGAAATGGTTCACTGAAAACAAATTACACCTAAACGACAAAAAAACAGAACAAATAACTTTCCAAATGGACAGATGGCAAAAGACAGAAGGGTCTGTTAGATTCCTTGGACTCCACATCGACCCTCGTTTAACTTGGAGCAGCCACATCGAACAACTTGCCAAAACGCTGAGCAAAGTGACATACGCAATAACAAGAACGGAAAAGACCGCAGGCTACCAAGCAGCAAATGGCTCTGTTCCAGTCTCGAATGGCATACGGAATTGAGATCTGGGGATATAGTACACACACACCAACTATCTTGACCCTCCAGAAAAGAGCAGTGAGAGCACTAACAGCCGAACATCCGTTGAGTCACGCCAAGCCACTGTTCCAGAGCCACAACATACTCACCGTCTATGGGGTATACCTTCTCCGATGTCTTAAAACATTATACAAAAGCAGAAACAACATCCTCACTCAAGCCGATCTTCATGACCACGACACAAGAAGCCGAGACAACCTGAGAGCGGACTTCCATAGATTGGCCACTACCGCTCACTACAGCAGGCAAATAGGGATTTACAATAGCCTCCCCACAAGCTGGAAGTCCCAAAACCTGAGCAGTTTTTGCAGAACGCTGAAGACCTACCTACTACTAGCTGCACCCTACAGCATCAACGACTTCACAACCGCCCTACAGGAAGAGATGAATTAAATCCTGCTATACAATTGTTATATCGATATCACATGTTACCATACTTATGACTGCCTTCTGTACAGAATATGAAATATATTATTATTATTATTATTATGATTCACGTATCTAGTCCTTTTCTGCCACTCAAAACTAAATACATACATCACCTGATTTAATTACCCGTAACATGCATTATACAATTCTCGGGAGCACCTCAAAATCTCTCTGCGATGCTATGGAGTATATCCTTCCTTCAAAGTTTACACATATGCGCCCCTGGTTAGTCCACACGCTGTGGCTGTCATAGGCGTCACGTGTTTGCTTTAGTAATGTCACTCGCTGCTTAGTAATATCCTCCGCTATAACAACACCACTATTTTTCAAATATTTCTTATTTTTGAACACCAACGCTTTTGTTTTATGCGACACAAATTTCACAATAATACCTCTGCTTCTGTTCGCGGCTGACCTCCCCACTCGATGACAATTATCTATCTGCTCTGCAGTCACTGGAATATTTAATTCAGTCTTAAATATGTTCGAAACCTTCTCCTCGCAGTCCTCGTTGCGTTCCTCTGCAATTCCAAATACCCTAATGGAATTTTTTTTGTGTACTGTTCGAGGGTCTGGTTACGCTGCCTCAGTGATTCAATCAGCCTTTCATTCTCTATTTTCATGCCATCCAGTTCCTTCCTCATGCGACCATGAACTGCGACTTAACACTTTCTGTAACGCCACTGGCTATCTTATCTATGAGTTCTTTTTTAGTTAGGCACCTTGACACAACTGTTTCAATTTCCTGCATTTCGGCTCTTGTGGAAATTTTAAAACGATAATTCCATCACTAACGCCTCGCGACACTATTAACACTTTGCTCGCCAACAAATGTTGATTTAATTTATATGTTAACTAGTAAAACTTTATGAAAATAGAGCGACCGACAATACCACGTGTGTTCAGTGACCTTCGAACATTGAAGACCAGTTAACCAGTAGTTAACCACAGTCAATAGCAGTGAAAATGTAATAAGCGACATGGAATGAAGAGGAGTAACATTCTCAGAAGAATTCCATGACTTGGTTAAACCTCATCAATTACAATTCTTCCTTGAATGTTACGATGCCCCTACGATGTTCTCGTAGGTTAATTATTAACATTAGCCTTATGTCAAAGGCAGTGCTGCACAATAGGGTATATTGGCCCAATTGACCAATTGAAAAATATTTAGATCACCCGCGGGAGGGTTTACAATTTTTTTTTTAAATCGAGTTTTTATAGAGCCTGGTAGAAAATAATTAAACTAATATTAGAATTAACATGAACGTTTTCTTTTATAAGAATGGTATTATTTGCTTCAAAATAAAACAACACTTATTGTTGAATCCATAGTAGTGTCAAAATTCATTGTTGTCTCAGTATGGGGGGACGCATTTGGTCTACCAGCGTCAACCGGATGAAGGCATCCCTTTGCTTAGAACCGCAGACATGTTTTGAAGCCTGCATAACAATCCTCCCAACAGCTTGGGTGTGTGAAGGAATTTTAAAGTCTTTCCTTTCACAATGCCAGTTTTTGCAAACAACTCCTGCTGTTGATTGCTGATCAAGATTATTAATAGAGTTTATATATTTTGTTTAGAAAATAAACTGCTTCCGGGTTATGCCGTGTGTCAAGATTTGTTAATGCTGACGTTTCGCGAACCATGTTGCTCGCTTCTTCAAAGCTAATTGAATACTGAAGACCTACCAAGACAATCTCCCTTATATACCTAAATTTACACCTCACTGCGCACATCTGGAGAACCGCCCCCATGTGCTGTTCCACCTGACCGCGTTAGGATCGATTTCCAGACCCTACTAATGTCAGTACCGTCGTCGCGATTGATGTTGTCAGGATGTTTGTAGATTTCGATGGCTTCTCTTATAAGCCTTCGATGATAATTACCTACCCTTGCCAACATCTTCGCGTCATCGAAATTCATTGTGTGTCCCGACTCGTGGCAGTGTTGCGCAACAGCGGACTGTTGAATCTTGCGTAGCCGGGTGTCTCTACTGTGCTCCTTGACTCTACATTCGATACTTCGTCCTGTCTGTCCAACATAGCATGTTCCACACTCACATGTTATCTTGTAAACCCCTTCGTTCTTCAGGAGTGGTGTGATATCCTTTGGGTTAGGCAAAAGATCCTTTACCTTTGCTGGCGCTCTGTACCTTACCGTGATACCCGATTTCTTCAGTATTCTACCGATTCTTTCCGATACCCCACTTACGTATGGTAAGCAAGCGAACCCCTTTGACTCTTGCCGCTCCTCTAAGACTTGCGGTTTTCTCTGTGTGACACCCCGTATGTCAGACTTGGTGTATCCATTCTGACGCAGAGCCCACTCCAAGTGTTTCCGTTCGTCGTCCAAGCTGCTGGAGTCGCACACCTTCTCGGCTCTGTTGAACAGAGTATTAATAACACTTCTCTTCTGTTGAGGATGATGGTGCGATTTGGCGTTCAAGTACCGATCGGTATGTGTCTTCTTGCGGTAGACAGTATGTCCAAGCGTACCCGTTGGCGTTCTGTATACCAGCACATCCAAAAATGGCAGCTGGTTATCCTCTTCTATTTCCATCGTGAATTTAATAGAAGGATTGACATTGTTCAAGTGGCTAAGGAACTCAGTAAGTTTGTCTCTACCGTGTGGCCAAATCACAAAGGTATCATCAACATATCTGACCCAATGCTTGGGTTTGTAAGGACATGACCTAATGGCTTTTTCTTCAAACAATTCCATGAAGAAATTGGCGATTACCGGTGAAAGAGGAGATCCCATGGGAGCACCCTCTACTTGCTCATACATCGCTCCCGCCCACTTGAAGTATGTGGTGGAGAGACAATACTCTACAAGATCCGGTACATCGGTTGGTAGACCTAAGGGAACAAGTGTTGTCCGAAGGCCTTCGACCGCCTCCTTAACCGGAACACACGTGAAGAGTGATGTTACGTCGAAACTTACGAGTATATCCTGCGGGTCAATAACAACTTCCTTCAAAATCTGAATAAAATGTTCAGAGTTCTTAACAAAAGATGTAGTTTGTCCTATAAACGGTTGGATGGTTTTCGACAAGTATTTTGCCAACAAATAGGTTGGGGAGCCTATTGCGCTGACAATTGGTCTTAAAGGTACGTTATCCTTGTGTATCTTTGGCAAACCGTAGATCCTCGGTGCCCTAGGGGCTTGAACAAAAAGGCCTCTTTGTTCCTGTTTGGGAATCGATGATGATTTAACTAACTCCTTCACTCGCCTTCCTATCTTATCTGTTGGGTCCTTCGTAATTTTACGGTAGGTATTTGGGTCCAATAGATCGTTCATCTTCCGGTTGTAGTCCTCCTTGTTCAATATCACCGTTGCATTCCCTTTATCCGCTGGTAGTACTGTGATGTCCTTGTTGTCCTTGATGGTCTTCAGAGAGTACTTCTCTTCTTTGGTAATATTGCTCTTCGGCGGAGTAGCTTTTCTAATTACCCTGGAAACCTCTTGACGAATGTCCTCTGCTTGTACACCTGGAATTTTGTACAATGAGGCTTCTACTTCAGTAACAATTTCCTCCTTAGGTATTCTTATCGGTGCGATAGCAAAGTTCAATCCTTTGCCTAGGACCGACAATTCACCAGTGGAGAGTTGGTATTTAGACATATTTATAACTACTTTGTCCACAGTAGTAGATTTGGTCACAACTTTCTTAGCCTCTAACTCGTACACGGTAAGGTACAGAGCGCCAGCAAAGGTAAAGGATCTTTTGCCTAACCCAAAGGATATCACACCACTCCTGAAGAACGAAGGGGTTTACAAGATAACATGTGAGTGTGGAACATGCTATGTTGGACAGCCAGGACGAAGTATCGAATGTAGAGTCAAGGAGCACAGTAGAGACACCCGGCTACGCAAGATTCAACAGTCCGCTGTTGCGCAACACTGCCACGAGTCGGGACACACAATGAATTTCGATGACGCGAAGATGTTGGCAAGGGTAGGTAATTATCATCGAAGGCTTATAAGAGAAGCCATCGAAATCTACAAACATCCTGACAACATCAATCGCGACGACGGTACTGACATTAGTAGGGTCTGGAAATCGATCCTAACGCGGTCAGGTGGAACAGCACATGGGGGCGGTTCTCCAGATGTGCGCAGTGAGGTGTAAATTTAGGTATATAAGGGAGATTGTCTTGGTAGGTCTTCAGTATTCAATTAGCTTTGAAGAAGCGAGCAACATGGTTCACGAGCAACGTCAGCATTAACAAATCTTGACACACGGCATAACCCGGAAGCAGTTTATTTTCTAAATGATTCTGGCCGTGAAAGCCTACGTACTTATAGAGTTTATATAGTTGTGGATAACTGAGCCACCCCTCGTAGAGAGGATTGTTAAAGAGGTGACGGAGGCTTCCAAACATGTCTACGGTTCCAAGTAAAGGGATGGCTTCATCCGGCCTAGGCTGCAAGAGCAAATACATCTCTCAAAATTTGATGCAAAAATGAATTTCGACATTGCTATGGATTCAACTACAAGCAAGATAGGTAGGCGATTGTTTTATTTTCAACCAAATAATACCATTTTTATTAGTAGTGTTATATTTTGTTTTTTAAATATAAAAATTTAATGTAATAATGTTGATGATGAAAAACAGAAACCTAATTTTTTTTTAATTTACTTGCTTTCAACATAGCTGTTTGACAATTTATTATTATTATCTAATACAGTGAAAATTAATTCACAACAGCACAACAAAATTTATGTAAACAGTTTGCATTTAAAACAGGTCACATGGACGCACATAATAAAATATTTAATGAGATAAACTTTAATCAATATTTAAACACATTTTTAAAATTAGAAGTCAATAGTGATGTTTCTTAAAATTCTATGAATTTAAATAAACTGCGAGCGACTTAAATGTTGCATTAGAGTAATATAATTTTCTATACGTTAATTTCACACATTTTTTTGCTGGTCAAACTTGAAATTTTTAATTTAGAAAAAAAAACGTTTTTTTCATAGATACTACTGCACAGCCACATTAATGTAATGGGTTTAATTTTGTTGTGCTTTGTCCTCTCCTCCTCTTTGCTCCCCCTCAAGATTTCTTTTTTACTTCTCTCCATTGTTTCAGCTTTTCCTTTAATTCCTTGTCATAGCAGTTCTTTCTTTTTTGTTTATTATGTTTCCCTATTTGTTCGATAGCCAGAAGAGTGAACTGATGCCAGATCTGCCCCTGAGTAACTTCTCACATTAAACAGTCTTGCTAGATCCTTGATATTGGATAACTTCTTCTGGTGTCTTAATATTGTCATCAGGAGTATTCTTTGTTAGTATTATAAGAATGGACTACTAATTTATTAACTTAATAATTAAAGTAACAAATTATTTTAGGTACCTCCTCTGTACGGTCTGAGTACGGATGATGTTCCGGCATTCGAGACAAACGTCACAAAACCTGCATTTGAGATTGTCGATTGCTTCCTTCGAGGGTCCCCGATCCCCCACGAACCTCTGCCACGAATGGAAAAGCAGAGCTTTCCGAATTCTGAGGATGACACTCACCGATGTGAGGTGTGCAATCGCGTCTTTGTCGGTATTCACCAGTGGAATCTCCATAGGAAGTCTGCAAAGCATTGGAAGATGGTGCAGAGACAGAAGAGGCTTGAAAAAGGAAAGGTCGGTACGATTTGAATGCATTCTAATAATGCCGACCTGTCTCAACACTTGTCTCGAAAACATTTTTGTGTGTGACTAAGTTTGAGGAATGGCCAGATAAACTATGGGTGTATATGTATATCCGTATATAGACAGTATATATAGGTTATGTTAGTTGAACATTTGTGTTAATCTTTCATACATGTTACTTATTGAACTTATTGAACAAGAGTTGTTGTATAGTTGTTTTATAAAATATAATTGTTACTAAAGGTTCTGTGAATGTTTATTTTAGTTTTTGAATGTAGATATGTACATTAGAGATTGCATTAGTACTACCGCAGGTAATGGAAATAAATGAAAACAAAACATTACTCACTTTACTTTTTGCTCAAGAATAATTTTAATAACACTAAAATTGCCTAATTAATAATTGGTGTGTTGAATACCTATACTCTTTTAATCTATTATTCCTTTTAATTAAATTGGGTATACAACCTTTTAGACGATATTTATTATTTATGGTGTTGGTAATGGGTATATAATTTCCCAAAAGGTGACACTTCAGAAAGAAATGTTGTTGGTTTCTCTTACGTATATTATTGTGAGTACTTTCGCCCTACAATGTAGGCATCATCAGACCGTATAGAAATCGGCTATGTGTTGTCTCTAAATATGTAATTGGATGCTCATAAAAAATATACAGACGATTCCGCTTAATTGGGCCACCGCTTAATTGGGGCAGCCGCTTATTTGGGCCAAATCTCAAAGAACAGAAACCAAACGAAGGAACCAGCAGTAAATTTATATGTTTAATTGGGCCAACATTTCGCTTAATTGGGACATTAAATTTAAGATCACAGTACTAATCACAGTATTAATTAAACTAGCATCGTGCGCTGTGAACTTTATTCCCAACACATTCATTCACGTATGACCCACTGCAGAGTGAATGATACGGGATATTCTTAAAATTGCACGTGTACAGACATTTCATTAGAAAATTGATAAATTTGCACATAAAGCCTGTGCGAGGGGTGTAGTCCTGTGCTGTCTCAATCGTTACGTATTCAGTTACCACTACACCTTGCGTGTAGAAAGTTCGTTATACTTAACTTTTTGTCAATCTTATTTAAAAATATTTGACCCTTGCCAAGATGCCAAAAAGTGATATGACACTTTCCAGTTAAATTGCTTTGCTGGATAAAATAAAAGCCAGCCACTTAATACAAGTCATCGTAAGCTCCAAGAGTTTATAAAATAAAATTATTCGAAGAAAAATATGCATTGTTTAATTTTATGTGAAGTTGGCTTAATTCGGGCAGCCGCTTAATCGGGTCAAAATGCCTAAGTCCCGATGTGTCCCAATTAAGCGGAATCGACTGTATATCTATTCCTAACGAGGTTTGAGTGTGACCGGCACATAATCTACGAAGGGCAAGGGTCGCAGAAAGGAACATTTAAAATAAGTTCAAATAAGGTAGAACAACAAATTTAAAAAAAAAATCCTGTGTGTCTGTGTGTACCCGATTTTTGTGGTGACAATTCCGGAGAAACTACTAAAGGTATTGGGACGAAAGTTCATATTTAGAAGGTTTATGACTAAACTTAGACCTGAAAAGCTTTTGGTTGAAAAAGGTCGAAAGGAACTAGATGTTTCCTCTAAGCATTTTTCAAGAATTTTGCAAATGAGCTGCCATTTCTGTAATTTCGTCAAAATACTTAAATAATAAATTAAAGTAGAGGAAATTTTGTATAAGTTATGTCTATGACATTTTTTGGTAAAATTAATAGTTTAGCTGTATGAGCAAATTCTTTTTGATCGAGGTCGTGTCTGCATTAAAACTTAGTTAGCCAGTTTGACAATTATATCTTCACTCTGACAGTAGGTAGTGTCAAATGCTGTTTTTATGACAATACCTACTGTGAATGTTATCAAATTATCTGTCAAATCCTGGCTAACTTGTTTTATTTTAATGCAGACACGATTGATCTCGATCAAATAGAATCTCATGCAGCTAAACTATGAAGTTTGTATATTGTATGATAAAGTCATGTGCCTAGCCACATCAAATTTTTTAACTAACATACATACAAAATTATCGCAAAGTTATCTTTCTTGTTGAATAGTTTATTAAAATACTTCCCAACATTGATCCCAGGCATGATTTTGTATATTATGTATGACAGGCTTTATTCTAACATGCAGTTGGACAAATTGTTAGGAAAACACTAACAATTGTGCAAAAAAAATGTACAGTGGGAATCTCAAAGTTCTGCAGTAATCAATTGCTGGATTGTATATACAGGGGTGTATATTAAATGAGTGCAATAATTTCTAGGGCTTATAGATCTTCATAATTGGAGTAAAATTTCTCAACAACTAAGATAATTTTGCAATCATTTTGTATGTACCTTAGTTAAAAAATTACAGAAATAAAATCAGCGACTATAAAAATCCTCAAGTTGATCTTTATTGGAAGTCTGTCTATTTTTGACTTTTTTAACAATTTGTCTTCAAATTGCCATTTCACATTTTAAATTTATGATACCGGTATTTTGAATTGAGGAAACGCAAACCGCCATAACAGCAAAGTTTTATTCACATTTGAATTACACTCTCAATGGTGGGAACCCGGTTCTACAGTCACTGCCTTATAGAGTTGCTGGGTGGAATTTCGCTTCATAGCTTTCAAGTTTAATCTATAGAATTACATCACTTTGCATTGTCTTTTGGGGGGTATCAAACACGTGTTTCTTTTTTTGTTTAAGCCCAACCTATTATTTAATTATATAAATATGATATACTTACTTGGTAGTTGTACTGTACAAAATGATAACAAACCTTTAACCCGTTTTGTGAACTCTAATTTTGGGAACACACTTTGCAAAGTTTGTCATATCTCGGTAAATGGTTTATCAGATCTAATCCATTAAGACTCGGTCAAACAGAATTAGAAACAGTTAACAACAGAACAACATTTTTCGACTTTTAGTTTCTAAATCACATCAAGATCGGAATACGGTTCGACTCACGTTGATACCTGTTGTAGTAGCACCATCTACACCACACCGAGTGCAACACTTACCGACAAAGATCTTATCATAATTCTTGCTTCCTATATGTGCTCAAAACTGAATAACATTATCACAACCAAAAACCATCAAAATAGTATTAGCGGTTCGACAGAAAATCCACTTTGAAATTTGACCTATTTACACACTTATTTTTACTGTGTATCTACTTATTTAAATAGATATTACTGCAATAAATAAATCACTAACTAGGTAGGTAGGGGTTACAGGCTAAACTAGTTGTAGTAAGCTTTAAACATTTATTGATATTAATGAATTGAACAAAAAAAACTAAGGAACAATTAACCATAATTAACCTAAAAACAAAAAAAAAGAACTAAACAAAAACACCTAAGTTTAAATATTTTGAAACACGTGATATCATCAAACCTCACGTTGCACGCCAGGGATTTGCCCTATATTATCTACTTCTAGGATACATCATATAATTTTTAATTAGTTTATTACTTCCTTACTATATCGTTGCTACAAGTACGATATATATAATGTATGCATTTATAAGTGCCGTTTGTTATTTCCACCCTTACGGCTATCGTATTCACAAATCCGCATTCTTAATGACGTAACGTGAGCGTTAATGACAAACGGCAGCAGTGTGAGCGAGGTTCAAATCACAGGTACACGTTTGAAATATCTACAGTTGCAAGACGGACCCGCGGGCAACCGATAGAGTCCGCGGGCACGTTAAAAAAAAGATGTGTAAGCCTTTGTCAGCGTTTCATCTTAACATGGATTACTTACCATTAAAGATTACACGCCAGACATAACGATTTTTTTTATCATTTTTTGTTTGTTTTCTATTATCAAAAGTACAAAATGTGAACATCACTCTCTCGATTATTAAACCTTAAAGCCTAACGCATTGCATGAGACAGTAAAGAATACACTCGTTTGAATGGGCAAATACCATAAATGGGTATAACAAAAAAAATTAAAAATCATAATAAATGTATTTGTTTGTATGTGTGTGATGGATATCAAGACAATAGTCATTTGCATCCATTATATAGATTATAATGAATTCGGTTATCCTCCGTATCTGTCAACAGGTGCATTCTAAACCATCTATCATCACATTTGGACATATTCAACAGAATAAAGACTAATTAATGTTTCGATTCCTATGTACCATTAAGAAATTGCGGGCTCTATAACGGGCCGGTCTGAAAATTAAGAGACGAAAAACAAAAAAAAACAATGATAATAAAACAATATGCTTTAGGGTGCCGAGTCGAGACGGTTGTAGAAAATGAACAAAACAACAAAATTTAAGCAGGCTTCGGATCGTCGCCGACAAAACAATTAACTAGCAGGGATCAGAAAAAAACATGTATCACATTTCGTCCAGATCCGAAAGCTGATTCGAACCGAATCTCCGTTCTCGGCATGGGTGCTCTAAACTAAAAACTACATTATTTTAACATAATCACAGTTCATTCTATGTTTACCCGCGTAAAATGCAACGGGTTTGAACGGATAGCAGCGCTGCTAGATCGACTACATTATATTGGGGATCAGGCTTTATCACGATCAAAAATAATTGTAAAAAAGAAAACTCTTATTCGCAAAAGAAATAAAATGGACAAGAACCATAAGGTAAAATAAGCACGAAGAATTTAGTGAGGGTACTTAGGGGAAATAAATGGGAAACCTTAAAAAAATCAAATAAGTATAACAACGGTCCTCGTAGGAAGAAACATTTTAAAAACTAATATAGTTTTCAAGCAATTATAACGCTTGACGTAACGTTATGACCGGTAACGTAACTAAGGCACCCAGCGGCACAAAACTAACCTAAAATTCTATCAGTATTTATATATATATATTTATATATATATATAAAAAGAGGTTAGGGCTCTCCTCTAACGCAGCGCTACAAATAACCACCCGTTACAATATAATCTAAAAGAATCAGTCGTATCTTCGACCAACAATCAGCATCATTATTAAGGATTCCTACTTCTTCAGAACCTTGGCGCCCGCCAATATATTATTAAGGTCCGGCATACATTTTTTCACCCATGGTGCTTCGGCACGGTGCTGATGAAATTCTTCCATGAGTCTTCGTTGCTTGCGATGCAATTTTGATCGCTCCGAATCTAATTTTGCGTGCTCGGAACCAAGTTTCTCAATGATCCCTCGAGCGGAGGTTAGTATGACAACTTTGGCCGCGTTGCTTTCTAATCTAGCAGCATCCCGGAGATCGTTGAAGAGGTTCTTCAAGTCTATCCTCCGTTGGCGCTCGTTATCGTTATGAATCTGGCGTTTATCGCTCTGCTCTTGCTCTTCGTCGTCATCGAAAGCTTGCTTGCGTTTTCTTGAAGCGACCGATCTCTTACTGCTTCTCTTTGGAGCCCGGGATCGCGATCCTCTGCTGTTGCTAGTGGGTTGCTGCTGCTGCTGGTGCTGTCTAACCTGCCGTCGGGGTCTGGAAATTGCCCTCTCCATTGTTTGTTGGAGGTCATGGGTGTCTTCTGTGCTGGGATTGTTGGGAAGTAGCCGTCCACGCGCTGAGTTGGGTAAAGTCACAACGTCGATTTCAGAATCTGGAATTGAAAAAAAGAACATGAATAAATAACGATTTAGTTGTTAAGGTAAGTAGGTATATTTTGTTTTTTAACGTTGCAAGGTGTTTAAGTTTCAAAAAATCAATTTTGACTTTACATGATCCTCTTGGGCGGCCGGTGTTGAAATTGTCTAGCAGACCAATCACAGGACCAGCCTTATGAGGTGTGATGGTCTGCTTGACCATTCGAGAGAATCGTTTAGACAGTTAAATAACAACTCATATTTTAACCAGCATTTGGAATAATATATACATACTATCTCGTCCGATGACAGTTGTGTTGTGCAATAAAAAAAAAAAAAACAAGTAAATAATTTTAATTATGAAGTTTTATTGTCTGGAAAATGCCGAAGCGGTCAGCATTATGCGATACGGTGATAAGGCAACGTATAATTGGCATGAGAGTGATCCGAGAATGCCGTTTTGAACTGGTCCGGCGACCGCGTCGTCCACCTTTCACATTCTTGGGCTCAGTCTGCCCCCGCGGCCAGAGTTGCGCGCTCTAACGGCAGTTTCGTAAACCACTTACACACACAATCGAATCGTAATATAAAAAAAAAATGTGGATTTTTAGAGTGCAATTTTAGGATTAATGTTACTTTGTTTTATAAGCGAACTATGTATGTACTGTGGAACAAGATTTGAAAAAAATAAAATAAAAAAAAAGAAAGCTTGTAATCTTAAATTATTTTTGTTTTCCCTACATTTCCTACGGTTAGAATTCAAATTTTGGTAATCTTCTCAGTCATCAAATCAATAACATCCATTTATTATTTGTTTATCGTGCTCAGGGTTTATCGAATAGATAGATATACAATGTAACAAAAATCGAAATTATTAGTACTTATCGCCAAAGCCACTTGTTACTGTAATTCCGAATTGTCAATATTTACTAACTTTGGGAAAGATAAAGTTCAGGCGCCTCAAATTTTACCGACTTCTCTCGCATTTCAAAACGTCGCTACATCTGATAAATTTTTAGATAAGACCAGAAAGAAATGTATTACGTAACTGAAATTTAATGTAACACAATCCTGATAATCCAGGTTTTAGCAGAGGTTTTGCAATACTCGCTAGATAGTTGACACCGGAAACAAGCTCATCAACTTACATAGGAGTAATATAAATTACATATTGCTGAAAAGAGTAACTTCTCGAGTAAGAAAAATAGGCCATTCATAGTGAAACATCAGTTACGTTAACACGTTTGGTTATCAAATTCCGATCTATTATGTCATTTGTAAGTGTTGCAGTATGAAATATGAGTCTATTTTAAAAGTTTACTTAAGGTTTTACGTTTTTTAGGTGTTGCGTTCCTTTGCGCTAGGACTATACATAGACGCTTAAATCAACAAGAAATTACATAATTTTGATTGGCTATAAAGTTCGAATGTTTGGAGTCGATTCTGTAAACTAATAAATAAAAATTCTTTTGAGGGTTCCACGAGAATTCATTGTTTGGTCTAGTCTTTCAACAAAACTTGCGTGTTCTATTTTGGGTTGATCAACCTAGGCTCAAAAATAACACAAAAGAGAGAAATGGGATCGCTCCAAATCTCCTAAACCTAAAAATAACTCCATCCAGACTAGTGACTAGATTTCCTCCTAGTACATAGTATTATATTCGCCGACGACCGAGTTACGCAAACGCCATCTATGCTGCTTTCTTTGCATTCCCGATTATAATTAACCCATAAGGAATTTATTTACACGCTAACTTTGCGCTAAATATCTATCTATCTCTCTCGGCATTCAAGAAAGACGAAGGAGAAATTAACGCAACACCCTCTAGCGGTGAATTTAGAAAGTGACCCAAACGCGTGCAAAAAAATGCTCAATTACGCAATAGAATGTGGGTTGCTGGGCCCGAAAAATCGGCAGTAGAAGAAGAATATGTCGTGCGTTCTGAAAAAAAAAAAAAAACATGTGTTATCGCGTCGGCCTTGGAATTCGTTTCCATGGGAACCGATAGTTTTTTCTTCGTTTCAGATCTGAGTGTCATCTGACCTGCTGGTGCAAGGGTAACTTGATTATGCCGACGACAGATGTCAAAAGTCAAGGCGACTATTACTAGATTTGAATCATTCCGATAGAACATTATGCTACTGGTATGTCTTTTCTGTGGGTTTTAGAACCCGAGGTTGTTGATAATGGTATAATTCAGGGTTTCTACCAAAAAATATAAAATAATATTTAGCAACTAGTGAAATTTAACACAGCATTTATCTATTTTGTATTTTTTTATATTTCTGTTTCATAGCACTTTATTTGTAAAAAGACAATCAGGAAAAAAAACAACGCTGTAATACCCAATTTCTACGGATTATAAACAATAAGATCACTTATCATTATCATACACACACATTTATTTTTTTTTATTGTTCTCGAATTAAGTAGGGTGTGCGTAATCTGTATCAAATGCACTCAAATCAGATTGCACACTTATTTCCCAAATGTGTTCTAAATGTTATGAGCTTATCTTGAGAGTGCACTTAAACAAGTTTCCGTAAACAAACTCGGCTATATTTGAATTAACAATATGAATTACTGCGATAAACAACTAATGATGCAACTTGACTAACTGAATATTAATCTCGCTGTCATTCGCACGGCAGCAAGGTGTAACGGCGATAACAAAACACAACAAACAATAACAAGAGACCGCAGCACGTGTGCGTGTTTTTATAATGAAAGAACATTAAAAGCATTTAAGCGGCGCCTTCGATTTGCCTTTGTTTTCGATTTCCCGCCTTCTGCTTTTGATTGTTCTGATAATTGCGTATCGAAAATCTGAACTCCGCGCGCAGTCATTTTAAACTAATCAAAAATTTACAACGGGATGTATAGGTAGGTACGTAGGTATGTACGTTTTGAGTGTATTTCAAAACAAAGGAACTTGTACGTTTAAGTCATTTTCATCTTTCTGGGAATACCATACCCGGTACATACAACGACGGTAGGGATTATAATTTCGTATTTAATGCCCTCTAATATTTCTAAACAATATGAATTCAAATAGTATTTTTGTATAGTTTTTAAAATAAAAAGCTCTACTATTAGTTTCGGTAATACCCTACCTACATACATATATAAATAATCAAATTACAAAACACATTTTCCAAACGAAAGACAAGACGATTAACAGAAGTAATCTGACAGAAATTTTAAAAGGGAAATTTGAACAAAACAGTTAAATTGAGATTGAGAAGTAGTTCAATGTAGGATCATTTAGTCAGAGGTTATACCTGTAGCCATAATTATAATTATTTTTAGATTAGAAAATAATTAAAAATTATTTTGTGGCATCTTTCCAGGAGAGCTCCAACTAAGCTATTCTGTCCCTCACAACAATTTTATAAACGATGATCCACTTAATTTTGTTTTTATTAGAATGAATTTGGAAAATGGTTTTCTAATGAGTTTAATAGGTACTAATGATTTCAGAGATATTTTGAATAAGCCAAGAAATTACATTTTATTAATAACTTTTTTATTTGTGGTCCGTTTATTTGTGTTTTTAAATAACTTTTTTTATTTGTGGCCCGATCAATAGGTTTCTTGATATCTTATAGGCCGTTTTTATTTACATTTAGATTGTTAGTTTAAAAATTTTAGCCAACAAAATCGCTGGGCACAAATAAAACTTCTGTTTTTCCTATGGGCTCAGCATGTTTGTGGGTAATTTGATATGCACAAACCATATGTGTAATACAATCACAATATTCAGTACCTATACTTGAATAGAAATTGAATTTATTAAATTTGTTTTTTTCCCTGGTAGTGTTTTGGTTTGCATAGCAATTTTAATATTGCTCGGTTGTATTATTATGTGTCAAATTTGTAATTATTCACATGTAAGATTTTTTATTACACTAATTTATTTGAAAATATTTTTGTGTGCAAATTTTCTGGAATCGGACCAGGTAAAATATCTGGAGTCGGAGTCGAGAATTTTTTTTACCGAATCCGCAGCCCTGGGCTTAGTTCACAGAATTGCAGATACATCAAGAAAATTCAAGTTTTCGTATTACAACCAATTATCAAAAATATAAAAAGTACATGTTTGGTGTGGGACCATATTTTTTGACGGTACTGTAAACCAAAACACTTATTTTGATATTTTGGAAAATTTGATGCTTCCTACTTTGGACAATTCGGCCCTGTAGGATGGCCACCGCGTTTACCTGATTTAACACCGCTTGATTTTTTTTTCTGTGGAGTAATTTAAAACAAAAGGGTGTAGGCTAATAATTTTCATAATAATGAAAATTATTATTCTAAAAGTATCGCAAAATTAACCGTATCTCATGGTAAAATTTTACCATGCAAGGTAAATAAAAATACCGCGTTAAAAAGTGCATATGTCCCTTTTTAACAGTATTATTCCAGAAACACAGCGTCAACACTAAAATCCATGGTAATTATTGTACATACAACATTGACTAGCCGCAAAGGTTAAGGTTATAACTTTGACAATTAATTGTCTGTATTGTCACTGAACTCCGAATTGTTTGTATTGTTACTCAACTCCGTAGATACACGCATGTCACTTGATAACGTCAAAATATTTATTAATATTATTCAAACGGAGTAACAAAACCATTGTAGGACATTAAATTTTGTATGCACCTCGGGCATTACTTGATGTTTATACCCTCGGGCGACTTACGGTCACCCTCGGGACATAAACATCCGTGTAATGCCCTTGGTACATAAATGCCTATTTCGACCCTGCAAAAGTACTTATCGGTCTGGGAAAATTACTTGTTTAATGTATAATTCCACTCATATCACGGGCAACAAACTTATCCATTGTATCACAGTAAATTCGCCGAATACTTCTTTCAGTGTAGGTCCATCGCGGGTATGACACAAAGCATGTGAGCAGCAATCGTTCGATTTAAAATTCAATACACTGAAAGAGTGAAAGTAATAAACCGGACGACGAGTAGCGGCGTTTTTGGTCGCTTTGGGCGGGAAAGCCCGCAATGCGCCTCGACGACCGGCGTGCGCGCGTCGTCGTCGAGCCGCTTGCACGACGCCGGGTCCTACACTCTATAGTACTACGTTTAGGCGGGGTCGTTTGCCTTGGCGTCTAGTCGGCTCTCACACTCTCTATCCACTCCAACGACAGGCGTCGCGGCGCCCTCCCCCTCCGTCGTGGCGTGGACGCCCGTCCGGCGCGGCGTCGACCTTGACACAATCCGACGCACGTGACATAAGACGCGCTTGCAAATCTTTTTTTCGATTATCATATTATTATGCGCACGCGGAAAAATGAAGACTTCAAGGTTAGGCGTCGGCGTCGCGAAAATTTATTCGGTTGTGGTCCTCTTTTTTTTATTTGGCGCCAGATAGACTACGCTATTCTTGTAGGCGATACGCGTTACTGCAGCATGACGCATCCGCAGAGATCGTGATGTAACCGAAACCGGAGACGATGAGAAATTTGTCTTGAATGATATTGCAAACTTAACAAATAAATAAATAATAGACATCCCTTGAAATTATGTAGACAGTACTTGAAAATTCAACAATATAGAGCAACAAACAAACAAAAACAATTAAAAGCTTACAAGTGACAATGACTACATTTGAGTTTCACTTTTGAGCATAATACAGGAACCAGAGAGCAAGAATGAAGTTACTGGTGTTAATTGAAATGAAACAATAGCCCTAATGATTATAATAATAATAATATGTTGACTAAATTAGTTTCGGTGTTTTCGTGTTTTGCTTCATTATGCTGAGGTTATCCAATCAAGGTTGCATAAACAAGGCATACAATATGTAGATGATAATATCCATAACGAATATATAGGGTGAGAATTGTTTACTATTATTCACTTCGACCCTAACAAGATCTCTGCGAGAAAACATATACGCCGGCGGTGGCGTTCTCTTACTTCCGTTGTTGCCTGAAGTCTTTGAACCCGACTGGTGCAAGTCTGGACATGTCTCAATGCCGATGTGCTATACGCACTGCACGGCTCGTCGTGAAGCTTGGGGCTTTCTTATTACCACATATACAAGCAGTCTCAAAACTCTATGTACCGACACCAAACAAAAATGAAAGTTCAATAAAGTACGAAATAAAATTACAGTTAAACATATTTATTTTATCCATCTGTTTACAAATGATATCTGTCCTTACTTACTGCCGTCCTCTTTTATTACGCCATCGTTTGACTATGTGTTTGATCATTTTCTATTTCGTTTGACCACCCTCCGTTCACGAGATATAGGAATTTTTAAATTCAGACTACCGTAAAGCTGGCCCCCTTCTTCATTGGAATTTTCAAGTTTTTATTATACCATCACCCTCCGTGTTTGCGATATTGACACCCCAAGTCCGCCAAGTTGCCGCTCATGCTTGGTTTTAGTATCCCTAGTAATACTTGATATTCCGAAATTTTTACGTTTGGCCATTTTTCGCAATCGAATAACCATGATTGACCATATCTTGGAATTATTGAAGTCGCTACAAATTTTGAATTACTGCCGACAAAGTAATTTTTCCGATGACTTTATAATAAATAAATATACACAGAAAATTGCCAAAGAAGAAAATTGGCGATTTTTTTTTATTCTATAGGAAATCGCAATTGCGAACATATTTTAATTAAAGTCATCGGCAAAATCACTTTCAGAATCTATTGCTTTTGCGGTTTTTTCTTAATGAACAAAAGCCAAAATTGCTAAATATCAAGTACCTCTTACTATCACGAATGAAATATTAAAACCAAGCATGGGCGGAGACTTGGGGTGGCAATAACTCAAAAACGGAGGGTGGTCCATCGACATAAAAAATGGTCAAGCATGGTCAAACGATGGTGTAATAAAAACTTCAAAATTCTAACGATGGGGGGAGGGGGGCAGCTTCACGGTAGTTTTAATTTGTTTAATGCATGACTATGAAGGTTTGGTGTTTCCTTTCATAAGAATACGCAGAGTTATAATACTAGCATCCATAGGTCAACAAACTAGTCGCCTTGTAGCATAATTAGCGCGTTGTATGCTAAGTTGATTGGCTATGTAAATTAGCCAAGTTTTAATACATAGAATGTGTGGAATATTTGTTCAAAATATATTTATCTCAAAAGTAATTTCATATTTCGAGAATGAAGTCTTATCTCGTAACAGTCTTTTTAAGGATATAGGATATCCTTTTTGGTTTCCGGTAAAATAAATATGTATGTATGTGAGCAAATTGCGGTTACGTTGCTTTTTATCTAATAGTAGGACTTTCCAAGATTTTTTTTAATTACCCACGAAATACTTAATTTTTAAGCGCCATAATTTATTTCATGTAATTGTTTATTTTATGCTATTTGAGTAGTTGTTCTTTTGTTTCAGACAGAAGCCAGCCAAATTGTACGCTGTTGACAAACTGTGTCTACCTCAACCTCAACGCTATTGACAGTATTTTATTTTGGTAGTATTGCCAAAACTTTTCCATGGCCACAACTTTTCAAAAAAGTTTATATGTATACGAAGCAACCAGTGCCTTCGACTTCTTTCTTAGGTTCGTGTATTAAAGATAAATGTAAAATTTGGATTTTTGATTTTTCCTATTTTCCCGATAAAAGGTGTTCAGCAAATTAAAATAAAAAATACAAGAATTTATGCAGTTAAGCATTTTTCACATCGGCCCTTTCTTTATCGCTTCAAAGCAAAATATATAATGAATATGAATATGTTTGTTACGGTCTGATTCGTGCGACTATGTTTATATTATTCCTGATAATGATAACGTTGCAAAGTGTACACAGGTATGGCGGCAGTTATTTTTTGATTGTTAGTATTTGTTTATCCGGACCAATTAACTTAGTATGTACATGCATTTGTATAAAAAATATCGAAATTCTAATTTTTATCGCAAGCTTTTTAATGGCGGGAAAGTGTTCACGCCCTTTTACGGAAATTGGGGTCAAAGTTTGTCCGTGAACCGCGCCGGGACGCGTCGATTTCCCACCCCAGAGCTGTCTGCCCTTGGGAAGGGTCGAGCGACCCATCCCGACACTCGACCTTGATACTTGCATGAATTTGAATCTGAATAATAATATACTGCATTTCAAATTCAAACTTTCCTGTACAAATAATTAGTATCTAAATATTTTTTATTTCAATGCTCAAATTATATTTGTTTCGGGAAACAATTTGTATTTGACCTTTTTATAGTTATTTAATAATCAATATTTATAATTTCTATATTCAAAAGATTATTTTTGAGGCACAATATTGCACTATTTCACAATTGCACAATATTGCACAATGTGATATTTTTTATTTAACATAAGCACATATTCATATTAATCAATATCACAATGTATTTAATTGCTCAAAGTATTAATTCTAATGCGGATATATATTTCAATAATGTCCGAGTAAATACCACCCAATTATGAGTGAATATGCGTATTAAAAATACAGCAATTACGAAAAAGTTATATAGGTTTTGTTTCGTATCATGCTCCCAATTGTATACCACAATTTGAGGAACAGCTTGTATAAATAGAAAATTATATCGAAAATTAGAAAATTTATTTTAATGTTAAATATTATTGCTTTTATTGTTTTCATTTTTAAATACCGTCAAGTTAATTTCACTTGCTTCTCGTATTGGTAAACCTTGGATAAAAATGCAGAGATACAATAAATCGTTATCGTCGATTTCCTATACCTCGGCAATGATTGAGTTAAATATACAGAAGAACCTATAAAAAAAAATGAGAATCCAAGATGGGATTACGAAATTCGGTAAACCGTTCCCATGTAAATAATGGGGCTCCGTCTTATCTCCCTAGATATTATACATATTGACTTATCCGTTCATAACTTAGTTCTGATAAGCTGGTTGAAGAGTCTGTTATCTGTAAGAGGAATAGGACCGGGGAGACCAAGACAAATATTTGCGGTTTCCCTACATACAATATATACATACATCTAGTACACCAATAAACAGGAAAACCACATCTTCAGCGAACGAGATGTCCCATCATCCCGACAGAAGAGATAACTGTCCCCAGATTTCCTGTTTTCCATTTTTTCTCTTATTCTTAATATTAGATAAAAAACTGAAGCACTTGCGGTGAAAATTACTCAACGTATCCGTTGTTGTTAACAATGGACAATCGGTGTAGCTCTCACTACATCCTCTCTTTCAATTCGGTTTTTGGGTATCTTAACCTGAGAGATACGGTATTGAATTTTAGGTCACTACGGCGCAGCTGTGCCTTCTTATAACCACCGTGTAGCGAGGTTAACAATGGGGTCTGAAAATGGTCCGTGAAATATAAAACATCTGCCGCTTGCAAATCTCTACAAATGTTTTCGAGATTTCTTATACAACTTGACAATTTTCTCTGAAATTCTGTTTTGTTACAATTTAAATCAATATTTTCGTAATTGAAATCGCAATCGAAATTTTACGTGAGCGTAGTTTAAACAATAATAAAATCGGTAACCTTAATGTACCCCTGTTTGGGGTACCTAAGGCCTCAGGTTCGTGAACAAACGCAGGTCAAAACCGACGAAGAGTCAAATTCCGATGTGCCAAATGGTTTACTAAGAATACTTGGTAACAAGAATTGAAGGGTCAGCGACTAAGAAGGGTGGGTTCTCCACCCCTGGTAGTTTTCTATTCCAGGAAGTGTTCCAAAAAGCCGGCCATTCTTGCAACTTTTGATTTATAACCATAAACCATGTATTAAAACCAACCCGTCATTTAAAAAACAGCAAACCAAAGACAAGCAAAATAGTTAATAATTAATGGGTGTATCAAATTATTATATCCGAGATATTACTTCACTTGGTAATTTTGATCTAATATGAGAATCAAAAGACTTACATATGAAACTAATACTAACATCTAATATTTGTAACTTCCGGTTATACCGGAAACGCTATGAACCTGTGTAACTCTAAATATATTCAAATACGTTTAAACTTATGCACCCCAAAAATACCCATGACCTCCAAAGTTTGGTTGCAATTTTAATGTATCAGATGGCCGATAGACCTATTTCGGCATAATTTACTCCGGAACCTGCGAGACCTCCAGACAGTATTAATATATTTTTATTGCCAGTACTAATTAATTCTAGGGCGTGTAACACTAGAATTTAAACTCTCCTCTTGAATATTGCGATTTCGCGTTTTCATATTGTTGGTCCCGAGTGCTATCACTGTTGAGGTGTACAATCTGAGCGTAGGTAATCGATGAGTTGACTGATCTTGGGCAGTAGGTCGGTGGGAAGCGGAAAAAACAAAAGAATAGTTAGTTGAGCGCTATTTCCGGGAGAGGGCGTTAGGCTACCTACGCCAAGCGCGCATACATTTCAAATAAAAATCGTTTTATGTGCGAGTAGTGTCCGACCTTTGGTTGGAACATTCTGCCATGAACCCGGCCTCCAGACACTAAGAAATTTCGCCAAAAACAGAGTCTACGGTCGAGTGGAGAGTACGAAACTGCCCCCACTCTGAGAATATTGCGTCTTTGCCGAAAAATTTACAAGGTCGGCATTTTTTTCGCCAACACACGTAGGCGCACGATACGAAACGACGCGAAGACACCAGCAATCTATTCACCTAAACGAGAAGTGTAGATGGCGCTATAAAAAAAATTGTTATGGCCGCTCTATGAGGGATGGAATCATCCGACATCCAGGGGGTCTCTCCCTCGTTGTAATATTGTAATTACCGATTGGAACTGTTATTTTATTGAATAAAATTGATTAATTTATTATTTCATAAAATATACGCCATACGTAGCTTATTTGTAGTATTTTCCCGGTTGTGTGGTGTGTTTTATAACTTAATAAGGACCTAATCTATTGTCATGGTTATGCGAGTTGCATAATCTATTGTCAGCAAGTCATAACGTTGTTATTGAGGTCACCCAAATACTAAACGTAAAGATTTATGTTACCTAATACAAAATGGAGTACACTTTACTTTCTAGGACTGTCAGATATCACCGAATAGAACGTAGTCAATGAATCTTTCAGTTTCGCGTTGCGCGACTACGCACCAACCCCCAAATACGAAGTGCGGCGATCGGAAAATTTGCGTCATCCAGATATACAAGCGCGGCGGCCTGCCGGCCGGCCGGCGCGCGACGATTGCCTATTCAATGGCCTACTGCGACGCTCGCTTAAATCGGGCCAATGACCAACCGAGGTGTCTAGTCCGAGGTATGTCCGGTGTTCGCGTGCGAAGGCCGAGGAGTCGACTACTCGACTTGGGTCTTGGGCGACCGCAAAGCGAAGAGATCTACTGAAAATGAATGAGTTAGGCGTTAGGAGCCCGAGAGTCAATTCTATTTAGAACCACAATATTGCTTCTGATAAATCAACCACAAGTGCACCAAATAATTATAAGTATCGGATTAGCTGTGATAATTTAACACTGCTAAAATAGGACTTTAAAACATAGCGAAGTTTCGGAAGCAAAAAACGAGAAATCTTTTTTTTCATAGGTCAGCGATATTCTCGGACGATACGGCCCACGCCGGCTATCACAATGCGAACAAGAGGCCTTTCAGTTAGTTTGAGGTGGCTCGCGCGCGCACGAGTGTATTGAGTCAAGGTCTCCTAGATAGTAAAATCGGAATTTCGCTCGCTGCCGCCCGCCGCTAGATCGTAAATTTCTCGCGCTATCGTTCGCCACGTTTCGATTTATAACAAGCGGGGGATCCAGAATAAAACAGGAACGCTGCCAAAACCTCTTCCGCGCCAGGTATTCCCCAGGGCGCCATATTTAGACCCGTACTATTGCCCGTCTAATTCGTTCTCACTTTTTACGAAGTCAGGCGTGAGATTTCAAAGATTTCAAAGTTTATTAGTTTATCAATCGTTAACCACTGTCAATAGATGAAAGATAATCTATAATTATATACTGTAAAATGACACTTTAAGACTTTCGTTGAGTAGTATAATGAGAAGTACGGAGAATAACTAATCGAGATTAAAATCGAGAGTTGTGAATCGTATCCGTGCTACACTTCAAAAGTTCTCAAATTCTGATCTGATGGTGGACACGGGATTTTACAGCGATTGCACGAGTCTGTAGACATACGTGAATTGATTTGTAATTTGCATTGGGAAAATATGCTACGCCGCGTGCACAATAATGAATACTAATTCATCAACTGCATAACTGGTATGTAAAATAACCGCAGTTCAAGGAACGTCACCAGTTCTCCGGATAAACTATGTATTTTAAGGTTTAGTGCATAAATAATGCATAACAATGATCTTAATTTAAAACGCGGACATAGCGGAAAATATAAGTACGTTAATTTAAATTCGCAATTAATCAACAGCAAAATTCGCATAGTCGACCTTGAATGCGATATCTAATTGATTTGTAGATACCGTGACCCAGTTCGTATTATAAAATTGCGTAACGTAAAGATTTAGATAACGCTTCTTACGTGCTATGTGTGAATTTTAGACAGACGCCACCGGCTTATCTGCTAAACTCATCTGCTATATCTGAGAAGTGTGAAGTGCGAAATCTCAGACGACGACAAAGTCGATAAAGATCCTCCACGTGTTCTGCGGTTTAAAAATAGCGAATCAACGCCTGACGACAATCATTCTGTTTCGTTTCCCTCGCGCTTCGGCGCCTTATCGCCTTCTGTATCTTATGGTTCCCAGATAAAACCCCGTAATATGTATTTAGGGTTATCTTCTACCAGGTTCCGACTAAAAATTCTCATGCGATACTCAACGAAAATATCACGCGTGAAGTTTCCAATAACGAGTTAACACACACTACAAATCAACTATGCTAAAACGAAAACACTGATTATAATTATAAAGAATGTTGGGTTACTAATTTAGAGTAGGTATATATCTAGATGCAGACTGATCAAAATCTATGGACAAGAATTTGATATATCGAAACTACGAGATATTGGTTATCTGGAGGACTGTCTGTTGGGATTGTACAGTGGGTGATTTTTCGTTATCATCCGATCTAAATGCTAATATTTACTTTACAATAGGTACTGCTTCTTAATCGTTGTTGAAACCAAGTGTATCTACCTAATTCTGATTCGAAACTGATCAGTAATTTGACAGTCCTATTATAATACAAAATTTAAATGTAATTCTGTACATCATTGCAATGTTAGAACATTTCTGGACACCAAATAATGTTCAAACATGAATAATAGAAACCATGAGACACACAGGAATGAGCAAAGCGGATTTTATAACGTTCTTAGTCACGCCTAACGAATCGCCTGACGTCAGTGCCATTATAGCATTCCCGAGAATGACAATTAATAATGTATGTAACAGTTTTCAGAATACCAAATTGGCTTTCTGGCGCCAAGCGCACAGCAGGAAATAACTGGTACGCTACTAAGAATTTAGCATGCAGATGCTGGCGCGTGCGTTCAAAATAGTTGAGTCATCGGAAAATATGATTTTCCGGTGAAAATGGACACCTCCATTGGTGGGCGATGCAAGTTGAATGACGAGTACGACAATCGATTTGCCGCTTCAAATACACTATGTACTACAAACTGCAACGTAGCCATAGCGCAAAATCGCGTACTACGGCCGAGTATAGTACGGCGATAGTAGAATGTCGCTTGAATGGGTATGCGAGCGTAGTATGCCATGACGCGCGCGCGCCGTGCTTCGGCGGGAACCGCCCGAATCACGCAGCTAAAACTAAAATCGCGACTTTTTTATTGTCACCAGAAAGTTTAGATATTTCAGACAGCATTTTACATACAAACGATGTAGTTGATATGACACAGATATTAAAAATGTCGCTTCTGACACAAGATTCAAATACAAATCCGGTTTTCTGATTATTGTAATACAACGATCAAGTTTTAATCACAAATTCCACGAACGATTTTTTCTACGCTGATGCTCCCCGTGGCTCTTATTTGCCGATAGCAACTGTATTTTATCCGTGACCTTGGGCATATCCGTTCCTAAAATATTGCAAGCCCGGCAAATTTTAATCACCCGTCTTATCATCAATCGCATAATTAATAATATTTCGCAATCTTCTGTTAGCCTGTTAATCAATTAGACTTAAGTAACATTATAATCGTAAAAAATTGCTTTTTGAATTATACAAAAAGAATAAAACGAACGTGTGCCAACGCACCTGTATATTGTAGTCATAGCTTCAATGTCTTCCGATGACCTAAAGTGGGCAGGTGTCTTCGCCTTGATGGGCGACAGGTGCACCTTAAATAACATCGTGTGTAGGTATATTATATGTCTGTATCTAGAATATCTGAGGCTTGGTCTTTTCTTTTTACCCTCATCTACTATAAAGGCTGCTGCGTGCGTTCTTTATTCTTGACCCGCATGCCGTTTATCTTCCGTGTTTGTAATATAACCACAAAAATGTACTGGACGCACTATCATACTGGAGAACTGGTGGTATTTGTGGAAAATGTTCTCCAGCTTAGACGGTGACCCTCCAAGCAACCAGTTATGAAATTGGTTTATAGGGTAAAAAGAATTTCATAACGCGCAGTAAAGAAACAAGACATCACTTGCTTACTCATACTGACTAAATGAGGTAAAACTCCATAATCGGATCAAACGAACCTAAATAGTAATACAACAGATTACGTACGTCTTACGGAGGGTGCACATGAAGATTTCGCCGGAAATGCTGATATCATATGTTAATATCATATGAAGTCTAATAGGTCCAATAGCTAATAAGGGAAAAGTAGCGTTCTCAGAACGCTAACGCGGACGATACTGTTCCTGTATTTATACGGAATTTTACATTATCAACCTGTTAATTGAAATAGTAATTACCCGCAAAAATGGCAACCAAATGCTTTACGAATTCCCGAGGCTGTTATTTGTTTAAAGTTGTGCACGTTTTTATTGCACGAATTGCATAATAGTTTCGCGCATGCATTTACTTAAACTTAACGATGTGTTTTCTCGCTAATTTTAGCACGACTGGATATCCTTGAGAAAATTCATGCTCAGAACACATATTTCCCGGTAACGGGGCCGCATTGTTTTTCTTGAAAGTCTTATCATCAGAAAGCTAGACACCCGAAAATAATCATCTATATATAGCCGGTTAGAACAATTGGATTGTTTTTGTTTTGATACGCCAGTTTTTTGTTTATATACTACTTTCGCAATAGTACAATATTTTATCTGCCAAGCTGTGCTATCAATAAACAAAATTGAGTTTGGCTTTTGAATTGCCATGCCGGCCTGATACTGCGCGTCCGAGTCGTACTATTTTGCACTTTGGTTGTGGACAAATCGTGTTCATTTTTGGATGCACACGCGTATTATCTTGCGATAAACCCTAGGATGTGATCCGAAACTTGCAAACTCGGCGGTTTAACAATACACGAGACGTTACAATGTTGTTTTTTCTGACGACACTACTGATATGGACAGACAAAGTAACGAGATACACGCGTATACTCTTACACATTGGCGGTCGCGTTTCTTCCTATACGACCTAAGGGTAACGCACTGTATACAATCGAAGAGCAAAGTAGAATAAATAAAACACGGTAACAGCTTGCTCGATGATGGTGGACGAAAACTAGACGACAAAGTATAACAAGAATTAGTTGCATTTTGATCACGTAACTTGAACTAGGGGAAAACTTGTCACCGCCATGGGGTGTCACCAAAATTGCTTTTCTAATGACCACAGCTGACAAATCGTTTTTTTCCCTCTATAATATATTTTTTTGTGTCTCGCAACATCCCAACATAATGATGCCCGAATAATTTGCAGATAGTATAACGCTTTATACCATTTTTTTCTTCTCCGCTTGACTGTCGTCTGCCGCTGTTTGCATGTGGACCGGAAGTCGTCCACTTTTATTTCTACAGAGATCTGATTACAAGCCGCCGGTATGTGTTTGCGCTTGCAAATTCCAGACAGTCTGGAATGAATATTGACGATAGTGATGTTAATGGTGGTCTTTATTGCTGAGAACGGAAGTTAGGCTGACCTTTGAACTGAGAAAGAAAGGCCAAACTATGTAGGCTAAATGTAGAGGAAAAAAATCTGATGGGGCCAGGCACATGACTTTATCATACTATATATAAAATAATAGTTTAGCTGCATGAGATTCTATTTGATCGAGATCGGCTATGTCTGCATTAAAATAAAACTAAAGTAGGTACATACTAAAGTAAATAATAAATTAAAGTAGAGCAAATTTTGTGTAATTTATGTCTTTGACATTTGTTGGTAAAATTAATAGTTTAGCTGTATGACCAAATTCTATTTGATCGAGATAGTGTCTGCATTAAAACCACATTGTTAGCCAGGATTTGTCAAAGGCAGATTTTTTGAAAATACCAACTATCAATATTGTCAAAATATCTGTCAAATCCTTACTAACTTGTGTTATTTTAATGCAGACACGATCTATCTCGATCAAATAGAATCTTATGCAGCTAAACGATTAATTTTATATATTGTATGTTAAGGTAATGTGCCTGGCCACATCAGATTTTTTGCACGATTACAATACTTTATCATACTGCGTATGATAAAGTTAAAATATAGTTCAATGCAACATCTGAAATAATTAACCATTATTGAAAATTGAGACAGTGATTGTTGTATCGATCGCAAACATAATGGTAATTCAGGATGCGGGTTATTTGATTTGCGAAACGGTACGTGGTCGGTTGGAATAAATTTGCGAATGAATGATTTGCGAAATGTTATGAAGAAATGTGGCGGGCGTACTATGTACTATGGTACTATGGCACTTTCTCGCGGTAGATAACTAATGCGAAATTGGTTTTCTAATTGGCGTGCAAGCCGCGTCGATCGATTTAATTTCACCTATTAGGTCGCGAAATTATCTTAAGAGGAGAAAGAAAAATAAAAAAAACACACCAAGAAGAGCGTACGTTTATACTATCACCGTTCATCCATAGAAAGTAAAGTATGACATTTTCTGATGGGACTATTTAATATAATAAATTAAGACTATCTCTTATTGTGGCAATACTTTACGTCATTCGTCATTTCTTTGCGCGAAACGATTTCAAATAGGCAACTCTGATTGTTGCCTAATCAAGTTCCATAATAAAGAGATCACAATTTTTTAAATTAATTTTAAAAAAACTGACTTTTACAATTTCAGGCTTCTGATGGGTAATATAACATCCCACGTGCTAACATGGTCTCCAATAGATCAATCGGCTCAATTTCAATTGGTAGCACCCCAATGTTGTTTTTGCTCAATCGGTACAACCGAACCCAAACAATATACGGGTGGCAAGTCCGGAATAATCTTCACAAATTACTTAACATTTTATTCGATACACATATTCACAAATGACATTCATCTGCACCACATGCTGTTACATACCTACTATAACACAAGCCTGCATGAATCTGGGATTATTTTTGTTTCATCACAGTTTTTTTTATGATAAATAATTACAAAAAAATAGTAAGAAATTTTACTTTCATTTACTTTTAATCCATAAAAAATTGACCTCAAGAAGAATTGTGGGTGTGGATATAAGTATTCTACAAGATGACTGACAAGTACAGGTGCGGAAAAAAGTAAAACCCCACGCGTTGTGATATCCCACATTACATCTTTGGAAACAAACGCGCCTCGATTGTCTTTTTTTCTGTCGGTCGCCAACGCTGTTTTTGTCGCCTAGAACGACGCGTGGGACACGCCGCTCAGTGCTCATTATCCGATTGCTTGTTGCGTGCGCTGCTGCTTCATGAATGAAATTAAAATACTTCGTTCGAAATTGTGAAAGCAAGCCGGTACACATGCTTGACTTTTGCATCGCGCTCGATGTTAATTTTATTAATCTGGTATACCGCGGAAAATCGCAAGTCGTGATTTCGATTGGTATGCAACTCGGCAAATCGCGTGTCTATATCAAATGTGTATATAACATTATACAAAAATGTATTGATATGAACTACGCAGCTGGTGTGGTAGTGGGGAACCGAATATGTAATAAATGAGTTCGTCATTGTGTGGTATGATTTTTTGTTATTTTATTATACAATAATTTAAAAACATTCCACCCTATTTTTTTTAATAAGGACGTCACGGTGTTGAGAGAAAATTACTTTACCTATCTTCAGACATATCACTTTAAAGAGGATACCAAAATCCACTCATCTGCCGACAAGAAAATGCAAAAAATGCACACTCCAAGAATTTATCCAAACCCTTTCGAATGAGGAAATCATAATTCATAAAGAATAGCAACACGAATGCCTTCTTTCTGCGAGATTTTTTTTAAATCAAATAAAAATCTTTAAAATGAGCAATTTTCAACTATTCCGTCGATGTTAACAGGTTTTTAATGCTTAAATTTGAATGCATTATGCATAAATACAATAAATTGTTGCAGTGTCCCCCAGGATTTTGAAGAGCGCGGTTTTGGCATAACATAGAGTATCACAACACCATGTTTTGTGCAAAAATGTGTTTCCATCAGTCAAATTTACAGGGTTTGGCGGTTCTCTGCTTGGTGGCGCTAGTTGTTCTAGAGAATATTTTTATTCCTGGCAAACCAACCACGGCAATCTGTATACAGAAATGTGTAACTGGGCGAGAATAATGAACAATGTAAATTTTCGTACCTAACCTAAAATTTACGTTTATCTGTAACGAATAGAACGCTATTGCCTATTTTGTTACAAGGCGTTAACCGCTTTTCGATATCTCTCAAAATACAGATTTTACGTCTTTGACGTTATTTTGATACTGTGACTTTTGTACTTCCGGTCCCTTTGAGGTACAATCGGTTTGACAAGAGATACAAACGGGTGCTACCGATGCACTTTCGAACGGCGTTTACCGCTTTTCGATATTTAAAAAAATACAGTTTACGCCTTTGGCGATTTTTTGATACTGTGACGTTTGTACTTCTGGCCCCTTTCAGGTACAAACAGTTTGAAAATAGGTATAAACGGGTGCTACCGATGCTATTTCGAATGTCGTTAACCGCTTTTCGATATCTCAAAAAAATCAGATTTTACGTCTTTGGCGATTTTTTGCTACTCTTTTTTACTTCCGGTCCCTTTGAGGTACAAACGATTTGAAATAAGGTAGAAACGGGTGGTACCGATGCTCTTTCGAATGGCGTTAACTGCTTTTCGATATCTCAATAAATACAGCTTTTACGTCTTTGGTGATTTTTTGATACTCTAATTTTCGAGCTTCCGGTCCCTTTGCGGTTGCACAAATTCGAAAAGAGGTCCAATCGAGTGCTACCAATGCTCTTTCGAATACTATTGATAGTATATTTTGTTTGTAGTATTAGTATCTATACGATTTTATTAATGTAATAAAAATGCTTGGCTTTTTACTTGAGACTGATGGATTACATGATTTTTTACTGGATTTCATACTAAATATACATACAGGGTAAATGTAAGTGATTGTAATTTTTTTCCTTGGATGGCAACTTTATTTAATTTGTTAAGTTATAAAACGTGATTTTTTTATTTAAAATCTAAAAAATATTGCAATCATTTACATTTACCCTGTGCTTCTGTATATTATGAATTGCTATATTTCTTATAGAAGATACTTTATCTACTGGTTCGAAAATTTAATAATTTTAGATATCCATTATACATACTTAAATCCTAAAATTCTGCAGAAGTCTGAAGTCTCCATTATTGTCCGATACGGCCAAAACCTGTACGTCGGTATAGCGATGCGATTCGCAATACAGACACATGACACATCACAGTGTATCTCCAGAGTCACACAGCTAATCGACAACAATTGTCACAGCTTTGGTATTCTGGCCGCCACGCCGGATGCTTGAGATCGGGTCAGAACAGTTTTGCTAAACGCTAGCGAGGCAACCTGCAATCGCTTTCTTACTGCCCGCGAGCTTCTCAATATTTCTGATTGCCTGCCACCGCCACATTCATAAACATTCAGTACGAGTGGCCATTATATAGGCAAAACTGGGAGAGCTGAAGGTGATTCATCGCTTAAAATCGTATGCACCAAGATATGAACGTACCGCGTGAATTGGTACATTAGCTGTGTATATTAAGTTGCCTACTAGATAGTTCGTTCAAGATTAATATTTAATTATTAAAAATACTGTCATTTAATTGTGATAATTGTCCTATCTAATTTATATATCCATCATTAGCATGTTTAACAAAAGCAAAGTGAAAACATACCAACGAAAACATCTTGTTCACATCACATGTTCGCGGTCGAATTGGAGGTTAGGTTGCTACCGCTGTCATTCGTTCTTATGGTTCTAAGAACAGACGTACTTTTTTGTCTTGCCCATTTAAATTATACAGCAGACGTATGAAAAGTATGCTATTTCGTTTTAACACGCGTCAATATTTAGAAATATTCTGTAACGTATGTCTAAAATAACAGCTGAAATCTATGAGTAATCTTCAGCTCTCCCAGTTTTGCCTATAGCCGAAATAGCATTAGGCGTGTCTAAACTCCCTTCCACATGAGAACTTGTTCGGGAGGGCCCACCTCTGCGAGCTTGTTTCCCCTTACCCCACATCCGATACAGATGGTCCACGAGCTTGCATGTATGCCGTTAAGGGATAATAAAAAATAATACTAAGTACATAATTATGTATGTAAGTATATCTAGTTTTACTTAGTTTTAACGCTAACGATCCGATTATAGACATTAATATGGCCTAATAAATTCCACGTTTTTCTGTTATCTGAACTCCTGGAGTGCGGCTAATCAGAATTTAGCGACGAGAAGAGATTATATCGAGAAAATAAATCTGTCATCTCGGCTCCACTCTTTCAACACATAAAGATGAGTGGTATAGGTACATATCATATACTAAGTTGCCAGCAAGGCGCATATTTTCTATGTAGAATAGAGATATCGAGGTGACACAAAGCGATAACCTTATCAATACGAACTGGCAAGGCTTGAATGAATGAGGAAGATGTCCTTGTCGATGTAAGACTTATGTAAGGATACGCTAATAAGTCGTTATATAATCACATCTCGCAGGAAGTTATCGTATTTTTTTTTTCTATCGGCCGCAAGGTTTAATGGCAAAGTGATCAAGAATCGTTTCAGGTTGAGGATCATATCAGGTTGAGATATAGCCCAGATATGCTTACTACTCGAATACTAATCAAATATTTGATATGAACGTACGGGTCGATAGAGTTACGAATCGTTTGTGAAGCACTGGTCTAAGGGCCGGATATCGTATGACCTGGGGTTTGCCTTCTCTTGTGTCATTGATCTTCCAGGAAAAGCAAAACGTAGCAGGTAGGCCTGTCTTGAATAAGGGATACGTAATACAAACAAGTTCGAACCTGTTGCAACCATTGCCCACCGCAGTTAAAAACTATTTATAGAATACGTACCAAAATCTACCATGAGAATATATAATCGGATGTAAAAATAATATATAATACAATAAAAATATAATCGCGCTCTATATTATTATTTTTTACTAGTATACCGGGTGATCCACGCTATAGGTACGCCAGTTCATTTCTTTATTTATGACGTTAGACGTTTGAAATTCTGAGAAATGCTAAGACAAAAAATGCAATTTTTGGGATTTTAGGGATAGTATTCTAGGTGGTTATGGATTCGTGAAAATTATGGATTCTGGGCGATATTGTATTACTGGCACCCTCTAGCGTGATTTCATTGATTTTTGGTCAAAAATTTATGTTTACATACCTATTTAAACGTACGTATTTTTAGAAAAAAGGTACCGTACTTTATGCTTCAAAGTATATTTATCGGAAACTAAGAATTTTGATTAGTATTATTTCGGGGCATGTTCCTAAATTCTAAAAGGCCAAGATCAATTCAAAATTAATTGAACCAAATTTGTCTGATTCGATCAACAAAAATATCAAGCCGAAAATTACTTTGTCTCAATAATACCTACAGTACGTTTTATTTGTTTAGACTAGTAGAAATGTGTGCTTACCTGAATCTGATGGAGTATCGATACCCAAATTCTGGTAGTTGGTACTTTTGGCATAATAAGGATGATCCATCTCTAGCCTAGCTAAAATATCAGATGCTAGGGGAGCTGTTCTCTTCTTGGGCTGTGGTGCGGGCGGGGTGTTATTATCGACAGTTGTTGGAAGGCTATTAGCCAACAAATTCACTATGTTCTCGCTTATGGCATAATCATTTGACATGCATACATCGTCGTATTCTCCAACGGCCACATCGCCGCAAGGTATCAACGGTCTGCAGGTATCCTCGGAAAAAAGATTATCGCTGCCTATACTTTCATTTTGCTGCGTCAAATAGTTTAAATGGTCGAAGATGTGGTTATTATTATTCAGCGTCCTGTGGTATTTACACTTCAGCAGACTCTTTTCGTTGCACGTGCAGGCACTGAAAAATTTATTATCCTCTTCCCATTGATTGAGGTAAGGGTCGCGACCCGTTGGTAGTACGTACGTTGATGTATCTGACTCCACCTGGATGTCATCTGAGAAGTTTATGCTGCATAGCGAATCATCTGTGCTATCTAAAGAGTCGAAAAGATCTTGCGGGCCGATGGCGTCCGATAGCATTGGGTCCGCGAACACCTCGAAGTAGCGATCTAGGTCCTCCAAGACCTCTATGGGTTCATCTTTAACCATGAGCGCCGCCAGGTCAACCATTATTTCTCTGTTCTTCTGATCGAAAATCATTTGGAAGCTGGAAGGACAAAAATAGTATATGTTGAAACATAGTCTAGGTACTCAAAATAAACATAAGTTTAAAATTTGATCGGTTGTTTGATCAGGCACCAATGGAAGATGGAAGAACTAATTGGATTTTGTTCTGGAAATGTTTGAAACACAATATTAAAAATAGGTTGAAATCAATTTTTGTGGGTCGTTTTGACCAAAGCAACAGTTTGTCAAGCTTGCTCATTTGCAAAATCGCTGTAAATGGTAAGAGTAAACCTCCAGTTTCTTTGGACCCTTTTTAACAAAACTTCTTTCACCTCTAAGTTCAGTAATGAAACTTCTAAATATGATGTTACTTCCCGATACCATTAGTAGTTTCGTTAATAAAAAAATTGTTTTGTTCCTCCGTTTGAATAATATTAAATACTTTTGACGTTATCAAGTGACATGCGTATCTACGGAGTTGAATAACAATACAAACAATTCGGAGTTGAGTGACAATACAGACAATTAATTGTCAAACTTATAACCTTAATCGCTAATAATTGACATTGCCGAGTGACAGTACAGACAATTTTTGTCAAACTTATAACCTTAATCGCCAATAATTGACATTGATGACTTAAAATTTACAATTTGAATGACAAATATTTGCTATATTTGACATATAACCATGGCAACCCTTAACGCCCTCTCGAGCGTTAAGAAGCAGTTTTTGCCCCGGTATCTAAGATGTAAAGGACATACAATTTTGTATGCACCTCGGGCATTACTTGATGTTTATACTCTCCGGCGACATTTACAATTTGAATGACAAATATAAATATTATTTATTTTTAATTACTAATGTCAGTGAATGAACAATGTAATTGAGAAGTAAATATTTTTTCGATCACAATTTGAGATTGATCTGATGGATCAGATCGAAAAGATCGATCAGATCGATCTCAAGTAAATTGTCATCAAAGATCTACCACTAGAAGGATATAATTATACTTTTAAAATTAATTTGGTGTATTGTATTTTTTACATTTTAATATTTGTACAGTTATCTTACTATCATTTTTACTACCATTTTAAGTTCATTAAAAAAAAAGAAAAATTGCCCAGTGTACATCGTGCTGCAACCATGTTCCTGAAACTACCCGCCATACTGCGATCATCTCAAGTACAATCGAACGATAACCTATGGATGACACGGCAAGACACTATAACGTAGTCACAAAAAAAAAAACGGTATTCCATTGATAGGTCCGGCCGGCAAAACAAATAAACAAAAATACTAAATATAACAAATGGCCAAACGACATATCCTAGTATGTTATTATTACATATCTAGTTCAAACGACATATCTTAGTATCATATTTTTATTCTCCAACCCAAGCTACATATCAACAACAAAAAATAACATGAGCCGATGATTCGTTTCAAGGTTACGCGATCAAGTGCACTCTGACCGGGGCGAAAGCCGAATGTCAAGTAGGCTCCTCCCACGCAGAGTACAGCGGGCGGCCGATATGAATGAACTGTGTTATCGGCACGACTGCAGTTTTTGGCGGGAGATTTGCCAGCTTACCGGCTAGTTAGCCGGCAGCCGGCTTTTGCCGAATAAATAATGATAACTGACCTTGGTTTAAGGTTCGGAGAAAAACTGGTTGGTTGGTTCGGGTGCAGGGAAATATGTGTGTCTGAGGTTTCAATTGGCGGTGATGTTGTTGTGTCTAGACTATTAGATTTTTGGCGGGTAATTATTATTATTGGTGGAGGTCATGGATCTATTTTAGGAGTGGGTTCTGCGTTCTTTTTTTATGGGGAATGTTGTAGTTTTTAAACTTATAGTATGGTTTCTAATTTATTAGGATAATTGTGAATGTGAAGAATCAAAAAGTCTACATATTTTTTCAAATTTATTAAAGGATGAGTTCTTTTTTAATGCAAAAACGTTGACAGTAATTTTTTAAATAAAATAATAATAGTACTGCCCGGCAGGAGGATGCTGTGTCTACTCTAATATTATTATCTTTATACAAAGATGTGCAGTATAGTAATAACATTCAATAAATAATCAAAAGGTCAATAAAACTTGCTTTTTTGTCTTATTCTGGCAAATCAGTAAATTGTACTTGTTTACAACTAACTGCCAGAGATACTACTAATAAATTGAATGTGAATATGAACCTATATCCAAAATATCAAAAAATGGAAATACAGATGGGCATGCAATACAAATTACTATTTAATTTAAATTTAGAAGTAAAAAAATAAACGATAAAGGAACTCTTAACTAAAAAATCTAACTGAAATTTCGGAAGCAAAAGTTAAAAAACAGTTTATTCCCAGTAGTCAGAAATTGCAAACCATTAATAAGTCGATTTTTTTTTATTCAAGAACTATAAAAAGTAAGACTAAACATGCCTAAATTGTTGTAAAACCGTAAAATTGATAAAAAATAATTTATGTTTGAAATAAACCTTAAAAGAGGTAGTATAGCCCGCTAATAACAAAATATTTTTTATTAAATGTTAATTAAAAATACTTACAATTACACAAATATAAAAAAAAACATTTATTCAAAAATATTTTTTTAAATCCATCGAGAAATTACAAACACGAATTTGATAAAACAAACACGAATTTAATAAATCAAAATAAAATGAAAAATAAATAAAATATTTACCTACCTACTTAATTTGACGTTTTGCGATATATGTATGAATAAATATTTTCTGTCAATAATTTATGTCAGTATATAATATCCATTTATCATTGTACTGGTAATTCATATTTGTTTTACACTATAAAAATATAAACGAAAAAAAAAAAAAAAAACATTTATCAAAAAATATTTTTAAAAAATCCATCAATAAATTACAAACACGAATTAGATAAATTAAACTAAAAAAGACACAATAATTATGGAGTAAAATATTTAAGTAGTTAATTTCAAACTTTGGTAATGTTGAGAATTGCGAGTTTAAAATAAATGAATATACCCAATTTCAAAATACATATTACCATAATTGGACATTTACTTTCAATCGGTAAGTAGGTACTTAATTTAATTGACATTTAATTTTAAAAAATGCAATAGAAAGTACTATTACAATAAACAAGCAGAGAAGGAAAAACCGACTTAACAAAATATAAGAAAAATCTTCGTTAAATTACAAATATAATCACCCTCAACAATCAATAATTTCGTGATAATAATTAAAACGTCCGCAGCAGAAAATCGGCAAGAATTCCTGAGGAACCTGTTCCAAAAATGTCTGGGAAAACGATCGAAATATAACCCGACGAAACCGCAATATGTTCGCGCGAAATCAAGCAAGCCACGTCCACAGAAACGGCATGGAATCCACGCCTGCGAGCTGTCAAATCACACAAAATTTAATCGTGGTCAAACTCACCGTTTTTCAAAATATTCACGAAAAATATCCGTCAAGATATATCAAAAAAATGTCTTTCGTGAGTTCTTCAAGGGTTGCTGCTGCCGGTGAATTTTTTTCGCACACACGGGGCGAAGAGCACAAAACTAACTTTAGGCGTCGAGACTAAGTTCACTATTTTTACGAAACCGCACCGTTTTGTTTTTGCTCCGGGTTTCGTATACATAATCTTGACCTCACAGGGGTTGAAATTGAATATATTGTATGCGTTTACAGAGAGATCCTCTATCGGCGCACAACTGAACCCGACTACGGTTTACCGCGGACTGAAGCACAAACTCACATTCGCCGGCATCCAGACACGCCGACCGCTTATTCTCGCCCAATTTTGCAAATTACTCACATAATCGCCAAAATTCCCGAATGACACTGTTGGAAATCTCTTTCCCGACATCCCTTACGCACTATTTTCAATAATCCCAACCGTGACTTGGCGTACTTTACGTTTTCTCTCGATCCGAAGACGGGTACTACTTAATGTGGCGTAGGAATAGAAGGAAGCTCGTGATTGAAATTTCACGACGGACCGACGACGACGTCGCGGGTGCGGACCGGCCGGCAGACGTGCCTAATTATCCAGGAGGTCGTTCTTGAGAGAAGCCGATGTCCTGTTACATATTTTTCGGGACGTTAATCGACCGGTTTTTAATTGGGATTTTTGGTCCATCGCTTTTTGTTTTGGTTCGTTGTTAATTCGGTCATCGGAAATGGCTTTATAATCGGAATGCGTGTGAAGAAATGCGAAAAAATTTGGTTTTAAAATTTCTAAGAGCATTGTATACAAAAGACTTGATATATAAGTCTATAAAAAATAGCAGGAGTTCTATAAAACATTAAGTTTTGCCCATTTTGTTATTTTTTAATTATGTATCGTAATTTTTGGTAAGTAAATATTTAAAGATAAAATTAACTATAAATTGATTATGTATACGTAACTAACAATAATCAATAATACATAACTTTTACATACCTATATGTATGAAATAATTCATAACGAGCGTATCATACCTCACAGTTCACGTACACAGTTATTTATAATTATATGAACTTATACATAACTAGACAATACAGCACAGGTGGTTGTAGTATATTTACTTATTTACAAACTGGTATGTTTTTATGCGAGACCCTTTCAATTATTATTTATATTATATTATTATATATTAATTATATTATTTATATTCGTACTTAATTCCTGTTGAAATGAGATCGTACAATAAATATTAGCCCGTTAGTGAAGGTGTTTAATTTAATCATATTAAAAAAGGAAGCATGTTTATTTTGTTTTACTCCTATAAATTTAAATGCCACAGTTATTAACTGAATAAAAAATAATCCAGTAACTTTTGAGTCTAGAGCATTTCACATTTTTAGTAGGTAGTACCTAGTGTACCAACATACCTAATTTGTCTAAAATTCAATAAGTAATCTAAACTAGTGACTATCCCAGCCAACAATGAACTGAATCAATCAAGTGAAAATTGTTTCTGGTATGTCATTTTTTTCGTAGATATTGAATCTATCGGCAGAAATTCTGAATTGGGTCTATTATTTGGTATGATTAAATTAAACTTATTCTTGATTATCTGTGCCTTGAGCCCATAAGCATAAAAAATTACATAAATAATAAAAACTCAAAATAAAAACCATCGTAATGCATACCTACGAATTCGGGCTAAAAAGTTATTTGTCATGCATGTTTATCTCTTTTTTGTATACGCGGACCATTGTAAAGAAATGCTACAAGTGATTCAGAGACACTTGTAAACAAATATTGGAATCTCACGCAACGACGATGCTTTTGATGGATTGTTTTGCGGTTAGTTCAAAGTTTCAAAAGTTTCTTCTTACGTTAGGCTTTGGATAAATATGATCACTATGTAAAAAACATTATTTACACATTTTGTTTTAATTTCATAGCATAAGGTGTCTAGACACCGTACAATGATCTCTAAATAAAGTTTAAATTTTTACGTGTGCTTTTACGAGAGCTTTAAACATACGTTTATATATGTATAGACCATAAACTGCTTCCGGGTTATGCCGTGTGTCAAGATTTGTAAATGCTGACGTGTTGCAAACCATCTTGCTCGCTTCTTCAGAGCTAACTGAATACTGTTCAGTATCTCGCAACATGGTTCGCGAAACGTCAGCATTTACAAATATTGACACACGGAGGTTTTTTAGAGCTCTTGCTAGATTGATGTTTAATGCAGTCCGCTTTTCGTGAGAATTTCAGGTGAACAACAATGTTCCAATTTCACAAAATTTCTTTTGAAAAGAAAGTCATGTAAAGCCATACAATTTGTATGTTACTATAGGCAAAACTGGGAGAGCTGAAGGTGATTCATCGCTTAAAATCGTATGAATCAAGATATGAACGTACCGCGTGAATTGGTTCTTAGCTGTGTATATTAAGTTGCCTACTAGGTAGTTCGTTCAAGATCAATATTTAATTATTAAAAATACTGTCATTTAATTGTGATAATTGTCCTATCTAATTTATATATCCATCATTAGCATGTTTAACAGAAGCAAAGTGAAAACATACCAACGAAAACATCTTGTTCACATCACACGTTCGCGCTCGAATTGGAGGTTAGGTTGCTACCGCTGTCATTCGTTCTTATGGTTCTAAGAACAGACGTACTTTTTTGTCTTGCCCATTTAACTTATACAGCAGACGTATGAAAAGTATGCTATTTCGTTTTAACACGCGTCAATATTTAGAAATATTCTGTAACGTATGTCTAAAATAACAGCTGAAATCTATGAGTAATCTTCAGCTCTCCCAGTTTTGCCTATAATAAGACAATTAAAGTATCTATTAGAATCAATAAGCATTGTAAGGATAATAACTAAATATGTAGTTTAATGTAATTTTTCCGTCGATCGTTTATTCATGAGTCAGTTTAGTGAATAGGAAATCATTAATTAAACAACTCTATTAATCCACGATTTCTATTAATGCATGATTTCTTATAGCCAATCACACGACGTAATGACGTCGTTTGTCAGTGTCAAATTACATAAATTTTCATATAACCTACAAAGACATCGGGGAATAAAAATCTATGTAGACGACGCTAGAAGAACACGATCGACGAAAAAATTTTGTAACCAACTCGAATATTAAACGGCGATTAATGATCTCGACAATTAACGCGCTTGCTTTTTAATATACGTGTTGGTTAAATAACTATTAATGCATGTCTTCTATATTTATTGCATACTTGTCGCTATAGTTATTTATGTACCAATGGCATTACACGAATGTTTATGGCCCGAGGGTGGCCGTTTAAAAAGCTATCGGGCCTATCGGCCCTCGAGCTTTTTAAGTCGCCGGAGAGTATAACATCAAGTAATGCCCGAGGTGCATACAAAATTGTATGTCCTTTACATCTTAGATACCGGGGCAAAAACTGCTTCTTAACGCTCGAGAGGGCGTTAAGGGTTGCCATGGTTATATGTCAAATATAGCAAATATTTGTCATTCAAATTGTAAATTTTAAGTCATCAATGTCAGTTATTGGCGATTAAGGTTATAAGTTTGACCATTAATTGTCTGTACTGTCCCTCAGCAATGTCAATTTATTGGCGATTAAGGTTATAAGTTTGACAATTAATTGTCTGTTTTGTCACTCAAGTCCGAACTGTTTGTATTGTTCAGTTATTCATCTCCGTAGATACGCATGTCACTTGATAACGTCAAAATATTTATTAATATTATTCAAACGGAGGAACAAAACCATTGTAGGACATAACCTTTTGTATACACCTCGGGTATTACTTGATGTTTATACCCTCGGGCGATTTAAAAAGCTCGAGGGCCGATAGGCCCGAGTCGGGGCATAAACATCGGTCACCCTCGGGGCATAAATATCCGTGTAATGCCCTTGGTACATAAATAACTATTATGTCCTACATGATCATAAAGTGATATTTTACATCTTAGATACAGGGGCAAAAACAGCTACTTTATGCCCGCTAAGGCATTAAGCGATGCCACGGTTTATATGTCAGTACATCAAATATTTGACATTCAAATTGCAAATTTTAAATCGTCAATATCAATTATTGGCGATTAAGGTTATTTATTCTATGTGACAATTAATTGTCTGCGTTGTCACTCAACTCAAAATTATTTGTATTGTTATTCAATTCCGTTACATGCGTACGCATGTAACTTGATGACGTCAAAACATGTATTAATATTATTCAAACGGAGGAACAAAACTATTGTAGGACATAAACTTTTGGATGCACCACGGGTATTACTTGTTTATACCCTCGGGGCATCCGTTTAATGCCCTTGGCACATAAATAACTATTTCACGTCTATTTTTCTTTTTGTTTATTGATTTAGCCAACGCAACGTCACAGAACTTTGAAACGAAATATCGCGACAACAAAGACCGATCGAAAAATGATTCGTTAGAATTTGATGCTCCTATTTAAATTTTCGTTATGAATCACTCAGTAGCACTGCCTAGTTTTACTACTTCCTAATACCTTCTTAATACATACTTAATTAACTAAATAGAATAAAACGAAACTAATGATAATGTATCTAGTGGATAAGATGATGTAAGATGATCATGGATGTCAAAACTATTATGACAAAACTGAAAGGATGATTGTTAGAGTTGGTCTATTTATTAGGTGCCTACAACATTTTTTGGGAAGAACGCATCAAAACAAGATGACGCAGTAAAATTATATTCAGAGGGGTACACTATGAGTCCCATTCAAATTAAGCCCCCACAGTATAGTATCCTGGTACCTCAGTAATGATGTTATTGTTATTCGCGCAGCCGTTTCCCACATATAACGAAACCTCCTCGTAGTTCGAAATACAATCCTAGTCTTGTGGCTCGATTCTGTACATACGATACATACTATACAGGCTGGTAATTAAGTAGTAGATAAAATCGATAGATCCGTTAATGTTTGCGACACAGAAAAAATTTAAAAGGGGCTTAGCTATTGAGCCCACAGCGCATATGAAGACACTATTTTCGGATTTAGTAGATATAGCAGATTTAGAAGTTATGATGTCTGCCATTCTTTTTTCTAATGAGAGCCTAAATTTTTTATATTTTATGTTGGTAGAATTATTTAATCTGTGTTTTAAAAGTATAACATTTTGTCTTATGGGTGCTTTTGTTATTATTAGCGACAGAAAGTCGGTTAAATGGACAAAGTTGTGCCGATTTGTATGTTCTCTAATGAAAAACAATTTAATACTTAATAATTTCAGAAATATTTTAAATAAACCAAGAAATTACATTGTAATAAATAACTTTTTTTTGTGGTTCGATCAATAGCTCTTTTTGATATCTTATAGGCCGTTTTTATTTACATTTAGATTGTCTGTTTAAATATATTTGCCAACAAATTCGCTGGACACAAATAAACTGCTGTTTTTCCTATGGGTTTAGCATTTGTTTGTGAGTGATTTCAGATGCACAAGCCATATGTTTAATACAATCAGAATACTCGAATAGAAATTTAATTGATTAAATTTCTTTTTTGTTTCTGGTAGCGTTGTTGTTTTCATAGCAAATTTATTATTACACGGTTGTATTATTCTGTGTGAAATTTGTGATTATTTACATGTAAGATGTTTATTACAAAGAATTATTTGAAAATATTTTTGTATGCAATTTTTCTGGAGTCGGAGTCGGAGTCGGGCCACGAAAAATATCTGCGGTCAGAGTCGGAGTCGAGATTTCTTTTACCGACTCCTTTATCCGACTTTATAATTTATATCAATTCTTTTTGGTTCGTTTGATGATTAACAACATTGTTGTGGATACTCATACCAAAATGTGAGCAATTGTTAGGATTGCTTTCAATATATGACAGAACAGCGAATAAAAATAATAATAACGACTTTCCAGTTCAAAAAGAAGAAGTACATAAGAGTTAATTTTATTATATACATTATAACACCATTAGTCTTTCAGTGTACAGTTTTATAATATGTATGTAATTCCACTTGTAGGTACCTCTTTTCTACAGACACTCAACAGGCAATTTGGGCAATTGCCTACCTCGATAATGCATGCCCAAACAGCATGCTTCTCAAGCATGAAATCCAAGGTTAACATCGAGTCGTTTTATAATCTATGCGATACCTTACGTTTTAAATAAAATTTGGATACATTTCTTCATCTTGCGCACAAAGACGATTACAAATACATATACAGAGTGTCCACGAAAGTCCGCACCATGTGGACAAAATTTTTATAGTGTATTTCTCAGAAAATTTTAACTCTATAAAAATTGGCGGCTCATATGAAACCAAAACTGCAACCATCAAATTTGTAAATTTTGGTGCCATATACTGAGCGATTCAAAATATATGAATTTGTGATAAGAGTAAAGTACCTTTATGTTCATTATTATCGATAAACTTTATTTGGAAATGTTGTTTAGAAGTAAAAATTATATTCAAATATGAAATCCGAACCACCTATATTGAAAAAAAAATATGTTTAGTTTTTCTCTTCATTATTACTCTTGTAACCAATATTAGTAAATTCCAGTGATAAAAGGCTTTTTAATATATTTTTTTAGAAATTTAAATATATTTTTTATGGTTTTTGTTATTTTGGTATAATACCTAATGTTTTTTTAGAACTAGCGCAAATTTACTCATTTTCTTGGCGCGAAGTTGATATTTCGCCCTGCAGGTAGTAATATATCATACAATAACTAATTCAGGAGCGTGACTTACCGTTTATTCGGTTAATATTAATGACTGTGGATAGGTTTTTAATAGTAGTTATCCATCTACAGCGAGCGATTCTCAAGTGGTGGTACGCGCGGTAGTACCACTGATAAAGTTTTATTTTCACTGATAATATTTTAATAAAAATAACTAAAGCATCAAACATCTCTTGTTTCAGGAATTAATTGTGACTGACTTACCCGTTATTAAGTTAAAACTATTATGAATATGTTAATAATACTAATCTATTATCTATGAACTTATTATTTTCTACTAATTACAATTACAAAAATATATACATTAAAACACATTAAAAAAACTAAACATCGAAAGAATTGTTAAATTTCTATTAATCCTGTTTCTGTGTGTGGTTTCCATCCCGTTCCATGCATAAACACATTCTTCTAGAAACATCTTTGGGCGCATTACTAACAAAATTCGGTGGAATGTTCTGGATAGAATGTTGTATAGATTCCTCTAAATGATTTAGATCTGTAACTGGTCGGTCCTGAACCCTCTGTCAGATATTATTTCCCATTTAAGTTTTGACAAAAAAGGGCAAAATATTTGATTTTTCAAAATACCGCACAGCACATTAATTTTAAATGGTACTGATCTCGGCATTCTCTTGTAAAGATCGGGGTTTCATGTGCCCACTGCCGGCAATTTTGTAAAGAATGGGACTGTTCTTTGACGTAAATGTTGCCTCGTCTGAGCAAAGAATATTTAAACAAAATCTGTTCTCTTCCATGTTCCCCTCAAGCCAGATGGCAAAGTCATACCTGATGTCAAAGTCTCGTTTAGTGTAAGTACTAATAAATTTTGTTTTATAACGGTGATATTTGTTTAGTTTTGGTATTTAATGTACTGTTGATATACTACATCTGCTGTGTGCAGCAATTTGTCGAACCGAAACAGAAGTCGTTTTATGATCGATTACTTGTTGCAACACTGGCAAACTTCTTTCCTCATTTTCGGCAACATATTTTTTTGTGGGGATTCTGGAAGCAATTTTCAACAGACCTAACCGTTTGAATTTTTTCATTATGCTGGAAATGGTTGAATGGGCAATTTGGTTGTGTGGATGTTTTTCATTGAAAATAGCAGCAACATCTCGGTGCGGTCCATTTTCTCCATGTATTAAAACAATTTCAACCTTTTGTTGTAGTGTAAGCACTACAGGGTGAAATAACAACTTCGCACCAAGAAAATGAGTAATTTTGCGCTAGTTCTAAATAAACATTAGTTATCATACCAAAATAACAAAAAATAGATTAAAAAAAGCTGTTATTTACTAGTTATTTACTGGCATTTAGTAATATTTGTTACAAGAGTAATAATTAAGAGAAAAGTGAAAATATTGTTTTTAAAAGTTGGTAGCTCCGACTTCATATATTTGAATATAATTTTTACTTCTAAACAACATTTCCAAATAAAGTTTATCGATAATAATGAAAATAAAGGTGCTTTACTCTTATCACAAATTCATATATTCTGAATCGCTCGGTACATGGCACCGAAATTTTCATATAAGACTGTTGCAGTTTTGGTTTCATACGAGCCGCCAACTTTCATAAAGAATAAAATTTTCTAAGAACTACACAATGAAAAAGTTTTCCATATGGTGCGGACTTTCGTGGACACACTGTATGTACGCAGTTGTTAGACCTGCCAATTGCTTGAATCCGTGTGGTTTAGATTAGGGAGAGGAGGAAAGATTACAGCGGTGTCAAAGTGTTGAGAAAATACGTACATAAATAACCGAAACAAGGTCAGGGTTTACAAAAATATATCGCGCGATATACAATGCAGTAAATCGTCGCTCTAAAAAAACGATATCCACTCCAATTTTGATTCAAACATTACTTTATTGCGTCTCTTTTTTAGCATTTTTGCGTAACTGCCAAGAGAAGTCCTTGAAACTTAAAGTATCTTATCTACTTTAATTCGTAAATATTTTTAGATGCTACACACTAAAAAAGAAATACTTGGCATGAATATATGTGCTTCAGGTTGAGTAAATGGTAAGATCCTATATAAGGAATTAAATATAGTATTCAGTCAAAACATAAATATATTCAAAGTTGAAGGTATGATATGTTTAGAACGAATATATAGATATCATATTGACTATATCGCACCTCAAGTTAGAATACCGTATAACAAAGACACTATAGTGTCCCTGCGACATTATGATCTGATCCATATGATTAAATCTAGTTTTAATGTAAATAATCGATATAATCGTCTACAAGCTTTATTCAGTTGAATATATGAACTATTTAAAACGAGAAATACAAGTCTTAAATCTATTAAATAAACCGATAAAATATTACTGTTCTAGGAATACAAATGTTTTTCTTGAAGTGATCGAAAACTCTTGGTGGAACCATACGTATATTCCAGGTGATTATATATTTCTGAAAATATGTATACATTTGAATTGAGCATTTATTTTTTAGTGTGTACCATATTCTTTTGTTTTAATAGTGGAGACCAATGTTAAATTTTGAACTTAAAATGTAGATTTTTTGCTCATAATTTGCAATTAGTATGCAAAACAGAAAAGATAAACATTTATATACATGTCACATCAAGATGACATTGTCAATTATTGTTTTAAGGTGTGAACAAAATATTTTCTGTGCCGTTCTCCTGGACAATTTTAATTAAAATTCGTACAAAAAGTATGTCCCCCATATCTTTTATTTTATTTGTTATTATTTTTTAAGCTAACTATTGTAAATACATAACTTTGTACTTGTACAAAATTATCTTTATTCGAAAGTAGACACTAACACCCACTAGCAATAAGATATATTTTATTGCACCCGAAAGAAAAATATCTCAAATACGAGCCTCTCTACCTATTATATTGGTGAGAATGATGATAAGGTGTTGCACGAGGAATCGTCTTAGGAAATTTAAATTCACTGGGTTTTACAATTCAGTTAAATTATAAAAAGACTTTTGGCCATTACTCTTGGGAAATTTTGTCAAATAAATTACTCATTTATGTAAGAGTGTTTCTAAGGTAACTTTATAAACCTAAATTGGCAACTCCTCAACTGTAATTGAAAGTCCGGTGAGTGAAAGTCCAAATCGGGCGTTTTTGGGAAACGAAAGAAAACTGTATAATTTGACAACTGTACCTTTTACTGATTTAGTCAGCACAGAAAAGTTATAGTAAATGCCACTGGTAGTTGTTATGAAGTTAACTTTTTGGTTAAAAAGTAGTATAAAATTAGATAGCTAAAACATCGGTTGGACCGCTCAACGACAGTCTATCAGTAATTTACACTTATTTGATGACAAAGGTTATGGTATTAAAATGAATTAAAAACAGAAATACATAAAAATAACAAAACAATCCAGCATAATATTTGGAACAAAATTTAACATAAGCAAAATAAACAGACAGTACTGTAGTCTCACTTCATGAGTTTTTGAATATTCCGTGTAGCAGCTGATTTCTGGAATTCGAAGAAAAAAAAAACTAATAAGTGAGGAACTATTGTTTCTGAAAGAAATTAAATAATCGGTACATATTTTTCTCATTATTAAGGGGAACCGCCACCCGTGGAAGTCGAAACATGATTCCTCAGTTTAAGCATGTGTTACATGTACAAAACAGTATATTTTTATTTTATTTTATTTATGTTTATTCAGGAAGATATAACACTAGTTTTATAAGACGAAAATTGACGCACGAGTTGTTTTGGGCACGGCGAGCGTAGCGAGGAGTGACCAAATGGAACGAGTGTGCCAATGCGTCTTATAAAACGAGTATTATATACTACTTTTTTCTACTTTGCGACATTATTGTACGAATATTTTGAAAATTGCGGTTGTCATCTTACAATCTATCTTCAACAGTTTGACGCTTGGCATCAAATCACCAATCTTGGAAAACTAAAAGTTACTAAGAGCTAGTACATACCAGTACATACTCTAGTGTTTTCATAACGACACCGAACGCGGTTTCGTTATGAGTTTATCACGAACGCAAAGTAGAAAAATGAATTTTGTTTGTGCCTGATTGCACCACTTCCCCTTAACCGCTAAGCCAAACTTAAATATAAGGCACTGTTAAATTTAAGCCAAAAAATGTGTGGTTTAGTTATGATATTAGTGACATACACAATCAATTTCTAAATCGATATGTAATAATATACCAAATATTCTCTATACTCAATATAAGGAAATAAGGAAATACATATCAGTATAATAATACCTTTCAAATGATAATAATGATATGTAATACTTGTCAATTTCAAATTAATTTGACACGGAAATTCTGACACTGACGCAAATGACACATAAATGTCGCCAAGTGCAGCCAATATCAAATTGTAATAAGTTACTAGAAAACCACCATAAAATAACCGTTGCCAAGGGGAGTTGGTTTGTAATTATAAGATTCGTAAGTGACAGTTTGGGGGGTCGATGGCGTATAGGATAGAGCGGCTGCTATCTACGCTGGAGGCCCGGGATCGAATCCTGGCTCGGGCTAAAATCGACTGTCCTGGTATTTTAGGCAGGGAACAAATCCCTTTGCATGCCGCCTTCCATCGGATGAGGAAGTAAAGCCGGTGGCCCCGTGTGCTGTCATTATGCGACGTGCACGTTAAAGAACTCTTACTGGAGGTTGGAATTCCTTCAGTAGGACAAAATTCCTGGGTGTGTGTAGCCTGCCCTCAGCGTCGGTGATTGGCCTAAGTTGCGGAACTAGACCGACGTAAAATAAACAAGTCAAAAAAAAAAAAAGTGACAGTTTGAGTTATGCTATACTACTGCAATAGTTATTTACGTGGTAAGTACGGTAGGCGATTTGTAACAGAACGAGTTAAATATTACGGACGAGGCGACGAAGGAGCCGAGTCTGGAATATGTAAACGTCGAATTCGGTTGAACAGCAAATAACTATTTCAAAATAAAAATTCACATTATGTGTCATTATGGCCCAAATATTCCATGGTGAAGTCGATGCTATTTATTAAAGAGAATACAAACATAGCTAAATTTAATTAAGTGTTGCTAAACAACACTTACCGGCCTTATAGTTCGACAAAATCCTACAGTTTATGTAGCAGAGAAATTTCAAATCAGTTGGGTGTGATCTAGCTGAGATGTCCGTTTTTTAACTATAAAGGAGGGGAAGTACCGGTGTCATTATCATTTAATTTCTTTTTCAATACGTGATAATGAAGTTAAAGAATTGTGTAACATAGTATTTGATTTTTTAATTAAACTGATTTATATATTTTTAATACAAGATCAATCCAAGGGCGGCGTTAGCAAATTTTAAACTGTTGACAACAGCAAAAATCACTATATTTATTAATATTAAATATTATTATTTATTGTTGTTATTTCCACATTTAAAAGTGCCAGCCTAATTGCCTTAAAGCATTGGCTATTGCCGTGCTCCGTGCACTGTGAGGAAGACCAGAGTATGTCCTGGACATATTCTGTCCTTCCACTCATTGTACAAAGTACGCTGCTTCCACAGCAATACGGGTTAAATAATAGTACTGAGCATTCAGTTTGCTCTGAAGAAGCGAGCAACATGGTTCGCAAAACGTCAGCAGTTACGAATTTTGACACTGCATAACCCGGAAGCATTTATTTTCTAAATCATTCTGATTTTTTTGCTATACAGGTTGTCTTAATGATAATTTTGATTAAATAATACATTAATAAAAATATTATAAATAATAAATAGCAACAACTACTAGTGGAAGTTTCAACAAAACATGTTATATGAATATCTGTGATATTCCTATTAAATAAAGAACTATAACAGGTCAAAGTTGTATTAGTGTAGTATTATAAATTGCACAGCAGTTGTACCATTATGACTCTATGGAAAAATTGTCGCTAACGTCGGTATTCATTTGCATATCATTATTAACTTTACAACAAACAACAAATTGTTAAATACAACTTGCAAAATTATTAATAGACTTTGTTTTGATTTTTATGTAGTAACTAGATGAATGAATCTGCTACGCCAGTAATAGAACTGTAATTTCTTGTAAAATGTTTTGCACCTCGAAAAATGCAAAGATTGTTATACCAATAAAAAATTTGAACACTATATAATTATAAATGAGAATAATACCAATAATTCCAGTTAAGAAAAATAATAACGACAGACAGAACTGTACTTACATAAAATACGGTTATTAAATTTTAAGTTGGTTTCCTATTGGGCAGTATGATTATTCTTCTCGACGTCGCTATTTCACCAGCACAACCAATAGTTCTACACTTCAGCAACTTATGACGATCTTTCAGCACCATTTTCAGAGGACTGGCCAAAAATTTGGACAAGCAAGAAAAACTAGTCAAAGTCTACATGTTAACCTGTCTATTCGTGGAAAGTTCGAAAACTGTTCTAGCTTTATACTGAGTGTATACATTCGCAAATATTAAAAAGGGTTCGAATAACGATGATTTTAATGTGAGCAGAATATTTTGTACATAAGAATAAACGTTACGTCACATACTGTACGTTGTACCTATTCAATAGAATGTATTATAAAATTTTGATTTGTATTATAAATAAATTCAAGTTGGAACGAAAAACAATTGAAACTTTAGCTTATATGAAAGTATGAATAATTATTATCCAAAATATAACACACAATTAAAAAAAGGCAGGCATAAGATCAAATTTAGACACTTTTGTTTAAAGATACACCAGCGTTTGATAAAATCATGGTTTTACGTTGTGTATTTTACAATTTCGAAGAAAAATTGCTTGAAATTCTATTGCAGCCGTTCTTCTTGTATTAAAATGGAGATACATACTTATCTGGCTTCATTTGACATTTTCATTGAGTCATTAGGAACTAGAAATAGCGACCAGGTGTATTGTAACAACCGGCTAATACATTATCCGCATTGAGTAAGTAATTCAAGCAATTCACTCGTCTATCTTGTGCGAATATGGTCTTATTCAAGTTGTCCCATAACGTCGGTACTATTACACTGAAAATATTGTATGGTGAATTACGGATAGTGGGAGTAATGTCGTTGGAACATTAGTGGCTCAGGGCGATGTTGTAGAAAGTGCATTCTACGAATTTATCTCTCGTTTCTTTAACGTTTATCGGTATTAATTATGCTGTGCGCATACAGTACGGGAAAGTAATTTTACCCAGAACAGGCTAAATTTCTACGGAATGTAAAATGGCTATCAATTAATACTAATATTATACCGTGTGATTCAATTTCGAGGCTCACCACGGGGATCTCGCTTATTAGTGGAGATAGAGCCTATGTTTAAATTTGGCAAAGTTACGTATTTTTGTGTTGATCAATTATCTGAAAAGAAATTTAAGCTATCATTTCTAATTTTGAAGATATCCGACAAAAACTGAAATGTTGAGATATCGTTTATAATTCTTTTATTCAAAACCAAAAGTAGCTAGGCATTTGAAACATAAACATTCGACAGCTACTTTTTAACAAGGAATGCAGTATTATTTTTTAACTTAAAATAGCATCAAAGATGGCAGCGTAACCATGGTCAACTTTTGTTTTTCTTATGGGCGCCATGTTGAACTTTGGCATTTTCCGATAGTCGTGTTTTTCTCATTTCCGCAATGTATAACATGTTGGCATGCATTAGTAGTTTTGAAAACAACTTAATATTAAATAAATTAGTCAGGCCAGCAAAATTTAACATTTTGTCTCGAGTATGAATTATTTTATGAGATAATACAATGGACCGATAGAATTTAAATAAAAATAATTTGATCTCGAAAAGCTTTACAGGGTGAGTCATCAGAGCCGCAGCGGTCTATTTCTTCACTTCTAAATGCATCATCATTCTGCGTAAAGTACCTAATATAACTTTAAGGGATAGAAGTTGACCAACTTTCGTCTAAAAAAATTTCGATCTGTAAAGATAACGTAAACCTTCAATAACATTACGCGATCTTCTTTATTTCGCTACAGGGAGAATTTTAACCCCAGATTGGGTTTGCCACCTTTCAAAAATAAAGCCAGCCTTTTGAGTTGGGTTGCCGCCAATAAAAACACGGGAAATTATTTAATAACACTCTGTATTATGGTCTATTTAATAATAACTGTTTAGATATGGACAGTTTTATCTAACAAAGAACTAACATTTTGAATTAGTTTTTAATTTTTAAAACAGAATTAAATGCTATGAACCTGTGACAGGTTGACTTTGTTTTATCATTGGCAACCTTTCGAGTAAGTTATTATTAATGAAATTGTGATATTTTTGCATTTTGAACTCAGAAACTAACATCTTTGTATTTTTTTTCTGTTTTCGATCCATGTATTTTTAGTCTTCAACGATATTTAAAAAAAAAAAATTCTTCATAATAAAAATTTTATTGCAGGTATGTTTTCGGAGAACGAATATTTACTAGCAAATTTTTCAACTTTTCTTCTTTTATATTGTTTACTACTTATCCTACTAACTACTGTAATTTAACACCAACTATGATGCATGACCTGACAACGACTTATCTAACTCAATATTCATCTACAAATTCAGTTTGCTGAATAGATATTTGAATTACTGACCATACATTGCTTCTGTTGGTGGAAATGCCATCTAACTATAGCATACAAAGTTTTTTAATGCTGCTGTTGATGAAAAACAGATATAAATATATATTTCAAAATGCATCCATCCACTTACGACGTGGACTTACGACGATAAGAACATTTTCATAATAAACTAAATTATGAAGGGCTTGCTACTTTAGTTTTCCATGTACAGACGAGTTTTCACGTAAGAACCATTTCCCATTCTCATAATATTCAAGTACACATTATGGCTACTTTTGATGATTTTGTTTATTTTGTAGACGTTTCCCATTCAAAGCTTTTTTTATAATTTTTTAGACTAGATAATCGCCTTGTAGTCTTTCACTGGGATACGTATTCTTAAATATATGAAATGATCATGTTGTTCGTGTTTTCATAATTTACGGGAGGACTGTTTTTTTAATTTTTCATTATAATTTTAATTGAGTTTCAATGAACTAGAAAGCACGAATAAGTTTAAATAAATTGTGTATAATTACGACAATTGAAATTTTAAAAAAGGATCTTTTCGAAGTTGCCCATGCCCGCTTTAGAGGTTTATATATAAAAAATATAAGGTACCGGCGAGCCCTTGGATCGTGGGCCCGTGTGTGTCGCACCCCTTGCACCCCGCTAGTTACGCCACTGCTCATACTTATTAGTATTTTTACGAGGCGCCGTTTATTTTTTTTTTCAAATTCTCGAATTTCTATCAAGGTGACAACCCCCTAGTAACTTGAAAATGGTTTTAACATAATCTTGAATCTTTTTGCCGAGCAAGCAACAAAAAAAAACCGGCTGGATGACAACTTTAGCCCATATTCATGCCGCTAATGAATCATGTCTAACTAAATAGAATAGAGTGATACTTTGTTTGTGGATATTAGTGTAGACAAAAGTGCATTTCTTACCAAAAAGACACAATTAGTTGGAATTTATATATTGTAGAAACAGAATGCTTAAAACTGAAACCCAATAAATAATCGAGAGAACAAAATCATAAACAATCATGTGTACACTGAAATATAATAGAATTTTTAGGGTACCTTATATATTTTGCTTGGGCCGCATTTATGTCATGAGCCGGGTTGTTATGTTTAAAACAGTTTGTTTTAAAGCAGCGTTTTAAACATTATTTAAAACAAATATGTTAACAAATATGTTGTTTTAAACGATTTTGTTTTAAACATGTTTTAAACAGTGTGTTTTAAATGTTTTGTATTAAACGTGTTTTACTACCGAAAATGCCGAAATTTGAATGTTTTTTTTTTGTTTTTCATAAAATATAGTAATATAATATCAGTGGTAGCAAGTAAAATAAGGAATGAAAAGACGCCGATTTAAATGCTTCCAAACAGAATAGTTGAATAATTTAAAAGATTTTGAAAACAAGTTTTATTCCTTGTTTAAAACATGTTTTTTTGCGGAGTGTTTAAAAAGCATTCTTTCGTTAAAAAAATATCAATTTATAAAAAAACATGTTTGTTTTGTATAATTAAAAAAAAACATTTTTTAACAACCCTGGCCATGAGTCACTGAGTCACCCTACTGACTGCGGTGATGCAGAAGACGGACACTGAACTTTGCTTGCCCGTTATCTTCTTCTAGCTGCTAGCATAATTTTACGGTGGTGTTCTTATAACAGCCATTTTACCAGGAATTTTACGTTGAGACTTTGTCACAGTCAACACAATTTTGATGCTGACGTATATGGGTATAGCGTTCTGTTGAAATTTTAACTACGTTGAAATATGAGTTACAAATGTCAGTACCTACGATTTGTGGATTTCCTTGTTGATTGTCAATTTTAATGTGGTGTGACATCTAACTCGTAAAATACTACCTCATTCATCAATACTACCAAAAACTATATATACTTATTCAACTGACATAGGTCGTACATACAACCAAATGCAATGCTTATCATCAATTGGTCTATTATCCAAAATTCCAAATGTTTGAAATTAAATTATCAAACTGTGCCCCTTTGGTCGGCCTACTCGAGGTTGAATGGTAACACTGTTACAAAAAAGATAAACGAAATATACTTTTCACAGGACATAGCGGAAGTTGTTGAGCCGGTAGAACTGAACATAATGGCATAGTTGAAATTATCCAAACAGTCCCAAAATCTCAATTAAAAAAATACGTTTTTGGGTATTTGCACGTGTATAAAAATTCATAACTACGTCATTTTCTATTCGATTTCAAAAAAAAAAAAAATTAAATGCAAGTGTAAGAGGAAGCATAGACCATTATGAAGATGTCGGATCCAATAACAAATCGAAAAGTTATGGACGTTCAAGTTCAGAAGGTTCCAATTATTTTCAGATTTTCTTCAACTTTAACAACAATTTGATGACCTGTTTGAATCCGCGAATCTAAATGGACTTTCAATAAAAAAAATAGAAATAAAATATTATGGATTGAAACAGGTCATTAAACTGTTGTTAAAGTTTTATTGAATCTGACCGAACATTACATCCTTATAATGGTGTATCTTCCCTCTTTCAATTGCCCTCTTATTTTGGAATGCAAATAGAAAATGACGGAGTTCTGCATTTTTATAGACATGCAAGTACCCAAAAACAGTTTTTAGAAAAAAACAAATCTAGATTTTGGGGGTGTTTGGAAAATTTCGTATGTGCCGTTATGTAATAATAATAATAATATCTTTATTCAATAAACCAAAAAGTATAGAACACGTCAAAAAAGATTCCTTCTTTCACCGAGTAGAAGCAGTTCGTCAGCAAATGGTCTTTGACATATTTTTTAAAACTCTTTAAAATTTACTTTTCTATATCCTAAAGGAAGATGATTGAATGTCCTTATACCTTCAATAACCACTTCCTTCTGAATAGTGGCATACGCTGTTTGTGGTACTTTCAACATCACATCCTCACGACCCCTTGTATCATGAGCGTGGTTCGTCTCAAACATGCAGAAGAAGTGTAGTACCTCTTCACAAAACAAACACACTCCATGCTGTAGATACATAGGAATTCTCTTCTCCTCAGGTGATAAACACTCCGTATACATGAGTTTTGCTATTTAAAAATTCGAGGACTGAATGTTGAGTTGCCCCAAAAGATTACACCATACCGAATTCTTGCCTCAACATAGGCACGATAGCTCATGAGTTTAGATGCTGCACTAACAGCAGTTGTTCTTCTTCGTAACGCATAAATGTAAGTGGAGATTTTACTAGCCAGATCGCCGACATGTGGTTTCCAAGTTAATTGGGAGTTTGAGGACAATACCCAGAAATTTTGCATGAGATGATGAGGCAAGCACGTTATTGCCCACTCTAACGCTCATAGATTACTCCCTCCTAAATCCAATATTTAGATGCAGATTGTTTGATTCAAACAAGTTTTCCCATTGTATAATGTTTTCTTTGGTTTTCTGGCACAATATCTCTAGATTCCTGTCCTTCAACACCGCAGCTGTGTCATCAGCAAACACAGTTATCTTGTGAGGTGAAGTATGCGGAAAATCATTGGTATAAAGAATGTACATTATTGGTCCCAAAATGGAACCTGGTGGAACACCCATTCTTGTTTCCACCCATTCCGACGCTATCAAATCACCAGTTTCTTCATCGGTGTAGACAACTCGTTGCCTTCTGCCGGATAAATATGATTTCAAAACATTCAAAATTGAACCTCTAAAACCCATACGCTCCAACTTGATCAGTAGAATACCATGGTCTACAGTATTAAAGGCTTTAGCGACATCAAAAAAAAAAATCCCACCACCTTGTTCTTTTCACTCAAGTCACATAGTATCTCACTTAGCTAGATATATTGATCTTGCCGTTGATCTCCCCCTAATGTATGCACTCATGTTCAGTTCTACCAGCTCAACAACTTACACTATGTCTCGTGAAAAGTATATTTTCACTGTAACACTGCAATTATCGTGTTTTTATACGATTTGCGTAATGAGTTGTATTTTCCTATTTTTGCAAAGATCTCCGAGTTTGACCATCTTTCAACAAATATCGTATTAAAGCACATTTAGTATTAATATTATTAAAAATAATCACAACCAAACATTTATTTTCTGACTCAGCGAGAGATTTGGATTTATCTGATGTACACATATCTATACCGCGAAAAAGTTGATCGAAGCCCGTCCACATTTAAACAAAATTGTTGCGAAATGAGATTGAGCGACGGAGGAAATTATTTTTGACGATAAATTTGCTCAATTGTATTCTTAATAATAAATAAATTTATCCTAAGTCAACTGACTCAACTTTACTAACTTTGACAATGAAACTAGTTTGTTACATGACTCCTGAGTAAAAAAAAATAATAAGCCCTTGAAGTTATAACGATGCATTTTGAAAAACTTGTATGTTATACAGGGTTAGTCAAAATTGCTGGAAAACCTAAATTATTCTCCAACCGTACAAAAATTAAAAAAAAAATTCGGCCGAAGGTATTTTAATTTTAAACAAGTTGTATATGAAAAATATTTTCAAACGATAGCGTGTTTAAAACGTATTTACTTTTTCTTGTTTCTTTTTCGCCCCAAAGATCAAATGCTGTGTTGGCGTTGGAAGCATCGAATCAAATAAAAACTATTTCATCAAACTTAAATTAAAACTAATCAAAATGCGCATTTGCTTAAGTCGACGGACATCACAGATTCTGTGATGTCTGTCGACCTAAGCAAATGCGCGTGTTCAAAATTTGATAATTTATTCTTTTAAAAATATTTCCTTGATGTCATCATGATTTACATGGAATGAAAGGCAAACATAAAGTTCTACCAATTTGATCGTTTTATTTTATTGAAGATATGACTTGTGATATATCATTATAAAATATATTATTAATAAAAAATCAAGCTGCTTTCAGATAGCTGATCATAATAAAAAAATAAGTTTGATGAATTGTACCAAAAATTTCTTAATTCAATTATACACAAAAACGGGATCGTTGTGTTGCTTGACGCTTTTTAGCCAGTGGAGTAGCTACTTATTTAGCGCCCTGAAGCCTATAAATGCAGTGCGCCCGAATTTTGCTTCTTTCGCCGAAACCGTCTGGCATAATTTTGAACGCGTAGTAGTTTAACAACATCACGTGTGTACTACTTATAGTGTGACATTCGATTCTTTCAAAAATATGACACATAATTAATGTAACATAATTCCATGATAATTTAAAAAAATACAAAAGAATGTGTACTTACGTTTTTGAATTTTTGAATACGCAAATGTAAGAAAATAACTTGACTACAATTTAAAGTTCACACATTTGCCACATTTTTAATTTTAACCCCCATTCTTAAGGGTGGATAATAATTTTTATAAAACTTTGGATTTAGCAGCTTTAGGAAATCTTAGGGAAAAAATACGATTCAAAAATTTCCACTATATTTTCATGATTGTTAAAGCTATTTTGATACCACTGGGGCTTTGTACTTGAAGAGTGAAAATGTTCTTTGCCAACCAATATTATTATCATTATAAGGTGTTCCATATTTTAAAAGAATACATTTTTATTGGGTGAGAATCGGATAAAAGCAAACAGAAAAGTGTGTTAGGGTTACACGCTTTAGTGGGACACATAATACGCGCATATTGTATGTGCGTAAGCTACTTGAAATTACCGGTGATTACGATTTGATAATAATTTAATTGAATTCATGACATTTCAATTGATCCACGGTAGCTATCTATAACAAACAAAAAGTTTAATTTGTTTCCAGCGAATGCATTGGCAAAAACATCAAACTGACACAATTTAATATTTGTAAATATCTGTCCTCTGAGATATCAAAACAGCATCTTCATGGAAGCACAAAGTTAAGATTAAATTTCGAAAATATGTGTGGAATTTTATGCGTATAACCCAAACTCCTAACATATGCGCCAATACGCCCCTGGTGCATACCTCGCGAACAGTGTGTCCTCTTAAAATTATAGTGCATTCAGATATATTACGCTGATCAAGTCGTCAATATGGCGCCAAAATCTCGTACTGCGAGATGTTTGCATCGTAGTTGGCGTATCGCGATAAGTTATAACCAAAAACCAGCAATCTAAGCAAATTTAGCGTGTTTACATTGAGTAAATATGAAATTTGATCGAAACGTGTACATATTACTATACGTATGTAGCTGTACCAGATCGACGTTTCTCTTATCTCGAATGTAACGATGTTTGGATATTTTGTCATCACGGTGGACGATGTAGATAATGATCATCAAGCGTTGCCGAATGTGTCCACTAGTAGTAGTTATACACATTATGTTTTTTTTCAAATCAGTGAACGCTTTTGAGGTTCAAAATGTATTTTGCATTAGTTCGCAAACAACTTAATCTCCAGTATTTACCAACTCATGAAAAATCTAAGCAAGCTTAATGGAAATGCTTCAATTTGTTTAATAATATTGTTATCACACGTGGAGTGCACATGCAACAAAAAACAACAGTGATTTCGTTAATTTATAATTATAATTACGCAGCATCAACTATCGATTTTTAAATACCGGGTGATTCAATTTCGAGCCTCACCATGGGGATCTCGCTTATTAGTGGAGATAGAGCCAATGTTTAAATTTGGCAAAGTTTCGTGTTCTAAATTATCTGAATGTTTTTAATCCAAAGAACGCTTGGTCAGTCCGCCGCCGCGGCGCCGGCGGTTGGTAACCAAGCTGCAGTTGGTTACTTGATAAGCACCACAAACAACAAGAAAAAGAAGAACGTGTTTTTTATTATTAAAATATTGTTTAAAAAATAATGGTATCATGTTATACATTGCGGAAATGAGAAAAAACACGACTATCGGAAAATGCCAAAATTCAATTAATCTCTTAACTATATCACGCTTTTCGTTATTGGTAAACGGCATTTTACATCCACAATCTACCACAATTAAGGTTTATTTGGTTAAATGGCAAACCTAACGCTGAGGGCGCCGCTTGATCCAAGTGCATTTTGTTGGCGTTGCCTGGCAACGACTCCGGCGGTCTGTAACCAAGCTCCAGTTGGGTACCTGAAGGTTTTTTGATTATTACACCATTATTTTAAAAAGGAATGGTATCATGTTATACATTGCAGAAATGAAAAAAAAACACGACTATCGGAAAATGCCAAAATTTAACATGGCGCCCATAAAAAAGCAACATTGGCTATGGTTACGCCGCCATCTTTGATGTTATTTCAAATTAAATAATGACGCTGCATTCCTTGTTAAGAAGTACCTGTAGAATGCGTTTGTTTCAAATGTCTACCTACATTTGGTTTTGAATAAAAAATTAAAAACGATATCTTAACATTTCAGTTTTTTGTGGATATCTTCAAAATGAAAAATGATAGCTTAAATTTCTTTTCAGATAATTGATTAGCACAAAAATACAAAACTTTACCAAATTTAAACATAGGCTCTATCTCCACTAATAAGCGAGATCCCCATGGTGAGGCTCGAAATTGAATCACCCGGTATATGTATTTATATTCCGTTTTAAAAGTCTATAATAAGTGAAGAAGTAAATAAGTAGATATTTATTACTGATATTTTATACCTGTAGCCAAAAAGGTGCCGAGACGGATCTGTTCCGAAAAGTTCTATTCTACTAACTTTCAAGAAGGTCGTCAGTTGTTCTGGTGGCTATTGTTAAGTTTTGTTACAGGTAGGTAAATGTATTCTACGCTTCCTTAAGGTACACCTACTAACTTTGTAATAGAAGTATGGCTTAGGAATAGTCTCCAATTATCTATAGGAAAAGCAGAATTCCATTTAATGGCCTCTTCCACTTTACACGCACTTTCGATATGAGATCAGCGGGTAGGATGTATGTTTGGTTATGAGAATAGATCCAACCTATGTGAAGAAATGTGAAGGCTTTTAAATTGGGGCATAGTTTTGTCGTTATAAACAAAAAGGGTAAATTTTAAAAGTTTATACATTTTCTTAATTTTGTATGTTTTGTCCAAAACCCAATGAAGCCAGACATTCGTCACCACAACATTGTCTAGGTAAGTACTTGTAGAGGAATGCAATGGAATTTCAGATATCGTTCAATATGGTGGAACAAATCTTGCCAATTTTTGTTTTTCTGCTTATTCATTTTATCTGATTTTCTATAAAATGCAGTTATTGCCTATTATTCCATAATAAGTTATTCTCTTTTCATGTTTTTGTACATAGACATTCCTTTAAAACCGTTTCAATATTAAAAAATCACAATTAAAGTGATTTAAAAAAAGACGCACACAACCTTTCTGTGCAAGCTTCCCGCTCTCATCAATGTTTTCAAACATTGTTTTATGGTCATAAAACACCGAACTGTGATCAAATTCACTGGTGTGTATTATGCTAGGAATCTTGTCATTTTAAATCCGTACATACTAAGTGTTATTGGTGAATCATAGATAAAAAATAATTTTTTCAATTTTGTCTTATAATACGTATTTTGTTTTGGGCATGAAGAGCGTAGCGAGGAGCGCCCAAATGGGACGAGTTCGCCAATACGTCTTATAAAACGAGTGTTATACATTATTTTTTCTACTTTGCGACACTAATTTTACAGAAATTTCGAAAATTGCGGTTGTCATCTTACAATCTAGACCAGTTGTATCTTCAACAGTTGATAGTTATGGTAAAACTGAACTACGATTGAGGCTAGCTAATAGCGATTGACATGTCGGCATTATTTGACGGTTGGCATCAATACCACCAATCTTGGAAAACTAATAGTTACTAAAAGCTAGTGCTCTATCTAGTGTTTTCAGAACGACACAGAAAGCGGCTTCGTTATGACTTTATAACGAACGCTAAGTAGAAAAAGTATTATTAATGTTTGGTTACAAATCTTGTAATTGATATTTTTTGTCACGACGAGAGGCAATACTTTAAACGATGGTAGTTCTATAGTTTTATGTTGAAATTATTACTTTGGTATTTTTTCTTATTGCTTTGTAGGTTTTTTCAGCTTGGTCTGAAACTGTGTTTACCCCCGCAAGAATGTAACCATAAGACGTTTTAAATAGATATAGACCATTCGTCTCGTCTTCAGTTATACAATGCACGCCGCTTAATGTGATAACATCGGGACTCGGAGTTTTTGATAACAATAACCGATTGGTAATAATAGCCAAAGAAAAACAAAAATTCCAAAAAAAATCTGATGTGGCCAGGCACATGACTTTATCATACAATATATAAAATTAATAGTTTAGCTGCATGAGAATCTATTTTATTGAGATAAATCGTAGGTACTGTAAAAGCATCAGCATTTGACACTACCAACACTACGTCATTACAATAATAGTTATTTATGTCACAAGTGCCGAAAGTACGGAATAGCGCGACGAGCGGTGATGCGGCGCGTTACCGAAGGCGGAGTGTAGCCGTCGCATGTGAGCGAGTCGCGCTATCTAGTTTTTGGCAGGAGTGACATCAACGTTTATTGGGTTGCTTTTTGAGAAATGAGTATTTAAAAAAATAAATAAAAAAGGTTATATTTCTGTATAGGAAATGTTAGGTTGGTACCACTTTGACGAAACGTCAAGTTTAAAGGTACGTTCTGATTGGTCGTAATGGTAGGTAATAGCGGTGGTAGAATACGAAATTATAGCATTTCTTACATTCGTGATAGTGACACATATTAGTTTGCATGTACATAAACAGGAGTCACTAGCAATGTTCTATTAGAAATACTATAATGGCGTCTGCTACCACTGCCATTAGCACTAATGAAAACGCACCTTAAAAAGCTAATTCAAATTCTGACAGATTTATCGCTATATGTACTTCATCGCTATACTTTATTTACAATTTTCTCAATTTATCGTTTTTAGAATTAGATATAAAGACAGGTTGATATTTCTTATCAACAAACAATGGAATTGGTGATCTTATTTTATTTGAAATTTGTATTTTGTAATTTGCCGCACTAGAGCGGCAACGTTCCATAGCGGTTCTCCAACCTCTGATGAAATCAGCTGTTTTCGAGTGTGACAGCACAAAAAAATATTTGTCAAAATCCTGGCTACTATGCAGTTTCATATCAATGCAGATGCGACCGATCTCGATCAAATAGAATTTGCTCTTGCAGCTAAACTTTGAATTTTACTAAAAAATGTCATAAGCATAAATTATTAAAAATTTCCTCTACTTTAATTTATTATTTAGCTATTTTGACGAAATTACAGAAATGGCGGTTCATTTGCAAAATCCTTGAAAAAGGCTTAGAATAAAGTACCAGTTCCTTTGGAAGTTCCTTTGGACCCTTGTGAACCAAAAGCTTTTCAGCTCTAAGTTAGGTCATGAAACTTCTAAATATGAACTTTCGTCCCGATACCTTCAGTAGTTTCTCCGGAATCGTCGCCACAAAAATCGTTTACAGACACACACACACACACACACACACACACACACACACACACACACACACACACACACACACACACACACACACACACACACACACACACACACACACACACACACACACACACACACACACACACACACACACACACACACACACACACACACACACACACACACACACACACACACACACACACACACACACACACACACACACACACACACACACACACACACACACACACACACACACGCACACACGCACACACGCACACACGCACACACGCACACACGCACACACGCACACACGCACACACACACCCACACACACACACACACACACACACACACACACACACACACACACACACACACACACACACACACACACACACACACACACACACACACACACACACACACACACACACACACACACACACACACACACACACACACACACACACACACACACACACACACACACACACACACACACACACACACACACACACACACACACACACACACACACACACACACACACACACACACACACACACACACACACACACACACACACACACACACACACACACACACACACACACACACACACACACACACACACACACACACACACACACACACACACACACACACACACACACACACACACACACACACACACACACACACACACACACACACACACACACACACACACACACACACACAGAGACATTTTTTTGTACCTTGGTCAAAAATGTTCAGGGGACCCAAAAAGACCTATCCCCGCTAAAATCTCAAATTTTTTTTTAATCTTTTTGGTACAATCGATTTCAATTACAGCATCCGAGACGAACAAGTCTACATACATATGTGATTGATTTGAATCTATGTGTAAATTATACTTCAAATAAGAAACATTCATAAGATTAGAAACTGGCCATGGCTAAGCAGCTAAAGCCGCAAAATGAGAAAAGAAAATAGGTTTCTATTTTATACATATTACCGTTTTCATCTACTCATTAAGTGCTGGATAAGTATCTATCTGATAAGAAAATAACCGGACCAAACTAAAGTTATTCTATAAGTATTTCTACATAAATTGACAACACAGCGATTGTGAAAGCTAAACTTATGTGCCTTAAATTCTTAGAAAATAAATTTCTTACCTGTCAGTTGGCCATACAATACAGTAAAATATCCGGGTAAAGTAAATCCGTTCGAGGGTCACGTTGCAAAGTACAAAAGGGAACTAATAACGCACTGAGCGGTGAGAACTAGTGTAGTTGCAAGGAAGGACTAAACTGTAAACTGTCTACACGAAGGTATACCTAGCCCTTCGGCGAGTTGTGTAGTGGGGATTTGGCAAAACCAACATAGGTCCCTACCCCTACGTATAAGTACCAAGAGTACCAAGAACTAGAGTCCGACCGAAAGTGCTATTTTGGGCCGAAGCCAAAGTCGGAGCATGGATCGTTTAGTAAATCCCGCAATTGTTATAATCCTCTTATCAATTGGTCGTATGAGTCGAAATTTACAAATTTTAGAATATTTGTTCGGAACAATGAGCATTATTGAGCGACAGAAAATCCTAGGCACACCAGACCAATGAGGCGACTGCAACGTTTTGAAATTAATGTTTGGATGGGGATGTGCCAGAACCATTTAATTGGGCCATTCATGTTCCAAGAAAACTTGAATGGAGAACGATATTTAAATCTTCTGGGCACCGAAGTGGCAGACTATTTTGACGATGTTGCGTTGGACCAAAGCTGAGAAACATGTGGATAATTTGAATAACGTGGTGGCAGCAAGATGAGCACCGCCTCACAATGCGCCGAAATTATTTGAACGAACAATTTCCTAATCGCTGCATTGGTACTGGTGGAGTGGTGGAATGTCTTGCTAGATCACCTCATTTAAGTCCTCTGGACTATCTTCTATGGGGAACTGTGAACGACGAAATTTATCACGATACTCGCAGACATATCGAGGAACTGCGGTCAATGCTATTCCGGGAAGAACAGAAAAGCATTTCAACATGTAGAAAAGCGGGCACAGTTTTAAGCCTTCAAGAAAATGACGACCTATTTGAACATTTCCTTAAAAAATAATTTTATTGTTGTATAAACTTGCTTCGTTTACAATCTGAATGTTGTTAATCCAAAGCTTTCCGTCCGGCGGTCTGTAACCAAGCTTTAGTTGTGTACCTGTCAAGCACGACAAACAACGAGAAAAAGGAAAAAGTTTCTTTATATTATAACACCATTGTTTTAAAAAATAATGCCATCATGTTATACATTGCGGAAATGAGAAAAAAACACGACTATCGGAAAATGTCAAAATTCAACATGGCGCCCATAAGAAAAACACAAGTTGGCCATGGTTGTTACGCCACCTTTGATGTTATTTCAAATTAACCAATAACACTGCATTCCTTGTTAAAAAGTAGAATGTTTTTGTTTCAAATGTCTAGCTACATTTGGTCTTGAGTACGAAATTAAAAACGATATCTTAAAATTCTAGGTTTTTGCGGATATCTTCAAAATGATAGCTTAAATTTCTTTTCAGATAATTTAACAACACAAAAATACGAAACTTTGCCAAATTTAAACATTGGCTCTATCTCCACTAATAAGCGAGATCCCCATGGTGAGCCTCGAAATTGAATCACCCGGTATATGTCATCTACTTACTTGAAAAGAAAGGGGGGGGGGCTGAAAGACAGCGTTTAATGCAACTCTCTAAAAGCTATCCATGACCAACTGAGCCAATATTGGGACTCAATGGGGAGCCCATAGGAGTGCCAAATATCTGTTTGTAAAATCTGTCCTGAAAGGTGAAGTAACAATTGGCATAGACAAACCTAATCAAATTCAAGAAAAGCTCGAGCGGAACAAGACAGCCAGACCAATGCCCCCCACCCCGCCTCAATAGTCCTAAATACCAAATTAAGCGGTATAATAGTAAATAGTGAGACAACACAAGTCAGAATTGAAATCAGGATAAAACTAGGTGGTAAAATTTTTCTTTCCATCATGATACAAAAAGTGAAGGTATCTTTGACATTATATTTTTCATCGTCCTTAAGGGATGTCTGTCAAATGCTAGCCAAGAATTTAACTAGAGCAAAATTAGGGGAGCCAATACATGAAACTATGGCACGGAGGGGAACGTTACGTTTATGAATTTTAGGTAGACCATAAAATTTCGCAGGGGTGGAATTATATTTCAGAAGGGATTTGGCAGTGTAACAAACAATCAATTAACAACTTCTTCTTTAATGAGCTAACAAAATCAATGCTCCTTTACTGAACTGTGATGGTAGGGTCTCTACTTAGAGGTCGGTAGATAACACTGTCATTAAGAAGACTCAAAGAGTTAGCCACATACCTCTCTCTGCTGATAGAAACCGTCGTTCCGCCCCTGTTAGCCCTGGTTATCAGAATGTCAGGTTTATTTTTCAGAAAGGAAATTGGTGGATCTGGTCGATCAGATCGATTTGATTGATGTGAACGATTTGTTAGAATTTTTACACGAAACCGTACGTACATTGGGATTGGATTTAGAAACCCAATACGCGAGAGCTAGTTTTAGTGAAAGAAGCCTTGTTTTTACAAGTTTTTCAGACAACAGACGCGCGGATTGTAGCAAAAACAGTGTTAAGAATTAAAATTTATACAGGGTGTTTCACGGCCCTGGTACATTAGAAGTTTCTCATGTTCTACTACTCCTGGAAACTTGAAATTTTGGAATTAAAATGTACTCGATCTGAGCTCTTCGGCTAAAATATTCTCAAGTTAACTGTCACGTCCGGTCACCGGAAGTCGGTATCAACATTGTTATTTTAAATGGACAGATATAATTTTTATTTTATTTTTGGTTTCTACATATCAAAATACAGCATTTTTAATAATGTTTCCCTATACCTAAATATCGCCATTTTTGACTTTTTTTGATTTGACTAATTTTTTGGTGAATTTCGCAGTTATATATATATTGTTAAAAATTTACAACACAATAACCGAAGTTTCAAATGTAAATAACTCACTTTTTCAAATGAAACATCCTGTATACCGATACGCTAATCGATAGGAAATCTTATTCCCTATCAATCAGTATTAGGGTTCCCTATATCTATCTTTAATAGTTGATAATGTCAATAATCAATAATGTCATAAATCCATTTTGAATACTCCCATTTAATAATGGGGGACGAAATCAGTTACGAAATTTACAACGAAAATTTAAATAGTGTTAGATATTTAGAAATTTTGCGTGGACGTGTGAACAATTTTTGCGAAACTCTTCCGCTCAATATTTTACGCACCGGTTCATTCTTCGCATGTGGTATCCATGTTTGACGATAGGTGGTTCGGAAATAGGAGACCCTGGCGGTGGCCACCAACCTCACCAGATTTCACACAATTAGACTTTTATTTCTGGGGTCATGTGAAAAGTCAGGTCTATTCCACATCAGTTAATACTCGAGAAGTTAGTGGAGAGTTAGAGCCATTAATGGACTTAACGGCGACAAGAAATCCGAAGAACGACGATGACAGAAGTACAGCGAAGTGTTTTAAAATGTTTGGACCAGAACAGGCAGCATTTCGAACAATTTCAAACAACATAACTAAGTTATAATTTAAGTTAGATATCCCAACTATATTATTTTAGTTTTAACAAACCTTTTCAATATTTTTCTGTTTTTCTGCTGTTCCAAAGTTGTTACATTCCTATAAATGAAAAATAAATCATTTTGTATTTAGTTTGCATTTTTTTATACCGGCAATATTTCAAAAACTATTAAAGTACATATGGACTATATAGGGAACCCTAATATTGATTGATAGGGAATAATATTTCCTATCGAATGGCGCATCGGTATACAGGGTGTTACATTTGAAAAAAATGAGTTTTTATGTTTGGAAATTTAATTATTGTGTTGTAAATTTTGAATAACCTGTATAAGACATCTTGTTGAACTAAACATCATCTTATTTGGTTATGTTTCTAGTTTTGAACCGCCAATCATGAAACTTCTAGTTTCAATAATAACCGAGATATTAACTTTTAAATGTAACCGTGAAAATTACAAAAAAATAGTAAAATCAAAAAGCTCAAAAATGGTGATATTTAGGCATAGGGAAACATTATCAAAAATGATGTATTTTGGTATGTAGAAATCAAAAATAAAATAAAAATTATATAATTCCATTTAAAATAACAAAGTATATACCGACTTTCGATGACCGGACGTGACAGTTAACTTGAGAATATTTTAGCTGAAGAGCTGAGATCGAGTAAATTCTACTTCCAAAATTTCAAGTTTCCAGAAATGGTAGAACATCAGAAACTTCTAATGTACCAGTTCCGTGAGGAATTTTTATGATACAGGTTCTTCGCAGCTTTGTTGCTGATGCTAAATTTTACTCGTTTTCATAGACGTACTTAAAATGGTTCGAAGAATAATAAAATTGAATTAAAAAAAATCTGTTGTGGCCAGGCACATGACTTTATCATACTATACAGCAGTGTCAAACGCTGATGATCTGACAATACTGTCAATAGAATCAGAATGTTTGATGTGTGTAGTCGGATTAGCGGTGGCTCGAATAAAAACTGCTAACGCTTCACTAAATTATTCATTGTGTATACATAATGCACAGAGCGCTGAGTGACCACCAGAGTCAACTGCTATACCAAACTTTCAAAGTTAAAGTGTGCTCTGTGTGCTCATGCAGCTAAACTATTAATTTTACCAAAAATAGTCATACACATAAATGATTTTTGATCTAATTACAGAAATGGCGGCTCATGCCCAATATCGTTGAAAAATGCTAAGAGTAAACCTCCAGTTCCTTTGGCCACTTTTGAACAAATCGGTTTTTAGCTCTAAGTGTCGTCATAAACTTAGAGCTAAAAGAAGAATATGATTCGTCCCGATACCTTTAGTAGTTTCTCCGGAATCGTCGCCACACACACACCTTGGTCAGAAATGTTCAGGGGGGGCAAAAGGATATATCATAATAACTAAAACACAAATGATCGACGTCTAAACGCTGGATTTTCGCGTCTTTCTTCGCGAAAACCGCAAAACCGCGGCCGCGGCCGCAGTTTTGCCTTCAAAATGCGGTTTCGCTGCTGTGTAGACTCGCGAATTGCGGATTTAGCGCCCATTTCTCTTAATTTTTAGCGAAAAATCGACGTACGGCAATTTCGCCGTTTGAATTACATTGCAAAAATTTTTTGGAGTGGGTACACTCCGTTCGGCACTTGCTCGAAAATTTTACCCTTTGTGTTTTCAAAGGATCCTAGGAGACGCAACGATGGGCGGTCAACCGCGACATTTATTGCTCAAAACAGAAAGCTCTATCGCGTAGGCCAATCTATTTGTCGATATTTTGCCAAGTTTTCGAATTTATTTCCTTCAATTTGAGTAAATTTATGCATATCGATTTGTGGCTGTACTTCTACTAGAGTCTCCATGACGACGGCTCAATAAACTGACAGATCCTCTGTATCATGCTGAAAATGACAACGCTATTCGTCTTACTGCAATCGTTTTGGTCTAAATGGCTAAAAAAGCGGCCAGAAAATGTTATAAAATGTTGTCGCAGGCGTTCCCGGGTAACTACGCGACTATAATAAGTTTTAGTTTGAAGAATTTCCAACGGAAAATAATGGACATGTGCCGGGGAAACGCATGGCTTTCGCAGCGTAAAAATGTACGTGTTCCACACGGCCTCAATCAGAAGCGCCCTGCAATGGACAACGCCCGACAAAGACGTAATTCGTATACGTATATTTCGTATTTATACGTATATTTCGTATTTTGATATATGTATAACTAAACCGAATGTTTCTGGCGATTTTAGGTACGTTTGGTACGTTAGGGAATTTTCACGCGCTATGTTGGCATATCGGCATCTGTGAAAAGTGGTTATAACCTAAATTAGTTGGGAAATGTCAGCTGGTTCGGTTTTACGTGTTCGAGTCTCGGAGCTAAATTATCTGCAATTCTCTATTTACAATCAACGTAACAGTGCTAGATTGCTGTTATTAAAGTGCAATTTCATGATGATCGTAGTAAGTACATAATTTAACGTTCCGTATATTATTCTTTAGTTAATTGTTTGTTGTGTGCTTCTAGGCTAGAAATTCAGAAATGTTTCCAGATTGACGAAACTGTCTGGATGGTACGAAATCGAAAGATACGAAAGTGCACTGTGCACATTCAAGCAAATAGAACTAATCGATATTATCCCTTTGCTGTCATGTTGGTTGCATACCCGCACGTTGTTTTCAAGGACTGTCAAAAAAATATACCTGTGGAATTTTGTTTGTCCATTTAAATGGATATGCTAGCACGTCCATGAATAGGAACAATTCCTTTTTTCAGTCGTTTGACTTTAGCAAAGCTTGTGCAAATGATTTACCTATGAATTAGCTCTCGGAAGGATATTGCCCACCAGGTAAACGAGTCTAACCTTAAAAAAACCTTGAGAAGAGTGTGGAAACTACTGTGGTATGTATCTATTTTGATGTGTACATTTTTTGATCAAAGAAAAAACAATAGAATCTGCTTAATTTTCCATATGTATTAATATTTTAAAATTATTATTTTGATGGTTTTCTTCTTTTTATTTTGTTTTTGCTTTTGCATAGTTTGATATGAGTTTTTTCATTTTGTATTTTCCTTTGTTTTGCTAATATTTTAAACTTTTGTAACAAAATAACTTTAAATCAAACTTTTTACTCTACTAGAAAAATATTTAAAAAACAAACAAAAATCATGGGGATTTATTTGTTTATTCAATTCATCTTTTAATTTGTTGGTAGTCAGTTCAACAAAAATCCTCAATACCCAATTTATTTACTGTTTATTATTTTGTTAATATTTCAAACGGCTGTAACTTTTCGCAATTGAAAAGATAAAGCAAGCAGATAATTGTATTCTAATAAATTTCTGGATTTTAGAATCTTTCTAAAGAATTATTAAAAAGTGTCTTTGCTAATAGGTTTTTATTATACGCAGGGTCAAAGAAAATTATCAGAATAGAATCATCTTCTTATTTGAGGAATAACTATGTTTGAGGAACACGAAAACAGCAGCATTGGAGGAATATGAAGAAAGAAGCAATTGATCTTCATGAAGCAATATGATCTCTGTGAAGAAAAACTAACAACCGGAATACAAAAATAGATCGGCTCGATGCAAAATATACACAATCCGTGGAAAACGTGTACGACATTAGAATGGTGACAGAAATATGTAGATTATAAAAGTAAATTATCAAATGGGCTGGACAATAATTTTCCGAAATATAAAATAAATTTGTGCAGCAAATGTCAGAGTATCCATACATTAGCTGAATTACTCACTGCCAGTTAAAGTTTAGTTCAGATATTGTTTTTTATCAATTATATTAAACTTATTCATTATAGTCTTGCGAAGATGAAAAACGTCCAAGTGTTATATATCAATTCATTTAAAGTAGTCTTTCATTTATTAAATTATACAAATTTGGTTGAACTTTAGTAAGAAAGCTCAGTGACATAGGGTGGTAAATAATTAATTGCCTATCCTCTTTACCACATCATGTTCACATCAGGTTTGGCCTACTGAAAACTTCCATAAATCTAGAAAAGAGTGAAAATATAAAATAAACTATATAAAATAAACTAAGTTTGATAAAGATCGTTTCCCCTAACATTTTATTCTTTTTTTTGGATTAGTATGAATAAATTTTTAAAAATAAGGTATGTGGAAAATGTGAAGAGAAAACATTGCTTGGAATACTTATGGAGTAATTATTTTGTATTCAGGAACGGTGTGGTATGGTTGAGTATCTTGATTTGAGCATTTTTAAGATTTCTATTATTTCGGTAATATTTTTAATGATAACTTTTTAAGGAATTGAGAAACCAAGCTGTTTTTTATTGCAGCTAGCGTTTTTGTCTTTATAGTAATCTGATTTTATAAATTAAAACAAACTTACATATTAAGCTTTTAATGCAGTATTTGTTAATATTCACTTTTTGAAAATTGTATTAAAATTTTTTCTCAGTAAAAGTTTTAGTAGAAAATTTATTTATGGATTTCTTTGTTTATTCTTAAATTTATTTATTTTTTGTTATTTTTATGGCTCTCATGTGTTATTTAACTTTGTTTGTTTTTGTAGTTTGATATGAATTTAAATTTTTCTTTGTTTTGCTAATATATCACACTTCTGTAATTTTACGAATAATGATACTTCACACAGAATGACATGTACTCTCTAAAAAAAAAACACTTAAAGTTCCATGGGATTTCTTTGTACTTTCATTGTATGTTATAAATTTTAATTTGTTACTTTCTTTGTTTTATTAGTAGTTTACATTCCTGTAACTCTATAAAGAATTGAAAAACAAATAACTTCAAACTTTTTATTTGGAATAACATTTACTTTACTAAAAAAAAACAGTAAATAGGAATGGTAATGTTTCATATGGACTAATTTGATTTTTTTAATTTATTCGTTTATTTTTGCATTTAATTTCTGTTCTTTAGGTTATTTACTTTTTATTATTGTAATATATACTGTTTGGTATACATTGCTGGTTATCCCATTGGTTGATGTGTTTTAAACTTTTACTCAAAATGATATTTAATTGGCAGAAAACTCAAAAGTAACCAAAGTTTTATTAATCAACGGTTTTTTTTTAAGTTTTAGTTGAAAGTTTATTTATGGATTTGTTTGTTTATTCCTACATTTATTTATTTTGTATTATTTTTATGGCTTTCTTTATTATTGCTTCTTCGTTTTGGCATTTTTTATGAATATTAATTTATTTTTGTTTTGTATATGATACTTTTCCCAAAATGGCATGTACTATGTGCGCAAAAAAAATCGTGCACCACATATGCAACCAAATACACTACTTTCCTTCAAGGACAATAATTATTGTCATCAAAATCCAATTGGTTGGTAAAGAACATGTTATTTATTTTAATATTGTGTTTCTTTATCAAATGAAACCAACACTTTACTATAATGTTTATTGTATTCGCTTCACTTAGTTACGTTACAACATTCGGTTCCGCATGTCCTATGCTGCATACATACGGTCGGTAACTCAGATAGTACAGTTACCTGTAATATCTGTGTACTTACAATACATAACAGTCGGTAACGCACGTATTACAGGTAACTGCAATACACATAAATGTTATTATTCGGAGAAATCACGGACTATAGGTGGCGCTGCGATTCATCAATATGGTGATTCTATGATAGATAGGTTATTTGGGTTATTTCTTAACTTATTGTGTTTATTACGAAAACACTACATTCGGTAAGTTTACTTGATTGTTATATCTTTATAACAAAGTTAAGGGTGCTGATCGACGTTGTTTTTGGTTATTATTACCACCACAGTTCTCGTGATAGTTGTAAACAATAAACACAACATAACCTCATTTATCTATCACAGACAAGTTCAGTTTTCTCCACTGCTGGGCGCCACCGTCGCTGGTTTTATGTCTATGGTTTTGCCGAATGCTTGTTTGGTTATCTTATTAATAGTAATAATTTTACTAGATTATTATTATTATTTGAACAAAAGGACATTTTTGTCATTTGTGTGTTTTAAATTTTAAACTGACATAATCAAATTGTAGACAAAAAAAGTGCCTTTATAATATAAAAATGCTTTTTTTGTGAGGATCCCAAATAAATAAGTTACGACCATAATTAAAATATAACGTTTTTTGGGTTTTCAAAATAGCTTGGAAGCCATTGGCAATTCAACTGTTTTCTGAACAGATTATGAAAGAGCATATATCTCTAATAGTAACAAAAGTACGCATACAATCCAACGTCCCGTGGGACACACTGGATATTAAAAATACATTTAGCTGATAGCTACTTTAAAACAAAAAAAAACCCTGTTGGAAAGTTTAATTGTTTCGGCACAAATTTTGATTAATTGTTTACACCAACGGTTGTTATGTTTACAACAGTGTTTTTAACATGTTTTAAAACAAATACTTTGTTTGAAGTATTTTGTTTTAAAAAAGAGTTTGTTGTGTTGTGTTTTAAACGTTTTTAAAACTACCGAAATTTGAACAGCTTTTGTTGTTTTTTAGAAAGTATAGTAATACAATATCAGTTGTTTTTTATTTTTGTAAAATAAGGAATGGAAAGACGTCGATTAAAATGCCGACAATAAAATGTTTGCGTGATTTAAAATGTTTCGATCTCTGTTTTATTTGTGTGTGATTTAAAACATGTTTTATTTCATGTTTAGAAGTTAGAACATTTTTTTGCGTAGTGTTTAAAAACATTGTTCCGTTAAAAAACATTTTATAAAAAAAACAATTTTTTGTAGATATTATTTTTAATAAAATTCGTTATTTTTTAATTATAAGCAAAACCCCAAATTAAGAATGTGTCTCCATACATACAAATTTATTTTAATTTGGCAGTTTCAACTTTAAATTTAATTCTATTTAATTTAATTTTTTTGTTTATTATTTTTTTAAATTAATAATTCGTTTGGTTAAAATGTAATTTCATGAGTTTTGATTAATTGCTTATAACTAAAAAATATGCAATTTTATAAAAAAAAATGATTACCATAAAAAATTCTTAGATTTGATCTTGGAATTAAAAAATGTAAAAATATACAGCGTGTAGTATTAGAAAAAAATGTTACCAAGTTTTTAATAAAAAAGAACACCGTATATATTATAAATATAATTACCTGATACCCTCTTTAAAACAAAAAAAAACTATTAGAATTTTTTTTGAAAATTCTTTCCCTTTAATTGTTTCTGCACTTTCTTCTGCACAAATTTTGATTAATTGTTTATACCAACAGTTGTTATGTTTAAAACAGTTTGTTTTCAGTTTCTTTAAACGGTGTTTTAACATGTTTTAAAACAAATACTTTGTTTGAACTATTTTGTTTAAACATGTTTAAACAGTTTGATGAAAAGGATGCAGACAAATAAAATTTATGCGTGATATTTTTATTCTGTTTTTTTGTATGTGATTTAAAACATGTTTTATTTCATGTTTTGAACATGTTTTTTGCGTAGTGTTTAAAAACATCGTTCTATTAAACACATCATTTTATAAAAAAATTGTTTGTTTCCTTCAAAATAACAAAAAATGTTTGTCTAACATCCCTGTTTATAATTCAAAAATAAGGAGTTTATCCCCTGACAAAAGGGGTCACACATTTGTTTTACGCTTTGAATGAAAGCAAAAAACCATATGAAACTTTTTACTTGGTTGTTTTAAATTTGTGTTCTTTTATTTTTCAAACATTTTGAAAATCAATTATTCATTGTCAAAATGTTAAATAATTATTGCGAGCACTGTATACGGCAAAGTCGCGCTTGCGCGACTTTGCCCAGTACGACAGATGGTGAGAACCTACAGATTTCGGCGTCGGCGATCTATCCGTATCGGCGATCTACCTGCATCACCGAACTACCCGGATCGACGATCAACCCGGATCTGGGTTCTACCCGGATCGGAGATCTGCCCAGATCGGCGGTCTACCCGGATCGGCGATCTGCCCAAATCGGCGATCTGCCCAGATCGGCGATCTGGCCAGATCGGCGGTCTCCCCGTTTCAGCGATTTACCCGGATCGGCGATCTAGCCGGATCGGAGATCTACCGAGTCGGCAATCTACCCGGATCTGCGCTCTACCCGGTTCGGCGATCTACCAGCATCGGCGATCTACCCGCACCGGCGTTCTACCCGCATCGCCGATCTACCCGAATCGGCGATCTACCCGTCTAGGCGATGCGCAGACCTATTAGGTCTGCCCCGTTTCTAGTTTCCGCTAAAATCTTAAATATTTGTTTTGACACGATTACAATACTTTCTCATACTACGTATGATAAAAATAAACGGGAGCACCTATAGGTTTCCTATACGTTTAAAGGGGCTCAAAATTTTACCGTAACATCTTTTCTTATCAATACGTACTTTCATAAACAAAATCACCCGCCTTTTTTCTCACCTTTTATATGCACTTGTTTATGTATTTGTAAAGAAGAATATATATATGCCGATTTTCTTAGGGTTAAATTAACCCTCTTAACTGAATGTTCGGCTAAATATATGTTATTTAATAGCCTCAAAATTGTAAGCCTTTGTATTTTTATCTGGATTCTAGAAACTTTGTACAGTAGTAAGTACATTATAGCCGAAATTTTAGTTACTGGATCTACAACACTTTCAAATTTTAGAATGTCAACTAAAATGGCAAAGATTTTAAGTTTGCATGCACCTTTTTGAAGTTTGTAGGACTTTAGGTTTAACCGGCACCTATATGCACATACGCAAATACTACCCGGCAATACGCTCTCAAGGAATAGAAATCCGATGGCAAAACGATATGTAGCTTTGCTTGTCTCAATTTCATTTTTAAATCCATAAATTAACCCAATCGACAAATGTACGTCCACATTAATTTAAAATTCGGCACTGTTTTATCTAAATTAATCGTTAATCGGAATTATTGAGTGTCCGCTTTAAAATTACAGCACGATCACGGATATAGAAAATGACCCACGTATTTCAAGTTTGACACTCGAGTTTTTGATAAGTATATAATCTACTATAGCCTCGCAATTCAAGTATGCGTAAGAAGTATTGAAAATATGCGTTCCTCTGATAACGTTATGGCATGAAGAAATCGTTTGATTATTTAGGGTAATCGGAATATACCTTTCCACTACCTCTATATTGTCTATATTGATAAAAATATATATGAGATAATTGAGTATAGTTTAATTTTCTATAGAAATACATTATCATTTACTGCGCCATTTGTCCTTTAACAATACTATAGAACAATATTAATATTAACAATACTTATAGAATAACAATTTAACGTTGTTGAAATCTTAGATCGAATGAACGTAAATAAAAGTTTTCACTTTATCATATGACAAAGGATTGTAACCTGCCGAAAAAAATTGAGATTTTAGCGGAAATATGTTCTTTTTGGTGTCCTGAACAGCAAAATTGTGTGTGTGTGTGTGTGTGTGTGTGTGTGTATGTGTGTGTGTGTGTGTGTGTGTGTGTGTGTGTGTGTGTGTGTGTGTGTGTGTGTGTGTGTGCGTGTGCGTGTGCGTGTGCGTGTGCGTGTGCGTGTGCGTGTGCGTGTGCGTGTGCGTGTGCGTGTGCGTGTGCGTGTGCGTGTGCGTGTGCGTGTGCGTGTGCGTGTGCGTGTGCGTGTGCGTGTGCCTTTTATTATGATGATTCCGGAGAAACTACTAAAGGTAAAGGGACGAAACTTCAAGTTTCATGACTAAACTAGAGCTGAAACAAGTTTTGTTTCAGTTTTATGTCGTCAATATAGTTAACTAATAAATTAAAGTAATGGACATTTTGCATAATTTATGTCATTTTGTAATTATGACATTTTTTGGTAAAATGAAGAGTTTATCTTCGTGAGTAAAGTGTATTTGATTGAGATCGGTGGTGTCTGCGTTAAAACATCAGCGTTGACACTTCTGTATAGTATGATAAAGTCATGTGCCTGGCCACATCAGATTTTTGCTCATAGGTTCAAGTGGGGAATTCAATTGTTCAAAAGTGCCCACTAGGGTGGCTCGCTTTTTAGCTTTATTTTTTTACCAAAATACCTGGCCCGTAAAAGTTGCCCACCCATGCCACTTTCCCACCTGCTCGAATTTTAGCCCTTTATGTACGCTATTTTAATCAAAGATGGCTTAGGAAATTTGGCACTAGTTCTGTTTTAACGCTCTCAGACGGGTTTTATGACCGAAAAGGGCCCAGGAGGTACAAAACCAGTATAAATCATAAGCCGACTTTGAGGATAAACGTAATGCGGACGGGAGAAATGGCGAAAATGAGCGTTTGAACCATAAATTCAACAATTTTCTATACATCCCCTCGTTCAACTATTTAGGTTGGCATGAACATGCCAAGTGACCACCCATGCCACCTTTCCACCTACTAATTTTTTACTTTATCATACGCAGTATATTGAAGTATTGTAAACGTGCCGAAAAAAAAATGAGTTTTTACCGGAAATAGGTCTTTATGGGTCCCCTAAACATTTTTCACCAAGGTACAAAAAAATGTCTGTGTGTGTGTGTGCATGTGTGTGTGTAAACGATTTTTGTGGCGACGATTCCGGAGAAACTACTAAAGGTGTCGGGACGAAAGTTAATATATAGTTTTGTCCAAACTTAGCGCTGAAAAGCGTTTGGTTCAAAAGGGTCCAAAGGAACTGGCTATCTACTCTTAGCATTTTTCAACGATTTTGTCCAATTGTCCAAAAGTGCCCACTACGGTGGCTCGCTTTTTAGAACTTTCGCCCTTTATGTTCGCTATTTTAATCAAAAGATGGCTTAGGAAAATTTGGCACTACCTGTTTTTTAATGCTCTCAGACGGATGTTTTATGACCAAACAGGGCCAGGAGGCACACAACGTTAGTATATGACATAAGCCGTCTTTGGGGATGAAAGTAATGGGGGTGGGGGAAAAATGAGCGTTTGAACCATAAATGCAACAATTGTCTATACATCGCATCGTTCAATTAATTAGGTTGGCACGAACATGCCAAGTGACCACCCATGCCACCTTTCCATCTAATTTTTTTTCCCGATCGTACAACATCTTCTGTTCGTGTTTTAGCCCTGAATGCTAGGTATTTTAATCCAATTTATGGCTTTAGGAAATTTGGCACTAGTTCTTTTTTAATGCTCTCAGACGGATGTTTTATGACCAAACAGGGCCAGGAGGTACACAACGTTAGTATAAAACATAAGCCGTCTTTGGGGATGAAAGTAATGGGGGTGGGGGAAAAATGAGCGTTTGAACCATAAATGCAACAATTTTCTATACATCGCATCGTTCAATTATTGAGGTTGGCACGAACATGCCAAGTGACCACCCATGCCACCTTTCCATCTATTTTCTTCCCAATCGTACAACATCTTCTGTTTGTGTTTTAGCTCTAAATGCTAGGTATTTTAATCCAATTTATGGCTTTAGGAAATTTGGCACTAGTTCTTTTTTAATGCTCTCAGACGGATGTTCTATGACAAAACAGGGCCAGGAGGCACACAACGTTAGTATATGACATAAGCCGTCTTTGGGGATGAAAGTAATGGGGGTGGGGGGAAAATGACCGTTTGAACCATAAATGCAACAATTTTCTATACATCGCATCGTTCAATTAATTAGGTTGGCACGAACATACCAAGTGACCACCCATGCCACCTTTCCATCTAATTTTTTTTTCCCGATCGTACAACATCTTCTGTTCGTGTTTTAGCCCTGAATGCTAGATATTTTAATCCAATTTATGGCTTTAGGAAATTTGGCACTAGTTCTTTTTTAATGCTCTCAGACGGATGTTTTATGACCAAACAGGGCCAGGAGGTACACAACGTTAGTATAAGACATAAGCCGTCTTTTGGGATGAAAGTAATGGGAGTGGGGGAAAAATGAGCCTTTGAACCATAAATTCAACAATTTTCTATACATCGCATCGTTCAATTATTGAGGTTGGCACGAACATGCCAAGTGACCACCCATGCCACCTTTCCATCTATTTTCTTCCCAATCGTACAACATCTTCTGTTTGTGTTTTAGCTCTAAATGCTAGGTATTTTAATCCAATTTATGGCTTTAGGAAATTTGGCACTAGTTCTTTTTTAATGCTCTCAGACGGATGTTCTATGACAAAACAGGGCCAGGAGGCACACAACGTTAGTATATGACATAAGCCGTCTTTGGGGATGAAAGTAATGGGGGTGGGGGGAAAATGACCGTTTGAACCATAAATGCAACAATTTTCTATACATCGCATCGTTCAATTAATTAGGTTGGCACGAACATACCAAGTGACCACCCATGCCACCTTTCCATCTAATTTTTTTTTCCCGATCGTACAACATCTTCTGTTCGTGTTTTAGCCCTGAATGCTAGGTATTTTAATCCAATTTATGGCTTTAGGAAATTTGGCACTAGTTCTTTTTTAATGCTCTCAGACGGATGTTTTATGACCAAACAGGGCCAGGAGGTACACAACGTTAGTATAAGACATAAGCCGTCTTTTGGGATGAAAGTAATGGGAGTGGGGGAAAAATGAGCCTTTGAACCATAAATTCAACAATTTTCTATACATCGCATCGTTCAATTAATTAGGTTGGCACGAACATGCCAAGTGGTCACCCATGCAACCTTTCCATCTAATTTTTTTCCCGATCGTACAACATCTTCTGTTCGTGTTTTAGCCCTGAATGCTAGGTATTTTAATCCAAATCATGGCTTTAGAAAATTTGACACTAGTGCTTTTTTAATGCGCCTAGACAATAGTTTTGCTGTCTAAAAGGGCCACAAGGTACACATTACTTAAGTTCAAGTCATAAGCCGTCTTTGGGATGAACGTCATGCGGATGAGAGAAAGAGAAAAAATGTGCGGTTGAACCATACATTTACCATTGTCTATATGTCGCCTCGTGCAATTAATTAAGCTGATACCAACTTACCAGGTGACCAAGAGCACACTACATTGACGTGATCGCACTGTGGGATCCAACCAACCATTACACCCAACCAATCATATATATTATGATGGATTTCGCCAATGGGAATCATCGTCACCAATGATGTTGATAAACTGGGATTTATTATAGAATTTAGTTAAAACTTGCCTGGAAAGCAAAGTTGACAGAAGTGGCAATCCCGCGCATCACCCCCAATGATCATGCCTTCGTAACAAGCTTCACCGTACGCTCAACTACCACAGTGGGGCACTATGGGATTCCCATTAATGAAATCCTTCATACTATATATGATTGGTTGGGGGTAATGATTAGTTGGATCCCACAGTGCGATCACGTCAACGTAGTAGACTCTTGGTTAGTTGGTATGTTATTAGCAGCCTAATGAAGTGCACTAGGCGTCTCACATTCCCATTACGTTCATCCCTAACGGCGGCTTATGACTTAAACTTAAGTTGTGTGTACCTTCAGGCCCTTTTTGATATAGGCAAAACTGGGAGAGCTGAAGATTACTCATAGATTTCAGCTGTTATTTTAGACATACGTTACAGAATATTTCTAAATATTGACGCGTGTTAAAACGAAATAGCATACTTTTCATACGTCTGCTGTATAATTTAAATGGGCAAGACAAAAAAGTACGTCTGTTCTTAGAACCATAAGAACGAATGACAGCGGTAGCAACCTAACCTCCAATTCGACCGCGAACGTGTGATGTGAACAAGATGTTTTCGTTGGTATGTTTTCACTTTGCTTCTGTTAAACATGCTAATGATGGATATATAAATTAGATAGGACAATTATCACAATTAAATGACAGTATTTTTAATAATTAAATATTAATCATGAACGAACTACCTTGTAGGCAACTTAATATACACAGCTAATAACCTATTCATGCGGTACGTTCATAACTTGGTTCATACGATTTTAAGCGATGAATCACCTTCAGGCTCTCCCAGTTTTGCCTATAGCGTCCGTTGTGAGGATAAATTCCTTAGTAAAATCTGGATACCGTAAAATAGGGGATGCAAAACGTTCGTCTGCGCGCATTAAAAAAGCACTAGTGTCAAATTTTCGAAACCCCTGATTTGGATTAAAATACCTAGCATTCAGGGCTAAAATAAGAACAGAAGATGTTGCCCGATCAGAAAAAAAAAATAGTCGGTGGAAAGGTGGCATGGGTGGTCACTTGGCATGTTCATGCCAACCTAACTAATTGAACGAGGGGATGTATAGAAAATTGTTGAATTTGTGGTTCAAACGCGCATTTTCACCATTTCTCCCATCCGCATTACGTTCATCCCCAAAGTCGGCTTATGATTTATATTGAAGTTGTGGCAAACATATTTTTGAGGGCCTTTTGAAGGATATGGGCGATTGGGGTGTCAAACTTACCCCTATAAATTGTGGTCAACATTTCTTAGATAATAGGAAAAGTTTCGGATGATGCCATCAAGACTGTCAAAATAGAAAACCTATGTAGTTTAGTTAGACTGGATTTTCAGATGGCTATACGGAAAGTTTAAAATATTGGCCTCGTCGGGTGCATGCTGCCTCGTCTGTGCAAGAAAATGATAGAGTTACGCGAAAAACACATGTATACTAACAAATTGCACATGAATGGTTGATTTCATATTTTATGTCAAACGAGAATCAGTACATATAAATTTAATTTGTTAACCTATCACTCTAATTTCGTCCGATATTATATATAGGTATTCATAATCCTCGGCTGTCCCGATTGAGCGGAATTGACATTAACAATTATAACCGATATGCAGTGGCTACCTGGGGTATCAAAAGGAAACGTTTTGAGACCTTCTCTCTACCTGATCTTTAGCATCACCAACATCACTAACTTCAATGTTAAATTTTATCTATGAGAGAAAACTCATCAAGCATTCACAGATGGTCTCGTTTGACCATCTAATTATGCATTCATGCTGAATGGTATTGGAAGTATTTTCGTAAGTATGATGTATTTGAATTATGTTCTTGAAAAAACTTTGACGACACTTAAATATGTTTAGTTACAAATGTGAGTATCCAGTGAAAATATTTTCCAAAGTGTAGCTCGGAGTATAGCTTACTGCAGGTAGGTATTGTCCCTTAACAATAGGAAGCGGCGTATAACAGTATTTAGTCCAAACAATTCCGTTCCAAACTAAGGTTCTATTATTTGTCCTAGCTTTCACGTCATGGACCCAACCAGTGCCAGCACGCTCCCATTGTGCCATGCAATCAAGGGAAGGCCATCGACAGCGATTCTTCCTGTTGTGACGCACTATGACACTTCGGGCAAGCTCAAGTGTTAATGTGTAAAAAATACATTCCGTAATATTAGTTAAAGATTTTACCCCACTGCACAAATATTAAATAATTTTGCAATTTACCATGATTGCAACTATTCTCAACTCATAACGCAGAATAACTTCAGACGTGATGAAGAACTGTAAATCAAAATTATATAAATACAGTGGGGCTACTGATGGCCAAACTTTGTTTGAGACGATGGGTAGATTGCAAATTTTAGAAAGAAGTTACTGAGATGGACGCAAATGACGCTGCTCCAAACATATAATAAGGTCACATTGGAAGGTTTTTGTCCAATGTCATTGGAGGTGAGAGGAGGACTGAGACAGGGTGCTCAGTTGTCAACGGTTTTGTTTAATCTTGTACTGGAGGGTATACTGAGAGAGAGTGAGGTTCAAAAGGGAGGGCTAATCAGCAATCATAAACATCAATGCTTAGCATACGCTGACGATTTAATACTAATGGCAAGATCGAGGTTTGAGAAAACTTTTAAAAACCAGAAGAGACAGCAGGAAGATATAGGCGGCACATAAATGAAGAAAAATTAAGTATATATAGAAGTGTCGAGAGCAACTTCAGTCTCGGCAGAACCCCTCAAGGTAAAATTGTTTGGAGCAAAGGAATACTGTTTTGATAAAGTATATCAGTTTGTATATTTGAGAGTAACAATACCCAGACACTGTAAGGAGGAAGTTGAGATCAATTAAAGGTTTGGGAAAGGTAGTAAATCGGTTTATGCATTGTCAAAAATATTTATGTCCAAGCAGATATCGAGATTTTCAAACCTGCAATTGTATACTATAGTTTAATTTTCCGTTTTCAAATAGCACATTTCATGTACCTGTCATACTTGATTATAATGTTACATCACAAAAAAATCGGCAATGCTAGAGAGATAGGTTTTTTATTGATAAAAATGTGGGGGAAGATCCCTACATAACCGGCAAATATAATAGTCTAATTAATAATGAGGCAATAAATAAGGTTGAATTAATTACCTCCCACCGTATAATATATATAAAAAAATAAAATGAGTGAACCGATTTTGCCCATTCACAAACTTGTCCATTTTTTAAGAGATAAGTTTGTATACCAAATTTCAAATCAATTAGTTCAAAATTGCGACAGTTATCGTGTATACAGACGGACAGACGGACAGAGGGACAGATAGACAGACAGGCGGACATAGCTCAATCGATTCAGTGTTCAAAGCTGATAAAAAATGTATTATACAAGTCTATACCTGTCCCGCTTCCTTAAGGGTGTTACAAATGTTATGACAAACTCAATATACCCCACCACAATAAATGTGGGGGTATACAAATTGTGGACCTGATGAGGTAACCGGCGTTTGAACAGAATTTTTACGATTTTATGAATTGAACTAGGCGCTTAATTTAATTCAATTAACACCATTAAAATAAATGAATACAGTGGAGCACTCTTTGCCAAACTTTGTATGTTGCGTTCCATATACATATACAGTACAACCTCGCTAATCCGAACTAATTTGGACCGGGTGTTGTTCGGATTAGCGATTTGTTCGGATTATCAAAAATGTTTTGTTTTTGCTTATTACATGTTTTTCGTGGATGTTAAACCAAACAACTAGATTAGAAACATTTATTGTTTGAACATTACAAAGAACTGATCCGTTTCAGATCCATTTTCACGTTAAAAACCACGGGCTAACTACATACGTGCAGCGCCTCTATAGTCTATTCTGTTAACATCACACTGCCGCACTGCCGATGGCGCCGAGCACACTGACAGCAGACACAACAGGACTTTGCGTGTTGCAGCGCCCAGCGCTGTTCGCGCTGTTCGGATTACCGGGAAAATGTCATAAATGTTCGGATTACCGGGAGCCAAAATGGATATAATATTTGTTCGGATTACACGGGGTTCGGATTGGCGAGGTTCGGATTAACGGGGTTGTACTGTATATAATATACAGTGCTAGCCAATATTACCGAAAACCTAAATAATTCTCTAACCGTACAAAAATTCATAATTTTATGTCAATCAATAGTTTGTTGGTTTTAAAGAAGCCATCGTTTAAATATATGTTTAATGTACAGGGTGTGCATTTTATTCTGGAATTTGTGCATAACTCGGCAACAATTAGTTTTCTAAACAAAATAAATATTCTTTTCTAAACAAAATACCGGGTGCGGCAAAAGTCAGTTTACCGATTTGCATATGAGAGAAAAACGCAAAAAAATAATGGCAAAAAAATTTATTTCCGAAAAGATATAACATCAAAAATTAAAAAAAAAAAACGCGCATGCACGAATACCCGACAGCGTAAACTGACTTTTGCCGCACACTGTATATCATTTTCTAAGCAAAACAAAATAAATAAACTCTTCTAAACAAAACAAATATTATTCTATACACAGGAGACATTCATTACTGTGTGTTATTATTTTATATAGCGTTAGCAAGTTCTTGCAACACTTTGACCTGTTCTTGTTTTATAACCTTCTTCTCTTCCCACATAGTCACTTATCACTCTCCCCTTAGTCTTTTATCTTCCTCGCCAACCCCCAGTTTTCGTTTTAGATACTTCCTCATGGTTATTCCCCCCTCATGTCTTTTCTCATCAATTTGATCGTTTTCTTCATCACTTACAAGTGTCACTCGTAAATTGGTATCTGGTGGCGTTACGCTTGCCTTGTTTGCCAAAACAGTGTAAAATTTGATAAAAAAAATCCAAATTGTTCCCCCTTGGCCGGGTTTTCTTCTTTTTTTATTATTCTTATATGTTGCAACCAGATTACAATATTTTTCGTTTAAATCGTTGCTTGCAACAAAATGCACTCCTTGAATTTTTATGAAATCTTTTCTCATATTTTGTTTGTCTTGATGGCCGGCTGAACTCCTGCCCCATTCCCAATCAAGTATCCAACGAGTTTATCGTGGAGGTATTTCACGATAGTTGTTGTTTGATATGGTTGGTGTACTGATCGTCAAAATCGTCCTTGTTGAGCGAAACTCTGTAACTTTTATTATCCTCTGCATCTTGCAGGATTAATATTCACGACGATGATGTTGACGCCTCCATTTTGTGTCAAGTTTTTTTGATCTTTTTCTGATTTGACACGGTATCGAACTTTTACGTTTGATTTTTATTATGAAAACGTCACAGATCACGGCACTCGATCAGCTGAGAACGTCACAATAACATATTAGCTACCATAGCAACGAACGCTACTTATCGCAATGACGCCAGCGCACAAATGTCCTCATTAATTTATTGTAATTTGTAGGCCCTGAAGAAGCTGGAGACCTACCATCTAAACGTCGGCATTATAGTAATGGTTTGATTGAAATATATACCCAGTAGTTAGCACCAGCATTAGTTTTTATTTCCTAACTCAGACACTATCGTAATAAACTTTAGTCGGACTTTGACACAGAAATTCTTCGTATTCTATGGAATATTCAAGAAAACAGATCAATATCAAGAGGATAGTTTTTTAATTCAATCGCCACAAAAATAATGCAGCATGGATATATATTTTTTCTCGACCGTACCTACGACATAAAGGCACTTCGTAATTTAAATATAGTTTGTACTAGGGTTGCCACCCGTCCTCGTTTTGAGAGGATTGTCCTCGTGATCATGCAAGTATCCTTCTGTTCGCAGCGTGACACTATTGTCCTCGCAAAAGTACTTTCTCGCAAAATTTGATAATAGCTTCCTTGAAATTGTGTAACGCAAATGGGACAAAGTTGATCTAAAGTCTCATTTACTTCTGGGCAACATTTAGCATGCGTTTTTTTGTCATTAACCTTATCTGGTCAATATTTTTTTAGTAGTCAACAGCAGTAACATCTAGTTTAGACCAACAGACGGCGACAGCAACAGGCAACCTCGTCAGACCAGATATATTACTGTTGTTGACAACTCAAACAAAAATACCGTCGACCAGAGCAGGTCCAACACAAAAAAGCAAGTCGCATGCCACAAGTTGCCGACTGTCCCTCAGGTGTAAATGAGACATAATATATCTGGTCCAATATTGCCACCTGTTGCCTGCATGGTTGCCTGGTGTAAACTAAGCTTTAGTTTCTAGAATGTTGACAGTCAGTGTTATTTTACACTTTTTGATTGGGGTCTTCAAGCGTTTATATATTTTTTTTCAAGAGATGCATTTATAAAAGTTCTATGATCTCAAAGTGCAGCAGTTTTGCATTTTTTACTAAGCAAATTAAAACATGTTAATGAATAAATGAATAATAATTAATGAATAAAAAACAAGTTTTCATCTAAAGCGTCGACTCAATTTAGCGATTGTGTTGTGTACGTTTAGGCACTGAGCTTCCTAAAAACTGGAGACATTCACAATTTTATATTCTACTAGATTCAGATATATTAGTTATTCAGTTATTTTGACACCTACAGTAGTTGATTGATTACTTTTTTAATTAAAATGTACAAACATAAAAATATTCTTTCGTTAAAAGGAAATATATCTAATTTTACTTAACTTGGACAGTGGGTAGCAAAAGCCAATATGTATTTATTTTATTAAATATTATTGCGGGAAAAAACACTGTAGGTAAAGTTATTGTTCAGATCTGATGACATTTTGAAACGCTTGAATAAAATAAATAACATCTTACTCTTCAGGATTGATTAAATTTTATTACAATGAGAAGGATGACGAATAAAATCCACAAAAACAAAGAAAAGTCAATCTGACAACACAAAACTCTTCAGTCCTGCTTCTCTCGATACACTTAATTTGAAAATGCGTGAAAGAACAGCGGAGGTCAATCAATTTCAAGCAAACTCATTTTGTTTCATAAGTGATTCGTAAAATCTAATCCAAGTATTTATTCGAACCGGAAAACAAACCTTCATTTGGTCATATCAACGTTAAATATGGTGCCAGAGACCATTGGCTTTGATATTTAAAAATAATTTATTTTTTTTTTACTTTTTTTGCCATAAAAAATAATAAATATATTGAAAATTTCAAAGATTAAAGTTATTGATGAACAACAACAATGTTCCCGATCTATTCAAAATGTCTTTGTGACTAGTTTTCGACAACCCTAGTAGGTACATCCAAAATTGTGCTCTTAGGTTTTGTCTACCGCCAACAGTAACAAATCTATCACCACTGACTATAGTACCTGAACCATCAATTTGGAACCTCCGCACCGGATATGTTGACCGACCAGTGAATGGCCAGCAAACCAGAGGCCTTATCCTTTAGGACTTATGGCTAGTATACCGTAAACCATAACAAAAAGAAACAGTATAACAGTGGTCAAGCCAAGGATATGTGCATTTAGGGATAGAGGACTGAAACAACAAAGACCCATACACTACCCGATATGTTTAGGTAAGATATTAGTTGATAACGCTAGGGTTTATCGGTACATCAAAGGCTATGCAGATGCGTGTTCTTGACTGCAACCAAATGATAGATTTGTTGGTTCCACCTCCGTGCATTGATAATGATACACAAATTATAGTTTCCTGGTTATGCCATACTAATATTTTGACTTTATTTTAGACATTTGAAGGCACTTATTATTATTATGGACTAAAAAGAAACCATTATTACAACCCAATGCACCGGTATTTGGCTATATACAAAATACCGTTTAATGAAAGAATCTTCAGGAAATTTCGAATTGAAGCAACTATTGCCAATTTTGCAGTCTGTTCCCTTTTGTCCCACAGGTGGGGTAAAAAGGTCCACCCACAGGACAAATAGGACCAACATCGAGGAATGTCTTTTAACAAGTATATTGATACATTTTTAATATGTATAGTAATCAAATCATTAATCACTAATTAAATCAGTAATAAAATCATAAAATACATACCTATCTTAAAAAATATTTATTTATTTACTAAATGACAAAACTTTAATCAGTCTCAGTCTAAGAGAGGAACTATTCCTTTTTCAAAAATGAGGCTTCTGTAAGACTATTAGACTAATAATATTAGTAACATCCTAATCAAAAATCTCCCAGTCAGAATCACAATTGTTACAAACACAGCAAGTGTTTTTGCCGCATTTGCAATACATTTTTCATGTTTTTGCAAATACAGTCAAGTTAAAAATGTTTTTGCCAAGAACGCTGTCGCTGTATTGTTCTTTATGTAAAATTAATCTAGTTAATGTTTCTTTTGGCGAGTATCAGCCCAAATTGCGTTTTGGGGTGCTTTTTATTGATAGTTTTCTGGCGCTATGGTTTTAGGCAGCGGTTGAACCACTTCAAGCGAAAAAACAAGTTGTTTTGTCACCTGCGAACCAACAGTAGAAGATGGTTGAAGTCGAACGATCCTGAAGGCTGATGATATAATGATGTTGAAGGCTGACGTTCGTATAACGTTGTAGGCTGTATTTCTATTAAAGCATTGTCCTGGAACACTATAACCAAACCTTAAGTTGTCAGGATTATTTTTCAATGGCTCTGTGAATCTTTTTAATTTTTACTTATTTCAATAGTCATTATACTTGCCTGTGAGAATTTTTTTATTTAGTTGTAACTGACTATAGTCAGCCAAACAGACAACCCCTGGGTTAGCTTTCCTTCATAATTGCGCATTCTAGAACAACAAAAATTCTACACACATTTTTAAATATTTATTAACTGTGCCATAGGGACTAAAAGGCTAACAAACTTTTTAATTATAACATATATCCAATTTTCTCTAGCGGAAAATTTAAATAAATGAGTGAAAATATTCAGCTATTATAAATTGTCAATGAATGTAATACATTGTTAATACTAAAAAGAAATCAAAGCGGTCGTATTGAGTCGTACATCTCCCTCCAGCAGCATGGCGCGACTGACATAGCTGTCTCTCGATTTGTTTCCCCCGTACACCCTTTTCCGATAATACAACCCAATAGATTAATGCGTTACTAGGTTATTAGGTTCTTATGGTGGACTCAGCTATTATGCCTATTATACTACTTACCCATGTGCAGTGTCCCCTTCTTTTAAGTTTTAGTTTCCCCTCGTCAAATCATTGATTATGTTTAGTTAAAATTTCTGTTTATATTTAGTTTTTAGTCAACAATAGCAATAGTGAACACAAATTAACGTGAAAATGATTCATTTACACCAACATTTCTTACATAATGGTCTAAAACAACTTGCGTACGTCTAACTTAGTCTAACTTCTTAGATGAATATGAAGTTAGGTTGTTCAGCACTCTTTTCCACACAAGAGCGTTTCTCGTCTTTTTCCCGATAATGCTAGATGCAACGTTAGGGTAAAAGCACACATATCAGTGATGGTGGAACAAAACACGTTTACACAAATGAAATTTTTTTTTTGCCTAAACGTGTTTTTTTTCCAACATGACTGATATGTGTTACTCATATTACTAAAACATATCTTTATTTAAGACTTAAATGGTCTACCTGATACACAGCCGGCTACTAACCCGGCACTCGGCAGCGGCTAGCAAGAAAAATGGCGTGCAAAGATTTCGTTTCGGATGTTGAACTGTCTCTTAAAATAAACTTATTTTGTGTTTCTTACTTTGTGGAACTTAAAATACTGTGTATGCCTCCTCCAAAGCCCCAACTGTTGCCTGCACACGACGCGACGATTCATGCAGGCTGTGCCATAATTACATCAACAGACGGGGAGAGGTACCAAAATACGTAATTTGGATTATAAACTGATATCCGGCTTTTGGGCACTATAATCTCTGGAATTACAGGAAAACGACTGACTTGATTTGTTCTAAAACTGCATAATATGACAGTGCTTCGCTGGCAGACCTGGTTTCTTACGCAGGGAACAGAAACCTTTGCACATTGCGTTCTATCGGATGAAAATGTAAAGCCGATGATCTCGATGAGACGTCCCGATTTAGGCGGGAGGTTCCCGGTTTTGAAACTTGCTTCCAGCTTTGGTTGAAAAACTCCCGCTTCGTAAATAAATGCTTAATCGGTACCTAACAACAAATGGCCCAGGATTCCCTTATAGCGCCCATTTTGTTTTGTCTGTGCATCAGCGACCTGCCAGGTTCCGTCATAGAGCAGGGCGTGTGACAGTTGATACTCCGCTCCTTCCTAGTAACACCAGTTTGGAGCTGTTCGAGAGGGCTTCAGGGCGGGTTCTGGTGGAAGCATTAGGATGGTTCAAGAAGAATGGCCTGCAAATCAAATCAGACAAAACACAGCATATAAAATTCACCACGAGTAGAAATACAAATACCGAGATCCCTCGCTCCTCCGCCTAAGAACTGACCATTACACAGCGAGTAACACTAAGCAAACTACTTCTTGTACACGAAATAGCCCATGGCCTGATTAAAACCGACATAAAACTGCAGAAATCAGACGATATTCCACCACCACAGAACAAGAAGTGTAACACATACGCCCGGATCGTTTTAAAAGGATCAGCTACGCCCCAACATTGCAGACAGACGTCATATAAATATTTAATAACCTACCTACCAAAAGAGATTAAGAAGCTAAAACACCAAAACTTCAAACTAAAAATAGAGACGGTACTACAACAGAATAAAATATAAAAAACATACAAATTAAAAATAAACAAGAACATAAAAACGCAAGAAATGAGAATAAATTGAAAAAAAAAATCTGTAACATAAAAAAAACCTTACCAAAACAAAAAAATCTGATGTGGCCAGGCACATGACTTTATCATACAAAATATAAAATGAGAATCTATTTTAGTTCGATAAATCGTAGGTATTGTCAAAGCATCAGCATTTGACACACTACACTACGTATTGAGATATATCCTGTCTGCATTAAAATTAAACTAGGTAGCCAGGATTTGACAGATATTTTGATAGTCAATAGTATCAATAGTAGGTATTGTCAAAGCATCAGCATTTGACACTACCTACTGTCATCAGAATAATAGTTATTTATCTCACAAGTGCCGAAAGTACGGAATAGCGCGACAAGCGGTACGTCACCGATGGCGGAGCGTCGCCGTTGCATGTGCGCGAGTCGCGCTATGTAGTTTTCGGTAGGAGTGATACCAACGTTTTTTTGTTGCTTTTTGAGAAATACGTATTTAAAAAAATCAAAAGTGGTTATATTTCAGTATAGGAAGTGTTCGGATACCACTTCTACGAAACGTCAAGTTTGAAAAGCTAATTCAAATTCTGGCAGATTTATATTCGTTCATGACACTGTAGATGTCACATCCGTACCAACATACTAAAATATAACTACAGTCATCGCTATACTTTATTTACAATTTTCTCAATTTTTCGTTTTTACAATTAGATATAACAACGGGTTGATATTTCTTATCAACAAACAATCAAATTGGTAATCTTATTTTATTTGAATTTTGTATTTTGTACTTTGCCGCACTAGAGCGGCAACGTTCCATAGCGGTTGTCCAACCTCTGATGAAATCATCTGTTTTCGAGTGTGACAGCCATAGACATTTATGTGGTGACAGCACTTTGTCAAATCCAGACTACTATGTATAGTTTCATATCAATGCAGATGCGACCGATCTCGATCAAATAGAATTTGGTCTTGAAGCTAAACTATTAATTTTACCAAAAAATATCATAGGCATAAATTATTCGAAATTTCCTCTAGTTTAATTTATTATTTAACCTTTTTGTCGAAATTAGAAAAATGGCGGCTCATTTGCAAAATCCTTGAAAAAGGCTTAAAATAAACTACCAGTTCGATTGGACCCTTTTGAACCAAAAGCTTTTCAGCTCTAAGTTTGGTCATAAAACTTCTAAATATAAACTTTCATCCCGATGCCATTAGTAGTTTCTCCGGAATCGTCGCCACAAAAATCGTTTACACACACACATACACACATACACACACACAGACATTTTTTTGTACCTTGGTCAAAAATGTTCAGGGGACCCATAAAACCCTATTTCCGTTAAAATCTCAATTTTTTTTTTCGGCATGATTACAATACTTCATACTGCGTATGATAAAGTAAAAAAAACATCACCCACGGACTACTCACGGATCCAAAACCCCAACGAATTCACGGTACCGTTAGCCCGAGGTAGGACGCCCATCCCAAACCCCGTGGTGAGGAAAGAGAGGAAAGCAAAGTATGCAACCACTTATATACTATTATTTTGTATGATTATATTTTTATTTTCTTTGTTGTTATCACATACTATGATTTAATAATAAACGTATTTACATCAAACTGTTGGGTATCACCTTAGACTTGCGCTTTACATGGAGACTCCACGTTGATGTTCTAGCAGCAATACTATCAAAGGCCGTATAGGCTATCACTAGAATACGACAAATAGCGGGACAGAAGGCCGTTCTTTTTACCTACTATTCTTTCATACTAGGATGAGCTACGGTCTGAGAGTTTGGGGTAACTCAAGCCACACCACGGATAGATTTGTCCTACAGAAAAAGGCAGTGAGGGCCATTGCTGGAGCAACCAGAACAGCATTCTGCAAGCCACTATTCAAACAAATGAGAATAATGACGCTGCCTGGGACCTACATCTACCAGCAACTCATAACAGCCATGAAGGACTACCAAAAAAGTATTTAAACTAATCTTAATAAAACTCAGAGAGTGTGTATCTGATGTTATTTATTGAACTATTAGGCTACATGTTTCGAATATTCGATTCGTCCTCACGCCTTGCGTCACTTTTGCGGTGAAATTTAAATTATGAATACATTTTCAATAAGTTTATAGCCCTGAGACGGAGAGTAGAAAGTATTACCGAATCTACGAAATGGATTTGAAGTTCATGTCTTTCCACAGAACTGTCACGACCGAGGCACAGCATAGCAACCACTGTCTACTAAATACCCTCCCAAATCAGTGGCTCCAGTTAAGGATTTTATGGACATGAAGGCCTTGATCTTGCACGAGAAACTACAGTACATTGGAATTCGTCAAACATATATATCTTTCTTAATTTAATGACAATACTACTTGTGGACTAATTTTGCCATAGATGGATTATACTTATTATTGTCTTTTGTAAAATAAAACCTATTCTATTCTATTCTATTCTTGGATGTGGCATACAAGATCATGGTGAGAATCATACGGAATAGACTGAAACAATTTGGGGACGAAATAGTTGGTGAATGCCAAGGAGGATTCAGAGCGGGGAGGTCACCCATATACCAAGTATTCACACTGAAGATGATACAGAACAATAGGTACTCCGAGGAAAGTTATATGAGACATTGACAAGATTGGGAATGCCAAATAAGCTATTAAGATGGTAAAAATGACACTATCTAACCTAAGGAACAGAGTGATATTGGAGGGAACACACTCCAGACAATTTGGACCAGAGGTAGGTCTAAGAGAGGGTACAAAGTGTATATCAAGCTGGGGACGGGAGAGAAGGAGTATTTCTTTGATAAGGTGGACCGGTTTTAGTAAATGGTAGTGACAGTTACAAGCAGGGGACAGGAGGAGGAGGAAGTGGACAAAAGGATACGGAAGGGAAATGTAGCAGCGGGGTCATTGGCACGGGTATTAAGGGCAAAGAATATTTCAAGAATGCTGAGTTCCGTGTGTATGAAACGATTATACGACCAGTGGTATTATACGCAAGCGAAAGGACAATGTCTAAGCAGGATGAGAGAAAATTGGAAATATGAGAAAGAAAGGTGCTGAGAAGAATTTTTGGAGGTGTCAAAACTGCGGAAGAGGTATGGAGGAGATGTATAAATGCGGATGTGATGGGCATATATACGGGAAACCAAAAATAACAAGGAAGATTCGAGCGCAACGCGCTAGATGGTTGCGGCACATCGTACGAATGCCGGAAGAGAAAATGGTCAAGAGAATTGTGTTTGGGGAGGAGAAGGTAAAAGGAGAGAAGACGTCCAAGGAAGAAATGGCTACAGGAAGTGAAAAGTGATGTGGCGAAAGTGGGAGTGGATGATTGGAGAGAGACAGCTGGAGACAGAAAGGAAAAAACCCATCCAAAAAATGGAAGCCAATGGCCTCTAAGGCCTGTAGCGCTAATATATGTATTCTATTCTAGCCAAATCAATACTACACGTGTACGCACAGCTTTTGATCGCCGTTACATTAACTATGCAATAACAAAGGGGCAAGTTTTAGGATTAAGTTTTACCGCTCCCCCCCATGTCGATAACTTCTCAAGCTTCTCAAGTTCTTAGACCGTTCGCCCGCCCGCTTTCGTATTTAGAAAATCTGGCAATCCTAGACGTACACAATAAGAAATCTTACAAGAATCTATCAGTAGGACAACATTCCTGCGTGTGTGAAGTCTGCTTCCAGCCTGAGTCGAACAAATAAACCGACGTAAAATAAAATATGTAATTAATAAAAAGAATACCAGTAGTGTATTAAGGTGGCTACGGGCTCCTCCAATTGCAACTTAGGATCGGAAGATCATATTTATAAATTAATGGAATTTGATCATTTTAATTGGTGCATTCTGGAGTGTAGATGAACATAATACATAATTATCACATTAATTTTTATATATAAAGCAATTAAACAATAATCACCATTAGTTAGTATTTTATATGTGTTGAGCACATAAATCATAAATATACACTAGCACGCGTAGGAACCTACTGCAGCGTTGCCAACTAGTGTCAAAAGTAAGGCTGAAATTGTGCAATTAAAAAACACCAGAAATCACTAGATTTTAAAAATGATTGCCTATCCTATAAAAACACCAGAAATACACTAGATTTCAAAATTTGTTGTCGACCAAACATTGATCATAAAAAAATCGTTGCTTATAGTAATTCTAAAATATCAGCATTCACTATATCTGCCATTGTATTTTGATAGGCTGCCATATGTGTCTGTCCAATGGAATTCAAATCAAATTGTCTGGAGTATTCTATGCACAAATTCTGTTTTCAGTATTTCTTAATGTGGTTTCGATAAAAGTCAAATGACTAAAAAGTTTCTATACATACAGCATCAGGCATTAGAATACAGAAGCATCATGCTAGCTCTCAGGTCAACAGAGCTACATAGGTATGGCCGAACTACTATTATTAGAGCGCTGAGAGAGATATACTGCATTGTGAATGTACTAATATGACAGAGATATGGTATGTTTTCAGCTCTCTACACATAGTGACTAGACCATAAATACTTGTGCTGTTCCAGGGTAACACATTATCGACAAAACACGTATAATGCAACTGAAAACGAATTTTTCAAAAGCACTAGAAAAGCACTAATGTGCAGGTAAAAACACCATGATTCAGTTGTAGCTGAAGTTTGCAAAAATAAGCTGAAATTTGTTAGCAAATCCACCAGATCTAGTGCTAAGAGCACTAAATTGGCAACACTGACCTACTGGGCATACAATTTTGTGGGTGAACAGTGGGCCCCCACCTAATGTAGCCCGTGTGAGAGAGACGCCTGTCTTTGTTTACATATTGTGGGGAGCGCAAGAGAGACAGTGTTGTTGTTTTGCTCTCAGTGGTGTTGTGGAACAGTGGGGACTTATACAGTCCGATCTGAAAGTACTGTGTCCTAAATTAAGTACATCATACGTTGCATTACTTGCTCTAATACGAATGAAAACAAAAATAATCAAGTGAATCAACTAACATTTAATGCGTTAGTACAATAATATAATGTTTGACTTCCTCACTTCCTATCCTATTTCTTTAATTTTATTATGCCCCCACATGTGATACGCGCATGGCAGAAACGCGCCGCTACTGAGTTGTAGCCGTAAGCACAACAATCCTCCAACATGGCTGCGCCCATAACGCATCCAGCCGCGCAGCCCTCTGCACATTCTAGGTTGTATTCAATTCTGTGGTGTTGTGTAATCAACAACCGACGAACGTTGAACCGCTAGATGGCGCGTCTCGCAAAACAAGATATACCGGGTGTTTATAGTAGTATACAGGGTGATTATAGTAATTTAATATTTTAAAATGACGGTTTTCTTGTGTGTTTTCATTTAGATGTAGTGGAATATTTGTATTAAAGATTAACATAGGAATATACGGGATGCTTGTGAGTGTAGTATACAAGTTTTTACGAGATTATTTCAATGGCGGGTAGACCGATAAGTGACTAAGGGTCACGCGTTTTTTCGTTAATAGTATGAAGTATTTATATTGCATATTAAATTTAATAATTTATTGATCTGTTATTTAATAACTGACATTTCCTAATTATAATTTCGCAACAGTTACTATGCTTAAGAAACATATACAACTGTTGCCGTGTGTTGCCACCAACCAACAGCAGGGCTCAGAAATAACAGATATGTGGAAGTGATTATAAATGTGCAATGTGCAATGTGGAGCAGAAGAGCACAAACATAATCACAGCGAATTGACATTTTAATTTATATTTTTATTATCAGCAATAATTATTGACTAATTATAATAAGTCAGCGGGAGGCGGGTTCATCGAGTACCCGTCGTGCGCGCTGAGGTGTTTAGGGGTACCCCTAAACCCGGTCCCACGCGTTAAGGGTGCCTACAAATCTGATACGTCGCGCGCGCGAAGCGCCCGCGCTGCGCCTATACGCTTGCGCCGCACCAGTGCAGTGGCGCGCCGACCGTGCTCAGCGCCTGTGTGCGAAACCTATGAAAACCTTTGATTTTGTAAATGACTGGAAAAATATACAAAAAACATCCATAATACATAATAATAATTTATTATTAAGTACAAAAACATTAAAACATGAAAACAAAACCACAACTTAATACAGATTACAACAGATTAAACCACTAAACATTAAACAGGTAAAGTATAAGCAACAAAATATGTCTGTTGATATATAGAAATTTATTAAATAAAAAAATCTGATGTGGCCAGGCACATGACTTTATCATACAATATATAAAATTAATAGTTTAGCTGCATGAGAATCTATTCTATTGAGATAAATCGTAGGTATTGTCAAAGAATCAGCATTTGACACTACCTACACTACGTCATTAGAATAATAGTTATTTATGTCACAACTGCCGAAAGTAGGGAATAGCGCGACGAGCGGTGATGCGGCGCGGCACCGAAGGCGGAGTGTCGCCGTCGCATGTGAGCGAGTCGCGCTATCTAGTTTTTGGCAGGAGTGACATAAACGTTTATTGTGTTGCTTTTTAAGAAATACGTATTTAGACAAAATAAATAAATGATTTCTGTATAGTAAATGCTAGGTTGGTACCACTTTGACGAAACGTCAAGTTTAAGGGTGCGTTCCGATTGGTAGGTAATGGTAGCTAATGGCTTAGGCTTTAGGCTTTAACAAAATTTATTAATTATCAGATAATAGAAACAATATGATACAACATATATACATATTTAAAAAACGGTGCCTTGCGCCGTGGGCGCTTATCCGAAAATATAACTTATAAAATAAAATACTTTGATTTACCCGCCAGCGAGTTAGCAGCTTGGCGGGTAACTTATTAAAATAAACAACGACCACGCGATATAATGTTTTACCGGATAGAATAAAATAAATAAAAACGTTATGAGGGTAGCTAATGGCGGTGGTAGAATACGAAATTATAGTATTTCTTACATATCGTGATAATGACACATATTAGTTTGCATGTACATAAACATGAGTCACTAGCAATTTTCTATTGGAAATACTATAACGGCGTCTGCTACCACTGCCATTATCACTAATGAAAACCAAATAACTTATACTGGTATAATGCGCCTAGAAAGAGAGGTTGTTCAGCTTTCAAAGCGAAATGGAAGATACTCTATTCTATTTCTTTCTACAATCACAACTTGCTCTAAGCGCATGCGCGAGCACTACGCGCATGCGCAAATTAGGCCGCAACAGTGTTGTTTAAAATTCGCGGTCAAATTCAGTCAGCGCGCCTGCGCATAGCGAACCAAAACATTTTCGCCATCGCCTTTCATACGCGGAAAAATATAACATTGGTCGGATAGGGTAACACGCAGGGACTGATGAAAACGCACCTTAAAACGGTAATTCAAATTCTGACAGATTTATATTTGTTCATGACACATCCCTACCAACATACTAAAATAAAACTACACTCATCGCTATACTTTATTTATAATTTTCTCAATTTATCGGATAGAATTAGATATAAAGACGGGTTGATATTTCTTATCAACAAACAATCAAATTGGCGATCTTATTTTATTTGAAATTTGTATTTTATAATTTGCCGCACTACAGCGGCAACGTTCCATAGTGGTTCTCCAACCTCTGATGAGATCAGCTGTTTTCGAATGTGACAACACCAAAAAAATATTTGTCAAAATCTTGGCTACTATGTAATTTCATATCAATGCAGATCCGACCGATCTCGATCAAATAGAATTTGGTCTTGAAGCTAAACTATTAATTTTACCAAAAAATGTCATAGGCATAAATTATTCAAAATTTCCTCTATTTTTATTAATTAATTAACTATTTTGTCGGAATTACAGAAATGGCGGCTCATTTGCAAAATCCTTCAAAAAGGCTTTGAATAAACTACCAGTTCCTTTGGGCCCTTTTCAACCAAAAAGCTTTTCAGCTCTAAGTTTGGTAACAAAACTTCTAAATATGAACTTTCGTTCCGATACCTTTAGTAGTTTCTCCGGAATCGTCGCCACAACAATCGTTTACACACAGACATACATACATACACACACACAGAATTTTTTTTGTACCTTGGTAAAAAATGTTCAGGGGACCCTTAACGACCTATTTCCGCTAAAATCTCAATTTTTTTTTTCGGCACGATTACAATACTTCATCATACTGCGTATGATAAAGTAAAAAAGCTCATGCTGTTTAAATATCAACTTTTCTAGTGTTTATGTTTGCAAATTCTCTAATCATATCATGAATATCTATGCCTTCTAAGATATTCTCTTCTATGGATATTATAGATAGATATTATTTTAATTTAGGAAATGATCTTTCCGCGCTTGCCACAGTAACAGGCATTGTTTCTTTCGATATAACTGTACGTAGCAACTCAGCTGTCTTTCCAGTTGCGGATAACCATCGCTATAACTTTCGTCGAGCTGACTTTGTCACATTATACGCCCGGCTCTTGGAGGTCGACTGGAGTTTCCTTGAGGCGGTTGATCAGGTTGATGCTATAGTGGAGTCTTTTTATGACTGTCTTCAGGGCATTATTGATGCGTCTGTTCCTATCCACACCACTAGACATGTTAAATTTCCATTTTGGTTCTCCACGGACATAATAAAAAACATAAAAATGAAAGAGTACTACCGCAGGAAGTTTAGAACCACAAATGAAGTCTATTATCTGAATCATTACCGACGATTACGTTTGGAAGTCAAAACTAAAATTAAACAATCTTACGACACTTACATTTCTCGCGCACAAAATGATATAAGAACTGATCCCCGGGAATTTTGGAATTATGTTCGGATGAAAAAAGGTACAGCTAGGATACCAGCGAGGCTAACTGATGGATCTCGGGAGTATGATGAACCCTCAAATATTATCAATGCTTTCGCTGAGTTCTTCTCTGAAGTTTACCGACCTCCTTTAGAAGTTGTTGACAATGCGGTGTTTTCGCCGCTTCCGTCTTTTTCCATGGGTACAGTGGAAGAGGATCAATTGATATTAATTATGAGCAAACTACCTAATAAGTTCACAGCTGGTGAGGACCAATTGCCCAGTTTTTTGATACGTGACGCTAGATGGGTCCTCGCTGTGCCTATGACAATGATCGTTAACCGCAGTATTGCGACATCTACTTTCCCAACAAGGTGGAAGCGTGCCAGAGTTACTCCTGTGTTGAAAAAGGGCGATGCTTCCCTGATATCTAACTACAGGCCCATCTCCATAGTCTCGAATTTTGCCAAGATATTTGAGCAATTGATATCGACCAACATATACAACAACGTCCAGTCATTCCTGTCACCTCACCAGCACGGATTCATGCGTAAGCGTTCCACAGTCTCCAACCTTGCTTCGATCACACAATTTGTTTCGGAGGAGCTTGATGGGGGTGGCCAGGTAGATGTAATGTACACTGATTTCAAGAAAGCCTTTGATACCATAGATCATGGCGTTTTGTTGTCCAGACTCGGCGCATATGGCTTGTCTCCTTCTTTTGTCGACTTGATGGGGTCGTATCTTAGTGGAAGAAACTGCTGCGTTTTCTACAAGGGTCATTCGTCGCAAGAGTTTTTGCAAACCTCGGGCGTTCCACAGGGCTCCAATCTTGGTCCTTTACTTTTCAACATATACATTGACGACCTCATCAGCACCCTGACCTGCAGTACACTTGCCTATGCTGATGATCTGAAAATCTTCACCACCATCAATTCTCAGGAAGACGCTGGGCTTTTGCAGCGAAATTTGGAGCGGATTCATGATTGGAGTCAAAGAAACGGTCTCACACTCAGCATCGATAAGTGCAGTTACGTTTCATATACTAGAAGACTTCGACCAGTAACAACTTCGTACTCGGTCAATGCAGTGGTGCTCCAGAAGCTGGATAGCGTGCGTGATCTGGGTGTGACATTTAGCTGTGATCTTGACTTTAAATCCCATATTGAGACTATGTGTGCCCAAGCTTCTCGAACCTTGGGTTTTATCATAAGGACCATGGAGAGAGCTACTGATCCGGAGATCCTCAAGACGCTTTTTTATGCACTTGTTGTTTCGCGACTGGAATATGCGTCTGAGATCTGGTATCCAATCTATGCGTGTCAACAGGTGTCCGTGGAGAGGGTGCAGCGCCGTTTCCTGAAGTTGCTTTCCTTCAGACTCGATGGTAATTATCCAACCCGAGGCTACAATGGAGAGGCGTTACTGGGTCGTCATAACATGACATCGTTGTATGACCGAAGAGTTCGGAGGAGTGTGACGTTTTTCACCAACTTGTTGAATTATGAGGTGGACTGTTCGTTCCTACTTTCGCGGGTGAATTTTCTAGTGCCGTGTGTTGGTGCTAGGTATGCTGCAACCTTTTACATTCCTCGCTGTAGCACGAACCTTCTCAGGAAGGCGCCGATGGTTCATATGTGTAGGAACTACAACGACACTGACCGGAATTGATGTATTTGAAATTTTTTATGTCTATATATATGTATATATATATATATATATATATATATATATATATATATATATATATATATATATATATATATATATATATGTATGTTCTTTTTGTTCTATTTACAATGTTTTCTATTTTCTTATGTTATTTTCTATCCTATTATGTTATTTTCTTACTTATCTATATATTTCTAATCATTGTCCTGTAAAGGTGCGCTGCTGGACAATAAAGATTATTATTATTATTTATTGAAAATCTCTGATACATCTCATTAAATATTGGAAACCTAGATAATATAATTTAGATACAACATATAAATACTAAAATTACACTAATAATTTTGAAAAGTAATAAAGAGGATCAGAGCAAATTGGTAGTACCGAACTTCGCTGAAGCCTAGGGTACTCCCTTTGCGGGTATCACTGCAGATCTACCCAATTTTGAAAAACACAAGGCCATTTATTATTATTATTATTATTATTATTGTTAACAAAATACGTAAGGATACTGTAATATTTGGGCATATGGCTGTTAAATTATTTAAAAGTATGAACTAGAGAATTTTTGTGATATCATTATTAAAGTCTTTAAAAAGAGACTGACATGCTATAATTTCATCGCACAAATCATTAGCATCTATATTTGACGAACTATTATTCGTAGAAACTTTTTCCTGTAATCGTTTGCAGTTAATGATAAGTTGGCTTTTATCTTGAGTAATACTTAGTTTAAACAAGAAGCTAAATTCGTTTTCGTGGCTAAACAACAAATCAAACCTCTCTTTAACTGACGATGGCTTGATCCAAACTGTAAAAATAAACATCAACACGTCGCCTTAGGGGTCTGAAAGTTTCAAATTCAATTTCGATTTCTAATGTTTCAACAGTTTTCTTAGCATTATTTATTACAGCTTCAAATTTTTCGTCAGTTTGAGATTCGACCAAAAATTTGTCTGATCGGACAAAGCATCTAGGCTACCTGGATGTTCATATTTGTCGATTGTAGAATTTTACTAACAATGTTTACCTTGGTCAGTACATCATGCCATATTTGAATTGAGCAAATAAATGAGAACTTAGATATTTTCTCGGCAAGACATTTCGCGTCATATTTAGCTTTTTGGTCGAAAGATGACGTGTTCCTTATTTCGTATAAAGTGTCCTAAATCTCTACTTGACCATCTCGACTCAGAGAGTGGTTTTAAAGTTAATATGGTTATGTGTTTTTTAATAAATCCCATTTTTTGGTAGATCATGAAAAATATTTGTATAATGGACTATAGTGAAAAAACCAGTCGTACTATAATTTAGATTAGCTGCGTCGTTTCTATTAAATTTAAACTGTGAGCAGCACACTGTACATAAAAAGCGCGCGAATTTAGCTCCAACAGTCTTTTTTGCACACCATTGTTTTTACCGCGCATGTTGGAACCATTATCGTGGCCCTGCCCCCTTAAATTTTCTATGTCCAAATTATGTTTTGGTAACTCTTCTGTGACAAAAGAAGTCAAACCAGCACCAGTAGCATCGGTAATGGGACAAAAGGCTAAAAAGTGCTCTCCTATTTCCAACTGTCTTAAGTGTGTGTTGAAATTGACAAATCTAATAATTACACTAATTTGCTCAACATGTGAAACAACAGAAGTACAATGAAATATTAGTGAATAGTATATTATTTGATGAGCACATAATTATGGATATCAGTCGCGAGCATGCAGTTTACACGCGAGCCGTAGGCGAGCGTGTAATCATTCGAGCGATTTATATCCGTTATGTGCGAGTCAAATACGACGTTTTATCTACGACTCATAAATTCCATTTTATACAAAATATTTTAAATGTATTTGTCAATGATGGCGAGGCGAACTGTCAAATAACTGTCATCCACGTAGGTTTTAACAGACTTCGACACTAGCGTTGTATAATTATGACAGTTCGTTCAAATAATGAGGTCATTATTTGAACAAACTGTCATTATTATACAACGCGTCATTATAATCATTGGCGCGTATAAGGATGGGGATTATATAGTCATAGATACGTATGCAATGAACTTATTATATGTGAGTCGTAGATAAAATTATTAACTGAATATTTCTTGTACTGGTACCAACTTGTACCTTATACTTTTATAAAACCAGCACATTATAATACAGGGTCCGGCAGTGAAACGGAAAGATTTGAGGTAGGGTTTACGTTAGGTTTACGTATGCAATGAACTTATTATATGTGAGTCGTAGATAAAAATATTTATTAGCTCGAAATAAATTTAAAATGTAGCTTTGAATTTGAGTTGCAGGTAGGTATAGAAACTATTGCATTTTGAATTTTTTCACCAAGATATGTGGGCATATTCATAGGTCTATAGAAACTAGCGTATCACGCGACAACAGTGCCAACGTCGGTTGAGTGGGGCAGCCAATTATAGTGGGACTGCTGACTGGTAGGAGAGCAGGTCTGGTCAGGTTAGTCTGTGTTTTGCATTTCGGAGCACATGCACGCAACGGCAGAACTTTCGCAGATCTAACAACGCTTTATAACATTCATATCTTTGCAATCGCGATGTACCCTCCGCTAGAACAGCATCAGATCATCAAGTGGTATTACGGTGGCAATTCGGCGCAACAGTGCGTGGTTTTGTTTGCAATTGAAGGCAGACCTATCCCATGCACATAAACCATTTTCAATATTGTGCATCAATTTGAAAAAGATCTTTGTCTAAAGAGCTGCAGTACTTGTCATCCAAGCGAGATAAGTCCACAAGAAATTGAGGCAAAAGAACGACGGGATGTACTAATCTGCGGTTCTGTAGTACTGGACGATAAGAAATCCACTCGATGGATTAGCGAGGAATTGGGTATTGGTAATAAAACCGTTGCTAAGGCTCTGAAGAAGGGTGATTTCCAAAGTTATAAGTACTCAAAGAAGGAAACCTTCGCAGAGGCCAGTATTCGTAGAATGGGGTTTTGTGAAACTGTATGGAAAAGGCGAACGCAGATGAAAATTTTATACAAAATATTATTTTTACTGATGAATCGACTTTTCCGTTACATGGTAAACATAATCCTTCCATTCTTCGATATTGGGTCCAACAAAATCAGCACCGAAGTTATGCTTACCGTACTCAATATCTCGAAAACCTAAATGTTTGGGCTGGTATTCTAGGCAATCTGGTGGAAACCGGAAATCTACCGAGGTCGGTTATCTACCAACTTCAGCCATCTACCGACTGCAGCTATCTACCGGCTTTGGCGATCTATCGGTTTCGGAGATCTACCTACATCGGCCATCTGCCGAACTCGGCGATCTATACGAATTGACGACCTACTTAAATCGGCGATCCATAGGAATCGGCGATCTACACAAATCCGCGATCTAGACAAATCTACGATCTACACAAATAGGCGATTAATACATCTAGCCCCACTGTCCCATTTCTAGTTATGTCTAAACGTGTTTAATGAATTGGAAGAGATTTGGTACTCATTGCATCTGAACTGACGCTACGCTCAGTCAAAACTGGCCAAAACCACAGAGTCCACAGATCAAGAAACCGCCATGGTAGAAATATCAACAAGTATGGGATTGCGCATAGCTGGGGACATGGTCGCATTCATCCTGCTGCGGCGCCGTCAATGGTCGCATATAGCCGTTGGCGCTGGCCTTTGCTTATGCTACTATATCAATAAACAGAATTGATTAAATTAATTCGTAATGATAATATAGATTTCCGTACAATATACACAGGGCAACGAACACCTTGCAACGTCTAATTTGGTATGTTGCGTCATGCTGCACCTATTGATACTTTTGAGCTATACATGATTTCCTTTATTTTATTTTTTATGAATGTTGATGATAATGACACAAACTAAATCGTTAAGTAATAGTGAAATAGTTTAAGGTCTTGTATTTTCATCTACCTATAAAATAAACGTTCTGAATACTTCATAAAACGAGAAACTGTACCAGCAGCGGTGCGGAGAACGTGTCCCATATCTAATATTCATGTTCTGCGCACTTTTAACGGTTAATCTCCTCATCTGATAGACTACTATCGGTTGCAAAAGTATTGAGCCCTGTGTTTGACGGCTAGTAACCCTGAAACGGCTGAACAAAAAAAATAAAGTGCGTTATACTCCTGAATCATTTTTACAAAACATTATGCTACCTGATAATATTTGATTGCTGCTGTACGGGCCTGTAATACATGCTATGACTCGGCTTCTACTCCCCAACGCGGTGACGACTGCGTTGAATGACGTGACGTACTTGCGCGCTGTACCAAAATTATATCGCATATTTATGTCGCTTTATAAAATTAATGATCATCTGAAATGTGTTTCTATTTCAATAGTCTAATTAAACAAAATCATACTATGTATGATAAAGTAAAAAGAATACCACCATGTTTCAAATTAAGAAAGAAACAACTGTTTTACTACGGCAGCGCTCGCAATTATTATCGATGTTCATAGAGCATACATTGACACAGAAAACATTTTTACTTGCGGTAGATGTTTGTTCCATTTAGTCCGGTCTGGGCCATTAACAATGCTGGCAATCGCCATGAATGGAAACGGCATACCAAGGTGACATATGCATTTTTTAATCCCTGCCCATCGTGAATGAACAACTTTTTCCACTCTGGTTCGCAATTTGCAATAATGACTTGCTTGACTTTCACCTTTTATTGCACAAGACCGCCACTATTCAACTAAACGCAATACCGATATAGCAGACACACAAATAAAACTTTCAGACATGTTTTATGTCAATTATTTTTATTATGTTAATGCTATTTTTTGCTGAAGTTACACCCGCGGAAAAGTAGATATATCCATCCTTCATTTTTTGTTTTGCTTTGGTATAACTCACAACCTACCCAATAAATTTCGATTGGACTTGCATTTTCGGAAATATTCAAGAAAAACTAGATTAATATCAAATTTGACAACCACTTAATCCGCATGTTGCCTCGCTCGCCTGCGGTTCGCGTATAAACTTCATACTCGCGATTTATGTCCGTTATGTGCGAGTCAAATAAGATGTTTATCTACGACTCATAAATTCCATTTCATATAAAAATATTTTACATGTGTTTGTCAATGGTGGCGAGGTGAATTGTCAACTAAGTAGGTTTTTGAGAGACTTGTCAGTACTTTGGCATGATGATGACAGTTCGTTTGAATAGTTAGCAGGAACAAGTCCATTTTCGGTATCGGACATTGTACACAAAGTTGATCTAAAATTTTCCATATAATTGAGAAATGTATTATATATAATGTATCATATGTTAGGGTTGCTATTGGAAAAAATCGACTTTTCGTACTTTTCTCGAATTCAACTTTGATCTTATAATTTGAACAGCCTGTATAACTTTTAGAAGAGTTCTACCGATGAGTCAATAATTACTTTTCCTACACAAAAATTTTGCACGACAACTTTTTCCAACGGTGACAGGGGATAATTTATAAGTAATTGAAAGTAACCATGAAGCTTTAATTTTTTTAATGAAAAAAAATAAAGGTTTCAAAAATGCGCTAAAATACATTTGAAATATAAAAGTTGCCATCATTTCCGGTGTAACCGAAATTAACCGAAAACTCAAAGTATTTTAGTTGAGACGATCGTGTCCAACAATATAAGTCCACAAATTTTCAATCTCTCATTTCATTTGGTTCTCCTTATATTTCTAATGGCAGCTCGTCGTGGGAGACCCTGTATAATTGGATTCCAGTAAAGGTAAAAAAATCTCTCTGAGATATTTTTTTCAAGATTTTTTAATTACTCGGTGTATAATAGCATATTTTGTTAAATAGCTTAACTTAAATAACTCTACACCCCAAAATTGAAATTGTATTTTATACATATCTATATAAAATAACATTCAGTGGCTGTATTTTATAATCTATCTTCGCGAGATTCGCCACTAAATATGGGGTATGAGATTTTATGAAAATATATGATATGCAACCCTATGTGTGCACTACGCCCAGAAAGTGATTGCCAGGCATCGCGAAATGCTAGTTGTGTTGCAAAGTTCTTACACATTTTACAGAAAAATTTCAATAACCAAACAAAGAAAACCAATACTAATATGTGCGATCGAAGTTGCTCAATTCCACAGTGGATACCACCGAATTTGTGCCATACATGGAATGTAGAACTGATGGTTATCAAGATACGAAGCTATTCACGTTAAAACTTCTCAACCAAAACATTTTTTGGTTGTAAATAATGTTAATGCCACAACGCTTTTGTGGCATTTCGTTTAAATTTTTTTTTTCAGGCCTGCATTTACGCTAAAGCCACTAGAATATAGCTGTTGTTAAAAACCAGAAATAACACGTCTGATAATACCCAAACCACTTTAAACATTTATCGCTGTTTTAACAAAAAAAGCGAAAATGATCATTCTACATTATTGCAATTTGGTAAAAATTTTGTTTCCTATTATTTTGCCGGTATTCAAATTGAATCATGTGTGCCATTGCAGAATTTCCTTTATCGTGTACACATAAGAGAGTTAGAACCATGGCATTAGACGCCTGGTAGACAACTATGATTAATAATTCCTACATTGTGGGACGGTATGTGAAATCTTACCGCCGGTATATGGGCTGAAAGCTTGTGGGTTTGTGTCTCGTGTGTTACTGTTATTACTGCGTTGCAACATAGGTATGATGCATTAGCGCTGAGAGTTGTAGGAGTTTGAATAGAAGGAAAATGGGTACATTAACATTTCGGGTTACAGTACCATTAAGGAACTAAATTGCTGTGTACAGTTTCTAGCAAAGACTGCACATGAAAATTAATTTGTATCATTTTTATTGTGTATTAGATATAAATTTCACAAGGTGGAATTGCATATTTGTAACCTTAAGTTTCTCATTTCAAAAATCACCGTAAATATTTACAAAACAACCGGTAGACTACATTGTTAAGATTGATTTCCAATACATCTAATGTCGGTGCTGTACTCATGTTTCATGTTGTTGGTATTTATCAAAAAAACATACATAGTACATTCATTTTCTTAATTTGACAGCCGGTAGCAGCAATGAAATAATTTTTATAAATAAAAAAATAATGTAATGTGTAGACTTTCTCGTGAAATGCCGCCAAAAAGCGACATTTTGTTGCGTTCTTACAGTAATTTGACGAATAAAATGCATGTGCAAAATTATTGAGGTTGAAGAATTATTGAAAATAATGAGCTCATGAATAGCGGGTATTGCATTCCTAAAATTAACAACAATGGGCAATACTTATGAATAAATATAGAAGGGCAACCGTAATAGTTGGAACTACTTTCAAAGTAGTATCAACAAATACAGACTTACAAACGTATTACATTTTCGAAATAGCTATACCCATCGTGCTCCAGAATTGGAGTTCATTGCGTTCCAAAAATTGACAATAATTATTAATAAACAATAGAAGGGAAACTATATAGTCATTGGGAAAGTGGCTTGATTTTCTGGTACGAATGTTGAAAAGCGGACCTAAAGAAAAATTAAATTTCCAGACTAGCCACTCGTCAAGCTCACGAATGCCGGCTCAGTGTCATTTTGAAAAAAATAACTTGAATAACACTAAATATAATAAACAACTGAATGGAGCTGTCTTAGGGGTCGTCCATTAATCACGTGAGGATTTTAAGCCACTTTTTTACAGCCCCCTTCCCCCTCCCCCCTGGTGATACTTGGTGAGGTTCTCCACCCCCCCCCCCCTACCTGACATCACGTGTATTTTGGTTTTGTTGAAAAAGTAGGGCCTATTAATTTAGAAAGCCGTGTCCTCGGACCATGGGTTTACTTGGCTATTTTCGACACTAAGAAATGGACAAGCATCTATAAGCTCAACTCTATAAGGCTCAATTGAAAAATATTTAGGTCTCCCGCCGCAGGCTTAAAGTTTATAAATTGCTACATAATTTGAATTTTTTAAATAAAATATGAAGTGATTTTTTTAAAGCCCACATGGACGCACATAATAAAATATTTAATGACAAATAAACTTTTAGCAACATTTAAACACATCTTTTAAATTATAATTACTTATAAGAAAATGGTCATTTTTCTAAAAGTCTATGAGCCTAAATAAACTGCAGGCGATCTAAATGTTGCATTAGAGTAATATATTTTTTTATACCTACGTTAATTTCACATCTCCTATTGTTAAACTTTTTGTATTTGAAAAAGAAGAATCACTTAATCTTTCATTAGAAAAATAAATATGAAAAAAATTGCAGTTTTTATCGAATTTAAATATTGAATATCAAAAAAAAAATGGTTTTTCGGTCAATTTAATTGCTGAATTACGTAGTCAACCCGACGATTACTACTTACGCATGGACCAAAGTAAACATTTGGAACAAACATATCTTCTTCTCTGGCACCCGATTTTTCCGATGGTAACACTTTTTTTTAAATTTCTTTCGGTAGGGGGTGCGCAATGAGTTCATTTTTTTTTCACTACACCATTCTTATTTGGCTCTGGTTTGACGAGTTGAATGTTTTCTATTAAACTATTATACGCGTACGATTTAGCGTTGCGGTAACTATACTCTGTACTGTTACCTTTTCATAAACATGGAAAAGATTGTAACTATAATTTAAAGATTGAAACTTATAGTGGGAAATCAGTCAAATATTTTTTTGTTTTAAATTTTCATTCCGTAACCAATATTTCGGACAATTTTTGTCCTTCTTCAGAGTTCGGAAAAAGTTATATAAATATCAAAAACAGGAAAGGTGTTATAAGACAAGTTTACTCGTTTTATATATGTGTATATACCTATAAATTCACAAAGAAACTTTTTCGGCTGTTACAAAACGGAGTAGGTACGACTACAAATTAAGATTTTGGTAAATGACAAAGTGCTGTCAAACAAACAAACATCTTTCAGGTAGGTTACGTGCTGTCAACAGTCGACGAGTTCGATTAACTTACTGATATGCATGCTCAAAGTTGGAACTCGGGCTTGTGCCCCGTTTACACGCTCATGCTAAACCACCAACCACAAGCCGATTTTCTGTCACGACAGATTTTACACAAGCCGAGATTTTTGGCTTGCGCAAACCTCATGCAGGCGTTTACACGCAACAATTTAACTGTGCAAATCGATTTGTACAAGCCAATTTGCGCAAATGGCATGAGCGTGTAAACGGACCTTTTTAAGGTCCGTTTACACGCTCATACCATTTGCACAAACTGATTTGCGCAAGCCAATTTCTGCAGTTGAACTGAATGAAATGATCGCGTTCACACGTTCAGTATAGTTGGTGCAAATGTAAATCAGATAACTGTGGAGAATCGTCACGAAACGCGGTATTTACTGTGTTTTACTACTGTATTTCAAAACTGGAGAACCAAGAACTAGTTTTTGCAACTGCTGCCATTTGTACCTATAATATGAAAATTCGGAAATCGCAAGTAGACAAAAGGAAATGGTATAAACGTTGGTTACTAAAAAGGAATCTGCTTTCTCATGTCAATTTAAGTGCTGAATTACGTAGTCAACCCGACGATTTTTGCAACTACTTACGCGTGGACCAAAGTACCATAAATTTCGAACATACATATCTTCTTGTCCGGCACCCGATTTTTCCAATGCTAACACTTTATTTTAAGTTCCTTCGGTAGGGGGTGCGCAAAGACTTCATTTTATATTTAATAATGTATAGGATAACAAAGGCCAACTATTTGTTGGAAATTTCAATAAAAAATTTCTCAATGCAGATCTACTGAAAAATAAACTTTATAGAAAAGCTGCTCATCAATCCTGTAACTGTACTGTAATTATCTTTGAATAACTATCAAATAAATCATTACTTAACAGGATGACACCTGATGAGGTGTAAAATAGTATAAAGTGGTTCATTCCTTACATTTTGACATAACCGTAATACCATATTGCATGGGGTCCCTCCTGTTTAGCATGCTAGTGAAAATTAGCCGCAGTAGAAGAAAGTTGATTTTGTTTGTGAGTTTAATAATAGACCAATAGACTGCTGGGCGGTCACAGGCACCACAAATAGAAGCACGCACTTGCGGGTGTAACCGGTCCATAAAGATGTCAAAGCCGCTACTACATTCTTTATGCATCATGACACTATGGAACAAGAATTAAAGCAAACAGCTGTTGCAAATCACATATCTCCAAATCTGATGTAATTAAGTCTCCCTCGCGTCCACCGAAATAAACTGAAATACTACAATACTAGAGAGCATTGTTAAATAATAGTGTATAATTAATAATTAAACTTGTTGATGATCTGCAGGAAAATAAGCTTGAATAAAGTTTGGACTTGTCTTTAGTCAGTTTTGCAAGTTTGTTTGTTACTTTTCTGTAAACATGCTTTGCTTGCAGACTGGAATCGACACTGGCCACACGAAATTGTTTGAACAGCGGTGCAGTAGTTTCAAGTACCTATGGTACCCTTTTAATAAAATATTTTCTGGTTTCAGGTTTCAATTTACCATATTATGGAAGTTATTCACGATAACTGAAAAGGACTGCTTTTACTTATTCCGCGATATCGAGTAATCCAGGATATTTTTAAATTCCAGAACTGTTTGGAAGGGCGCGGGCGTCCGTATTTACACAACTTTAGTGCTATTTAACCGACTTCGTATCTGTTACAGTTACCGAAGTCACCGTATACATCATGTGCTGAGTCGCCCCCTCGTGGTAAAAAAATGAGTTACTCTAAACGGGATATGGTGTGGCCACTACTTGGTAAACTAGTGCATTTGTAAACCTATTACTGAACGAAAACACGGGAAGGACAATTAAAAGAAACAATAAGGGTAACAACTATTGTTGTGTTCCTCAGTGTAGTTTATTTTACAGTGAGGCATTGTCATTCCACAAATTTTGAGGTTAGACACTTTGCAATTATGTTCTCGCCAACATAACCGCAGCTAGATACATTGCCATTATTATTAGGAACAATACTATTTTGTAGCCTTCCAAAAAGTTCTAATTAAAGTCATATGGTACTCGTATGTTCACAGAACACCAGGATTTTATCCCGTTTAGAGCGGCCATAACTATGTTTTGCAGCGTTATCTACATTTGCTTGTGCAGGCGAATTGTATTACTGGCGCTCTCTATAGTGATTTGATTGGTTTTTGAGCAATGAATCATTTTCTTCCCATGTACTTCTGTTTATTTGATAGAAATATTTTTCCGATTACAATAGCACAAATCACTTAATACCTTGCTGAAAGGAAAAAAAACGTTGCGTGGAAAGGTAGTCTAACCCATGGCAAAACGAAAAAAACTACCAGAGGACCCAAAAAGCTAAAATCTCTTTTTTTTCGGCACGATTAGAATACCTTATCATACTGCCTGCGTATGATAAATAATAAAGTGATAAATGATTGGTTAATAATCAAAGTCAGCGTAATGAACTATGGATGAATGTTAACATCCGCATTTGACAGTTCTCTGTATTGTTTATTGTGTGAGGTTATTGCCAAGTACTTTCGGTTAGTAACATAATTATTGTTATTAATTATCGTTATTAATTGTTGCTTATTGTTTTAATTAATTCTTATTTAATTTGTTTTTTACTTCGCAAGTTTTGTTGTTTGAATTGACACTTTGAAAATGCCTTTCCTAAATACAATACCATTGCTCATCAAGTCGGTGATATGGTCGGTGACGCCCAACGCCCAATACAGAGAATTGTCAAATTCGGATATTATCATTCATCCATAGCTACGCTGACTTTGATCATTAATGCATTATTTATTTCTTTCTATAAATTTACCTGTTATGAACGACATTTTCCCACTACAAGTTTCAGCATATCAGTTATTTGATGTCATTGCGATCGGAAAAATGATTTCTGTCGAATAATCAGGGTGTACCCATGAAGTACACGGAAAATGACCCATTGGCGAAAAACCAATATAATCACGCTAGAGGGCACCAGTTACAATATTGGACAATATCGATTTAGGTGTATATTTGATGATTTTCGATAATTTTTACCGATTGATAGCCACTTAGATTAATACACAAAAAAGTTTTATTGTCGTTGCCTTGGTGATAAAAATTGACAATCGATATGTTTTTGTGTTCAGAATGTCATCCTGAATACTAATATCACACAAACATAGCGTGTCGTTTAAAATTTTAATGATGTCGTTATTTCCTGAAAAAATCGTCACACTAACCTCAAATGAAATTTATTGTCTATTAAAACTTCTCAAAATTTCATTCGGCGTACCTATGGCGTGAGTCACCCGGTATAGCCAAAGCCTGTGTATAACGACTTAATATCAGTCGCTGCGTCTTACCCTATTCGACAATGTTACATTTTTACGCATATTAAACGAGATGGCTATAAATGTTTTTGTACGCAATGCGCAGACGCGTTGCCTATATTTGACAGCGAATTTTAAATTGTGTACACTACACTGTCGCGGCCAAATTTACACATGCGCGTAGAGGTCACGCATGCGCATACGGCTTTGTCCGTGTACGGTCGTTGTGTAGCTTTTCACACGGCACGGATTTCAAACGGCACGGCACGGTGCGTGTGAAAAGCTCGATTTAATCTCATACACTTCCGTATTTGGACAAAACCGTACCGGTCAAACCAGGTCTTAGGAAGATGCACTTGGTTTGACAACTTAGTCCTGAAGACGCCCTTGCAACAGAGCGCGAAACGTCGACTGCTTCAAAGTCCTCAACGCGGTTTCCACACGGAAATCAATATATCATAATAAATTATTTTTAAACTACAACAAATGCGCCATTATTAGATTCTATAGAAAGCTACAAACGTTTATTTTTATTTATCATTTTAACAATAATTATCTCAGTTTATTAAATTCTATAAATTATTTAGCCATTATATTTGACTTAAAACTAGTATTTGACGCGCATATTGAGTATGCAGTCCACAAGTGCTACAAAATGATTGGTTTCACCATGCGATCTACAGGCTTTCACAGGCACAGCTTGTTTACGAACTCTCTATTATGCATATGTTTACAGTATACTTAGTTATTAAATATATGACATTTAAATCTGGGCGCCTGTTTGATTCCTACGAAGAGGCTTGTAATCATTTTAAGTTGGTCTCACTTGGTAACCGTAGGGTTATTTTATTTGTTCATAAAATTTTAAATAATTTTCTTGTTTCTTCCGATATCCGTGGTCATATAAATTTTCATGTTCCCTCACATCACATTTGCCTTCAGGCAGTCTACTCTCGTCATCTTTTTGAAGCGAATGCGAGACTTCGCGAAGGGTTTGGTGGACGAAGTGGTTGACGGCGGTAGACCTGTGTTTGGAATGTATGGGCGTGGGCGTGCGTTATGTTCTTAGCGACAAGCAAATGGGCGTGGCGCGTGCTTTATTGTTGTTAGCGACGAACAAATGAGCGTGGCGCGTGCGTTATTGTTCTTAGCGACGAGCAAACTTGCTCATAGATACGTACCAGATTGCAACCGCCGATATCCCCACTCCGTCCACCAAACCCTCCACGAAGTCTCGCATTCGCTTCAAAAAGATGACGAGAGGAGACTCCCTGGTGTATTATACTTGCCGTACTGTTACAAGAATTCCTATTTCAACTCACCATTAAATAGATAAATGAATGTTATAATACACTTTTTAATAATACAGACTATTTCAGTGTGTCCAACACAAAATTTAAGCGGAAATATTAGGTGCTATTTCTTCTATGGTAGGTGAATTATGTGTGTTACTTGCATTTGAAATTTATTTTATAGTTGTATTCCTAGATGTATCTGTAGTTGGTATTCTTAGAGTTTACTGCTTATTTTCTCCCCAAATGTATTTTTTTTTGCCAACGCGAACGCGTTAGTAGGTCTGTCCTGTTGTGTTCTGTGAATGAACATATTAATGAACATAATAAATAAATATTAGAAAAGCAAATATCTCAACGAATTATAGCACGATAACGCGGTAAGAATGGAAATAATCGTCATATTTTGCGTAATACTACTATTGAAATAGAATCAGACTTGAGTCGTTAGTTAATTTTTTGAAACAATATGTGCAATATGTGCGTTATAATTTTCGACCACCACGCAGTTACGTCACACCCGCCGGTAGATGCAAACTAGGTAGACGCACGGTTCGTACTAGAACTTGCCTATATGGCAAAAGCGTAGTTAGCAGTTGGCAGCGTTGATGCCGTAGGTATAGATTTCTACGGATCACAACAATATATTATAATGTAATCAATGTATAGTAAATTGTTACATTGATTATGTCATCATTCCGGTAAGTCCGTATGATACGGTATATCCGTATATTCACATCTAGTTATATTATAATGTGCTGGTTTTATAAAAGTATAAGGTACAAGTTGGTACCAGTACAAGAAATATTCAGTTAATAATTATATAATTATATAATAATTATAATTATATAATTATAAAGAACACCATTGATAAAAGTGTAGGTATTGAATTTTTGCAATGTAGGTATGTACCTACCTACATATTTAACATATGAAGGGCTCGGAATGAAAAGTGGCTAAAGACAATAGGAAACCATATGTTTTTATCCACTTTTCATTCTCATGCCTTCATATAAACTTCACAAATAAAAAACAAAATTTATCAAATAAACTATACTTCGTTATAAATAAAAGGGTATTCTTAACAAATAAAATAAATAATTCTACCCAAACATAAATTAAAAGAAATTAAACAAATAAAATAATTCTTCACAAATAAGAACGCCGACATTGACAAGTTACAAATCTATTTATCGGGCTTTTTGAGCCGTAAAATGATCAATAAGTTCGTCATAGTTCACCTTATTGCAAATGTCTTTCGTGTCGATGCATAAAATAGATAAATTACACACTTATTCTGTCCAATCGAGTTTCTAATATAATTTTTTATACGTTTTAGAACATTGAACGATCGCTCTGCTGATGAGTTTGAAACTGGAGTTGATAAATATATTTTTAATATATCCACATTAGGGAATGTATATGTTACGGTCATAGTGATAAATAGGTTATTATTAATAATTACCGGTTATTATTAATAATAGCCAAGTGGCGAGGTTAAAGTGAAGAATTTATCACATGAACCGGCTATTATTAATAATTTCCAGCATGCTGTGGTCAATGTGATATATTTCAATTCGATGTTGCATTAAGGTAACATTATAATAGAGCCTCAGATTTCGAATTCTGTTAGTATCTACATAATCGCTACACAACGAATCTATTTACCGGGTTTTCAGGTTTGGGCCTTTAGTGACGTTAGTCGTGACTAACTTATTTAGTTACTACTCATGACTAAAATGAGGAAGATTATCAAAACGAGACAAAAAATCTGATGTGACCAGGCACATGAGTTTATTATACTATATATAAAATTAATAGTTTAGCTGCATGAAATTCTTTTTGTTCGAGATTGACCGTGTCTGCGTTAAAATAAAACGAGTTAGCCAGGATTTGACAGATATTTTGCTTATATTGGCAGTAGGTATTGTCAAAATATTAGCATTTGACACTACCTACTGTCTGACATACTAATGTCTGACATATCCTGGCTACTAGTTTTAATGCCGTACGACCGATCGCGATGAAATAGAATTTGCTCATGCAGCTAAACTATTGATTGTACCAAACAATTTCATAGTCATAAATTATTCAGAAATTCCTCTTATTTAATTTATTATTTAACTATTTCGACGAAATTCCAGAAATGGCGGCTTATTTGCAAAATCTTAATTTTTTTATTTCCAAAATGCTAAGATAAACCTCCAGTTCCTGTGGACCCTTTTCAACAGAAAGGTTTGCAGCTCTAAGTTTGGTCATAAAACTTCTAAATATGAAGTTTCGTCCGGATAACTTTAGTAGTTTCTCAGGAATCGTCACCACAAAAAACGGGTACACACATATCGATACACACACACACACACAGAGAATTTTTTTTGTACCATGGTCAAAAAGGTTCAGGGTACCCAAAAATACATATTTCCGCGAAAATCTCAAAACTTTTGTTGGCACGACTTCAATACTTTTTATCATACTATACCGGGTGGTCGTTTTAACTTGAGACTCCTAAATATCTCGCGAAATTTGCATGATACATATAAAAGTGTCTTAAATAAACTTGTAGGACTCAAAGGGGGAAATGAGATGACGATATCAGTTTCATTGCAGATGGCGCTGCATTCGGTGAAATTGAGGCTAACTTCATTTTTTTAAATGGGAATACCCAAATTTTTAATCAAATTATGATTTTACGCTAAATAAGAAGAATCTTTTGTCTGAAATATTTTTTCGTACGATACATCTATCAAAAGTTATTGACGATGGAAGTTTGTGGCGGTTGCGGTAGTTATGACCGCTGGCACTGCATGGAATGCGCTCGCCGTCTGGCAGTCAAAGCGACGACTGAGTAGACACTCATGGTACAACGTAGGAAGGTATGTGCGTAACCGGGATACGTTTTGGTATCTCGCTCGTTGCGCTGTCATGCACATAGGGTTTGTTTACGCACGAAAAAAATGCATCGTACGAAAAAAAGTTTCAGACAAAAGATTCTTCTTATTTAGCGTAAAATCATAATTTGATAAAAAATTTGGGTATTCCCATTAAAAAAAATGAAGTTAGCCTCATTTTCCACCGATTGCAGCGCCATCTGCAATGACACTGATATCGTCATCTCATTTCCCCCTTTGAGTACTACAAGTTTATTAGAGACACTTTTGTAGTACCATGCATATTTACCGCGATATTTAGGAGTCCCAAGTTAAAACGACCACCCGGTATATAAAATTAATAGCGACGCCTTACACCCCATCCCCTTGCCCACGTCCGCCTTACCCCTCAAATCTTGTTATTTACCGATTTGCTGGAAGTCGTCTTATTATTTTTGCTAGTTGATTAATAGTAAAGGAGATTCAATTTGATAGAGATCGGTGGTATCTGCATTAAAATAAAACTAATTAGCCAGGATTACACAGATATTTTAATATAATAAAATATGGTCGGATTCGTTATTTTGGATTTATTTTAGCAATCGCTACATGTTTCGTAGCCTACTTGGCAGGTTTTCAGGCGCAATAGGAAATGAGATATAAATTACACAATTGACAATCAAATCAAACTCAAAAAAACTCAATTGTAAAACTTACATTTTGTCCGGCGTGGCCCGTGGAGCACATAAAACAACATACAAAGGTCACAAACAAACATATATGAGACTGCAGAACAGATTTTTTAAAGATTTTTTATACTCGTATTGTCAAAATATTATTGTCAAACACTACCTACTGTCATTAGAATCAAAATGTCTGACATATCACTGCTACTAGTTTTAATGCATTACGACCGATCTCAATGAAATAGAATTTGCTCATGCAGCTACACACACACATACATTATTTTGTAAATATGGTCAAATATATTCAGGGGACCCAAAAGGACATATTTCCGCTAAAATCTCAATTTTTTTTCGGCACGATTACAATACTTTATCATACTGCGTATGATAAAGTAAAAATTCCAATCCATACTAATTGCATGAACGAGTGTGTAACTCTTTGGGTCATGCTTATTTGCGCAATTCTAGTTTAGGTAATAGGTAACGGACAACCTAATGTAGCGAAGATTGGGGCAAGTTGTTACAATGTTTATACTTTTATTTATAATATAGTACTTTATTGTCAAACACCAAAAGTAAAAATACCGTGTTAGGAACAAAACCATACAAAAATGTTTGCAATCATTTTTGCGGTGCAATTTATATAAAAACATCTATGTAACTGAATAACTAAACTAACTAGTCTCGCTTATTCTTGTATGTATTTGCATGAAAATACAATACATATTGAAAAAAATATAATTAAATGTGCAAAATTGCAAGATAATTGGGATTTGAGAATTTACTTAATAAATTGTAATTGTACATTTACAAAAAACTACCCACATGCATTAAATATAAAGATGGGTGTTATTGATAATAAAATGGTTAACTGTTTTAAACACTCTGTATAAAATGTTCCTTTTTGTGGTTTCGTTATTCAGCCGTCCTTGGGTGTATACCAAATATCATTACCAATTATATCCAGTAGTTTCTAAAGTAAAAGGGACACAACAGAAAACATTCTGCATAATGTTTTATATTATTCGTAATTTTGGTCAGTGGGTGAGCCGTACTGATGATTTGCGTCGAGTAAATAAATATGATAGCCTACATAGTAATCAAAATAACTTAGCTAACTTCTTTGAAGACAGTATACAAATGATCTTTTGTAAAAAGGAACGTTTTTATCACTTTTACCGTGCCCGTTAGGAAATTATTAATAATAGCCGGTCCAAGTGATTATTTTAGTGTTTCTAATCACATTGACCAAATGATGCGGTTATTATTAATAATAGCCGGTAATTATTAATACAAATCACATTTATCACTTTAACCGTAACATATACACCAGTCCCGCTTGGATAGCTTCATACATAGTGGCGGCCCGTGGTACATTTTGATGGTAGAGCCACACAGCATAAAAAATATGCCTTTGTTTTTAAAGAAAGACAAAACTTTGTTTAAGGTCTATAATTTCAAACAGTTTTATTAAAGTTATACATATGTATTTAGATAGTCAGGATAAAATATTAACTGAAAATAAACTCAAAGTTTTATTTTGCAATATATAAAGTCCTTTCTACGTTCTTTTTTAATTGTAAATAACTCGTTCACCCGCTGATTAAAAACTTTCTTTTTAAAGCCTTTCTTCCTTCATCGTGTTGCTTTTTACCATAGAAAAATACCGCTCAGCTTCACACGTTGACATAAGTATCGTCACTAAGATTTTTAAAAGTTTTATAGTTTCTTCAAAGGTGTTACCCAATCGTCTTGTAAAATTAGTGATAAAATTGATTGCTGCTAGCCTTTTTGATTTTATATCTGGTTTTTCCCGTTGCCCCAGCTTTTAGCGAGAATTTTTGAAATTTTTAAGACCTTCACTGTGAGTTTTCTATGCCGCCTGCAATTTTGTTTTTGTTGACTTTTGTTATTTTTACCGGTCGGTAACAGTTATATCTACCTTTGTGAACAGAGAAGAACTATATCGTTTTATTTCTACGAAAACTTTTACCTGTTTTGCGTCTACATCCCGATAAAATTGAAACAGCTCCAGCAGAAACCCTGCAATTCTTCTCGTTCGTAAAGTACTTGCAGTTCAGCTGCAAACAATTTTTTCCAAAAAATGATACAAACGAACTATTCCACAAAGAAAATTGTCAGGAAATTGATTGCGATATTCAGTAAAACTATCCACCGTGAATAAAATGACAGCTACTAAATTTTCAGTAAAACTAAATCTCGCCACAGTCTGTCTATTCACAACAATAAAACTGATATTCTAAATTCTAACGGTAATTTATTTATTAATTTATAGTTTATAATAGGTTCGTTTCGGGGCCCCATCGCATGGAGCGCTAAATATAAAATACTATAATTTTTTGTTTGTCGCAACTAATCTTTAGGGAATAGAATTTCAGAAAACAGGAAAAAGTTTGTACTGAACATCTTCGAAGAACCCGTAAAGTTTTTCTCTTCTAACTTTGTCATGTTGTTTTGGGGCCCCATTATACAACGCTAGTGTCAAAGTCTGTCAAAACCTACGTGGATGACAGTTATCTGACAGTTCGTCTCGCCATCATTGACAAATACATTTAAAATATTTTGCATAAAATGGAATTTATGAGTCGTAGATAAAACGTCGTATTTGACTCGCACATAACGGATATAAATCGCTCGCATGATTACACGCTCGCCTACGGCTCGCGTGTAAACCTCATGCTAAACCTCATGCGATTTATATCCTTAATTATGTGCTCGTCAAATAATATACTATTATCTACGACTCACATATAATAAGTTCATTGCATACGTATCTATGACTATATAATTCCCATCATTATACGCGCCAATGATTATAATGACACTAGCGTTGTATAATAACGACAGTTCGTTCAAATAATGACCTCATTATTTGAACAAACTGTCGTCATTAAACAACGCTAGTGTCAAAGTCTGTCCAAACCTACGTGGATGACAGTTATTTGACAGTTCGCCTTGCCATCATTGACAAATACAGTTAAAATATTTTGTCGTAGATAAAACGTCGTATTTGACTCGCGCATAACGGATATAAATCTCTCGCACACACGCTCGCCTACGGCTCGCGTGTAAACTTCGTTCTCGCGATTTATATCCTTATATTTATATCCTTATGTATTATGTGCTCGTCAAATAATATACTATATGTAGGTACATACACATATCGACGATAGTTGTACTGTTGTAGTCAAAACACGTCAAATGCTACCGTATCAGTTAAAGTAACGTTACACATCATTTCAGTTCAATCGCAGAAAAAAAGTGATCACTGCGCGAGAAACTAGGAAAATCTTCAGATGTTGAATTCAGTCCATCACTTTCCAAAGCAGGATAGAGAAATATCCACTGCTGTCTTCGGAACATTAAGCCTTCATCTTTGGTACCTTATACCTGAAACTGCTGCGTTAGATTATTTACTTTATCATACGCAGTATGATGAAGTATTGTAATCATGCCGAAAAAAAAATTTGAGATTTTAGCGGAAATAGGTCTTTATGTGTCCCCTGAACATTTTTGACCAAGGTACAAAAAAATGTCTGTGTGTGTGTGTGTGTGTGTGTGTGTGTGTGTGTGTGTGTGTGTGTGTGTGTGTGTGTGTGTGCGTGCGTGCGTGCGTGCGTGCGTGCGTGCGTGCGTGGGTGCGTGCGTGCGTGCGTGCGTGCGTGCGTGCGTGCGTGCGTGCGTGCGTGCGTGCGTGCGTGCGTGCGAGCGTGCGTGCGTGCGTGCATGCGTGCGTGTGTGTGTGTGTGTGTGTGTGTGTGTGTGTGTGTGTGTGTGTGTGTGTGTGTGTGTGTGTGTGTGTGTGTGTGTGTGTGTGTGTGTGTGTGTGTGTGTGTGTGTGTGTGTGTGTGTGTGTGTGTGTGTGTGTGTGTGGTGCGTGTGTGCGTGTGTGCGTGCGTGCGTGCGTGCGTGCGTGCGTGCGTGCGTGCGTGCGTGCGTGCGTGCGTGCGTGCGTGCGTGCGTGCGTGCGTGCGTGCGTGCGTGCGTGCGTGCGTGCGTGCGTGCGTGCGTGCGTGCGTGCGTGCGTGCGTGCGTGGGTGTGTGTGTGTGTGTGTGTGTGTGTGTGTGTGTGTGTGTGTGTGTGTGTGTGTGTGTGTGTGTGTGTGTGTGTGTGTGTGTGTGTGTGTGTGTGCGTGTGTGTAAACGATTTTTGTGGCGACGATTCCGGAGAAACTACTAAAGGTATCGGGACGAAAGTTCATATTTAGAAGTTTTATGACCAAACTTAGAGCTGAAAAGCTTTTGGTTCAAAAGGGTCCAAAGGAACTGGTAGTTTATTCTAAGCCTTTTTCAAGGATTTTGCAGATGAGCCGCCATTTCTGTAATTTCGTCAAAATAGTTAAATAATAAATTAAAGCAGAGGAAATTTTGAATAATTTATGCCTATGACATTTTTTGGTAACATTAATAGTTTAGCTGCAAGAGCAAATTCTATTTGATCGAGATCGGTCGCATCTGCATTGATATGAAACTGCATAGTAGCCAGGATTTTGACAAATATTTTTTTGTGCTGTCACCACAGAAATGTCTATGTCTGTCACCACGCTGTCACACTCGGAGAACCGCTATGGAACGTCATCTACAGTGTCATGAACGAATAGAAATCTGTCAGAATTTGAATTAGCTTTTTAAACTTGACATTTCGTAGTGGTATCAACCTAACATTTTCTATACCGAAATATAACCATTTTTGATTTTTTTTAAATACATATTTCTCAAAAAGCAATACAATAAACGTTGATGTCACTCCTGCCGAAAACTACATAGCGCGACTCGCTCACATGCGACGACGACGCTCCGCCATCGGTGACGCACCGCATCACCGCTCGTTGTGCTATTCCGTACTTTCGGCACTTGTGAGATAAACAACTATTATTCTGATGACAGTAGGTAGTGTCAAATGCTGATGCTTTGACAATACCTTCGATTGATACTATTGACTATCAAAATATCTGTCAAATCCTGGCTAACTAGTTTAATTTTAATGCAGACACGATTTATCTCAGTCAAATAGATTCTCATGCAGCTAAACTGTTAATTTTATATATTGTATGATAAAGTCATGTGCCTGGCTACATCAGATTTTTTGATTGTGAAATTATAGCAGTGAGGAAATACTTTATTCTTCAAGCCTTATCACAGGAGACCAAGAAAGAAATTTTTGACTATTAACGAATTAAAAGCAACGAACTCGAAAACTGCTGGATAAAAGAATTGAATATTTCATCTGCAAAGATCCGATGAAATTCTTCTCAGCTTTTCAGATCATTCCTTGAAGAAGACTATGTGAGATTAAAGGAAATTGTTTCTCAGCTCAAAGTGGTCAACGATGTTGCAGGAAGAGGCGTTTAATTGATGTATTGATGTATTTGAGATATGAGGATCAAAAGCAATCATTGCAAGTTGCTACGGAGTACAGAGAACTGTTTCCAGACGTCAACAAATCAATATTATCTTGCGACACACAGTAGTAGGAAATACGAATAAGAAATGGAGAACGAAAAGTGATTAAAAAAATTGGTTGAGGAAATTTAATATTAAAAAAATGGGCTCATTAATTTCCCGAATAAAGGATTATAAATCAACTCATTTTTTTCAAATAAATGACTTTGAACGAATAATATTTTATTATTTATACAATGGAAATCATACCAAAATATGAATGATGTCACTTGAGAATAATGAGATGGTCAGAGAGATCTGACAAAAAATAATTTTAAGTGGATTGCAAACAAAAAATTGTTTCAACAAATAGACTTTCTTTAAACAAATGTGGGTTTATTAGATAACATAGACAAGATATCTCGACCATGCAATTTCATACACGTCTTCTACGTGTACAGTAGACAATGACGGGTCAACGATACGTGGTGCTACGGCCCGTTGTGCTGCCCTATGTTCGGAAGCGCCCACGTCTGTGATACATGCACGACAACGGCCGACCGCACATCGCGCGTGTTGTCCAGACCTTCGTGGACGAGCACCGTATAGGAATGCTTCCATGGCCAGCTCGTTCTCCTGATCTGAATCCAATCACTCATGCATGGGACTTGGTTGGTCGGAGACTTCAACGTTATCCGGCTCCCCCAGCTAACGTTGAGGAGCTATGGAGGCGAGTTGATGCGGCATTGTTGGTCATCCCTCTCGCTACAATACAGCAAGTGATAGACTCCATGCCACGTCAGTGTGTTTATTTGTCATGTTCTTACCGTTTTGATATACATACTAATAAACATCCTTATTTAAAATTTAATTAGTCAATACACTTAAAATATTGTTGACGTTGGTACGTCATTGAGCAAACTGCTAAAGTAAGCAAAAGTTGATTGCAAAGCAAAAAGTCTTTCTATGTACATCATCATGAAAGAATATTTTTTTTATAAATACATAATATTTAAAAATTTTATAATTGAGTAATTGAACAAGCATGAGGTAAATTTTTTTGCTCAAGCCTATATTCCTTTAATTTAAAATGATAATCCTAAAAAGGCGTTGACAAGCCGAACAAGATGTTATGCATAGCTATCACCGTCGAGTATAAATAACCACCGCAATAGCGTTTCGGTTATAGTGCCCCCAGTGGTGAGAAGCGAGAGCAAAAAAGAGATAGATGATCCACTTCTAGGTGTCTATTCGTATTAAATTTGGTCCCGTTTCACTAAGCCGAGTGCGTGGGCAGGTTTTAAGTTTTTAGTTCGATGAACCCGTTCGAAATTTTTGAATCGCATTCTCATTCGTCACTAATCACGGGCCACGGTTATATGCCGGTTCGGTCGGTCGCTCACGTACCGGGATAGCCCGCGGTACTAACATGACGTACCAGTACCACGCATGTACGTACACGTACAGAATTTCGGACGCATTTCGATTATAATTGGCCGGGCGTTCATCGTCCATTCACTGGAGAACCTAATGGCTTCTGAACTTTTTATTGGTTATGGTGATGATACGGTCTGACCAAAAATACGACTATGGGTATAGAAATAGGCAATGGGGTCAAATGGAATAAATTGGTTTATCACAGGGTCATTTGTTTACAAAATTGCACTTATTCAACTATTAAATTGGAGAATCCCGGTTTTCAGTAAAGAATTTGGGAGTCCAAAATCATGTCTTTTGAAAGAGTACCGATTTGTTACGCTTGTCGGAAAGTTTGTTAAAACCGGACCACAGTGTCGCCTGATTTCCTTTCCGGCTGTCGCCATGTTGCATTATTCCTGGCGGCAAATTATGGAACCAGTGATGCACAATATAGTCTAACAAAAACTTATGGACATAAAGAACTGATTAAATATTTGAGCTCTAGTTCGTAGTAAAAGCAGATTCTTTGGGAAAGGAATAGATGAAAGATCGAAGACAAAAATTGAAAAAGATGTTAAATAAAATAGTTTTAGATAAAACTCACCTGATACCTCGGACGACCGACTTCTCTATGATAGTTCCTAAGTTGGTAGGGTAGGGCGGGGCTTAAGACCCAGTTCTACCTGTGCTAAAACGCGTTTTCTATTAACGGCGTTATTTATGGTTCAAAATTGATCAAATATTCAGTGCCAATTCTTAGATAAATAAGAAGTTTGGCTAGGCCAAAAATATTTTTTTGGTAAGTTAAAAATGAATTTTACTTCTACATTTTTCTCGTTTTTCAAATATAATACCCCTAGCCAAAGTCTCAATAAAGTAGTAGATTTTTTATCTAGGTACAATTTCAACCCAATCATTATAACTTCTCCGCCAATCGAAAAATGCGATAGTTGTCAAGTAAACAATGGCTATGTTTCGACTGTTACGTATGGTCAGCTCATCACAGACACCATAAGATTTAATCGGAACGTAAACCCCGGCATAGGCACGGACTCCGATAGAAAAACATCGACTCTAAACATTTTGTTTCGTAGTTGCGATGCCACGGATGACACGGACTCCGATAGAAAAACATCGAATCTAAACATTTTGTTTCGTAGTTGCGATGCTTTTACAACGGAGCCTAACGCATTAGAGCTAGAGGGAGATATACGACCCAATAGTCATATTTTAGTGTAGAACAATGTTTTACTTTCATTGGCAGTAATAATAGCTGTATATTTTCGGTAATTAGCCTGTTTTAAAAAACTACCTAAAAACAAAAAAGGGCCACTTCAAAAAATTAATCAATTGCTAGTTTTCCGCTAGAGAATACTGGATATTTTTTATAACCTAAAAATTTATGTCAATCGTGGTTGGGGTAAATAGGTCCGTCGTAGACCTTTTAGTCCCCATGGCTGATAAAGTATACACAATTAAAAAGAATACCAAAGGTGCTAAGTCTGTTAGGTTGACTATACTGAGTTAGTCCTAAACAAAAACAAAGCACACATGCTATCTAATGCCTATTGAAAAACTATGATGTGGCCAGACACATAACTTTATCATACTATACAGAAGTGTCAAACTGTGTCAAACTCTGATGTTTTGACTATAGGTACTGTCACTAGAACCAAATATCAGCGAAATCCTGGCTAACTAGTTTTAATGCAGTAAGCGATCTCTATGAAACGGAATTTGCTCATGCAGCTAAACTATTAATTTGACCCAAAATGTCAGACATAAATTATTCAGAATTTCGTCTACTTTAATTTATTATTTTTGCCAAAATTACAGAAGGGAGGCTCATTTGCGTTGAAAAATGCTAAGAGTAAACCTCCAGTTCCTTTGGACCCTATTGAACAAAAATTCTTTCAGCTCTAATGGCCATGAAACTTCTAAATATGAAGTTTTGTCCCGATACCTTTAGTAGTTTCTCCGGAATCATAGCCACAAAAAAAAACAGATACACACACACACACACACACACACACATTCACATACACCCACACAGACTTTTTTGTACCTTGTACAAAAATGTTCAGGGGACCCAAAAAGACGTATATTTGCTAAAATCTCAAAATTTTATTTCGCCACGATTACAATACTTTGGCATACTTGGTATGATAAAGTAAAAATCTGTTGTGGTGACCTTATCATACTATATATAAAGATAATAGTTTAGCTGCATAAGATTCTATTTGATCGAGATCGGTCGTGTCTGCATTAAAATAAAACTAGTTAGCCAGGATTTAACAGATATTTTGATTCTATTGACGGTAGGTATCGTCAAAACGTCAGTCTTTTACACTACCTACTGTCAATAGAATGAAAATATCTGTTAAATCCTGGCCAACTACTTTTATATTAAACCAGACACGACGGATCTTAATCAAATAGAATTTGCTCATGTAGCTAAACTAATAATTTGACCAAAAAATGTCATAGACATAAATTATACAAAAATTCCTCTACTTTAATTTATTATTTAACTATTTTGGGTAAATTACAGAAATGGTGGATCATTTGCAAAATCCTTGAAAAAAGGCTTAGAGTAAACAGTTTCGTTGGCCCTTTTGAACAAAAAGCTGTTCAGCTCTAAATTTGGTCACGAAACTTCTAAATATGAAGTGTTATCCCGATACCTTTAGTGGTTTTAAGACATATGTCCAATTACAATACGTCATACTACGTCATACTATAAGTATGATGTATATAAGTAAAACTGATAAATGTATTGCAAATGGGGCCAACTAGCCAACTAACGGTTGTTTGGGTTTGTAATATTGCTTGCTTTTTCGTCCATACACTCTCGAAAATATAATTTCAAATGTCTAAAATGGACCTTTAGGTCCCGCCCTACCCTTCCAATGTTACTCATAGCAGTACATTGCGCCTAGTTTTAGATCCCATGATTTCCCTTCTTGTAGCGACTGAATCCCCGTCTTTTTAGATAACCCGCCCCCGTACCACTGGCATCGTTAAACTTGCAAGCGGCGCAGCCAGCTAGCACTGGTAGACTAGCATGTTAACAGAATACATAGTTTTTTGTTGATAGTTGACTGGTACTAAATATCACAAGTTGTTAAATCTGTTTTAAAAAGTCGTCCAGATCCACAGATGATACCATTATACAGACGGCATCTTCGCAGAAACCCTTCCATACTATAAAAGGCTTGTTCTTGTTGTACATATTTTACATTTTTGTTCAACGTTTAGTAATTTTATTCAAGCAGCCTAATTGCACTGCGTCTATTGTGCTAAACTTTTTACGGAATCTAAACTGCTGGGTGCCATGAATTCTATGTCTTCAACACTAGCCAACACTGGCCATTTGATCCGCTGCACCAGAACCTGCCCAAAGCAGGCGTTTAGTCTGTGTGCTTAGACCCGATTTTTGTTCTTAGATCGTGAACTATCGTGTACACCTCTTCCATAGTCACCGATGTTAGAAACAGATACTGTCTGGGTATTCCTCGCATGGCTTGTTGCCTCTCTGTCATGGCAGGGTTGTCCACAGTGATGCCCACAGTTATAAAGAAAGTGTTTAGTTGGTCTCCTGGATGCAACTGGATATTTTTCTTCATTGTGTGTATTTATTATGTTCCATACTGGACCTGGTAGTTATTTGTTGTAGTTAATTTTGTGTTGTATTTTGAGTTTTTATTGTCATTGGTACCATGTAGCTATTTAGGATATTTTCTAGTCTTTCCCTCCTAGTCTGTAGTAGGTCTCTCACTAGGTATAAAGTTTACCTTATCCGCAATAGTGCATACGACAGTGGTGGTTATTATGGTGTGTGTCTTGTAAACTTAAATTGTCATATCCGGTCCCGTTCATCAAAAAATTTGTGGATGATCTGATCACAGCAGTGCCAGATGATGGAGCAGAGGAAATCCAGCAGGTTTTTGATGGAAATAATACACAATAATAATTCACAATAGAGAAAGAATACCGCGTGAACTCGGTGCCATTCTTGGGCACAAAAGTGGTAAGAACAGAAGAAAACAAACTAATTCTAAATTGGTATCAAAAACCAACCTCCTCATGTAGATATATAAATTATCATTCATCTCATGCCATGAAAATTAAAGTGAACTTCATCAAGGAAATGAAAAATAGAATTCATGCAATAAGTAATGAAAGATTTTTACAGGCGAACATGAGGAAGTTTGAAACGATTCTCCTTAACAATTCTTATCCCAGAAAGTTAATCTGAACCTTGATATATGCAACCTCAACGATACAAGTAGAAGCAAGAATGGGTATAGGGAACAATGGAACAACAACCAGAGGTGAAAACAACAACACAGGACGCAATAATGTAAAATATGCAGTACTCATGGACAATATGGATATTCCGCACTTAACTTCTAAATTGATAAACACTTTCAGACAAGAGAATTTAAAAATAGCACGAAAAGAGATAAAAGTTGTTGGGGAAGTGTATACTAAATTGAAGGATAAAACACCTATTCTGGCACAGGGAAATGCAGTTTACAGATTACAATGTGCGGACTGTTCAAAGTATTACATAGGCCAAACTTCACAACTGCTAAAAAGCAGACTAGCAGCACATAAGAGCAACTGCATCAGAAACCCGTCAAGATGGATGCTGGCCACCCATGTAAACAAGGAAGATCACAAAATCATGTATGATGAAGTAGAAATATAAGACATTGAGCCGAACTATATAAAACGTACTATCTTGGAAATGTTCCACATATACAAAACCCCAGACGCATTAAATAATAAATCTCATGTACAGAACTTAAGCGCTCTGTACAGTTATGTTTTAGAATTTAAAAAAAAAGACGAGAAGGAATGACATGGACAGCTTCTATGACGAGGCAATAACATTTTAAGTGGTAGCAAAAGAGAAGCGCATTTTTCAAATTCAAACAAGTTGGCGCCTTTCAGGTTGATGTTTCGTGTCGTTTGCTGGGTCTTGAGGTTGATGACTCACTGTGTTGGTCTCATCATGTGATGGGGATGGCTACAAAACTCATCAGGAGCTGCTATGCACTATACCAGTTGAGGAAATCCTGCAGTATTGACGTTGTTAAAGCTTTTTATTCTGCAAATTTCTATTCACTAATGAAGATTATCCCAATCCACTGGGCTATGAATCCGGCAAGCGACAAAATATTCTTGTTGCAAAAACGTGCCATTCGCATAACATTTAATGTCCCCTATACTCAATCATGTAAACCAATTTTTAAGGACAACACGTTACTTACGTTTTTTGAAGTGTATATTCTGGAAACACTGTGTTTTGTTTATCGACACATCGGGGACTTTGACCATGCTATAAGTCATATTTATACACGAGACACTCGCATCGTTTGCTGCCGGCGATGCATCGCCACTCCACCTACCAGAGGAGCCTATATTATATGGGTTGTAAACTCGTTAACGCCCTTCCAGACGTGTATAAGTTGGCCAATACTTTTAAACATTTTAGATTCATGATAAAAAAATTACTGTTGGACGGATCATTTTATAGTGTGGAAGAATTTTTAACCTCGGTGAGAGGCTCAAATATTTGAACGTTGGAATTATATATTTTTGTGTTTTTTCGATTTTGTATATTGACGTTTCTTGTGTATGTATATGTATGTATATATATATATATATATATATATATATATATTTGCATATACTACATGAATAAACTGTCTATCTATCTATCTATTTATCTATCATTGTGACGTCACAGTCATGGGCACAAGATGGCGACCTCCTGCACCAACGAAGGCGTCCTGAAACAGAATTAGTTATTATTATACGTTCGCAAATTATCTGAATAATCAAGCGAGGAATGTTAATAAAGTTGTATTGCCTGTATTTGTGGTGGCTGTCGAAACGCAGGGCAGAATATATTTTGTCGGTGAAATCATGTCCTAATTTTAACAGACTTCACACGCAATGTAAGTAGGCTTATGCTGTGATAAATCTACATTTAATAATTAGAATCTTTGTGTACACTTTTTTAAATTGTTGTTTTTGTCTATTGTAGTGTCCTGAAGAAGGTAATGAATAAAAGTACCGCAAGCTAGACTCCTGCTTAAAGAGAAAACACATAAAAGGGAGATCATAATCAGGGTGACCAATGTTGCCAATTTGGTACTTAAGTAACAAAATCCTCGGATTCGAAGACCAGAAGTAACATCGCGCCGGAGGTAACCAGTACACCTCAAGGTACAACCCTAAGCCTGTGTTAAAAATACGAAAATTGGCTTATCGACGGTAAAATATAAAAGGTACAAAGTAATTGTCGGGCATATCCGTCATTAAAGAACCAACCGTATAGAGGTGTTTCGGACTTATTAGTCCTCATCAGTACGGTATAGGCAAGAAGCAAGATGGAAGCTCAATGGAGAAAACACAAAAAGGAGACCTTAATCAGGGTGACCAATGTCGCCAGTATGGTGCTTCAGTCACAACATCCTCGGATTCGAATACCAGAAGTAACATCGCGACGGAGGTAACCAGTACACCCCAAGGTACAACCTTTAGCCCATGGTAATAATACGAAAATTGGTTTATCGACGGTAAAATATAAAAAGTAGACACTAATTGTCGAGCATATCCGTCATTAAAGAAGCAACAGTATACACGTGTTTCGGACTTTTTAGTGCTCATCAGAACGGTATAGCCAAGGAGCAAGATTCAAGCTAAATGTAGAAAACACACAAAACGGAGATCATAATCAGGGTGACCAATGTCGCCAATTGGGGCTTCCGTCACAACATCCTCAATTTCGAAGACCAGAAGTAACATCGCGTTGGAGGTAACCAGTACACCCCAAGGTATAACCTTTGGCCCATGGTAAACATACGAAAATTGGTTTATCGACGGTAAAATATAAAAAAGTAGAAAGTAATCATCGAGTATTTCCGTCATTAAACAAACAACCATAGACACTTGTTTCGGACTTATTAGTCCTCATCACTACGGTATACCCAAGGCGCAAGATGGAAGCTCAATGGAGAAAACACATAAAAGGGAGACCAGATTCACGGTGATAAACCGGTGTTAAACATATCAATCATTGCGAAAACGATCAATATAACAAAAGTAAATCAGTACGTAAGTAAATAATAAAAAATATTAAAATTAAATTAAATAAACAAATGACCGAAACAAATGAACGGATCATTGTTTCTCTACAAGTAAATGTCACTCTGAGCAAAAAGTTTCATGTCGACTAATTGGGTTTCACAATTCCTAAAGCAGTTAGAGTAGGTTAAAATACAATGTTGCTATTAGTTCAAACGGCTGTAACTTTTAAAAGAATAAGGAAAACAAGTCTATATAAAACTTTTTGCTTAGTGTTGCATTTAGTATGTGAAAAATGTTTTGCGGGCAAAAAAGTGGAATACCCTGGCGCGGTGGGGCGAATGGCTCTACTGGCAGTGTTGATCATACTGACTAGAAGGCCCGCAGTTCACAGCCAGGACCAGCAACTAATTCGTCCCGGCAACCAGTTGAACACCTCTGGGTGGCAATATGACTGTATAGTAGTGAGGGAAAAGCTCAAGGAGCCAATTGTGGCCTAGGAGCTGCGCGGAAAAACCACAATACTATACATATTTGAAAAAGTCTCGATCATGAATCGCTCTTTTTAATATACTTGTTTATTAATAGTTATTTCCGTCGATCGTTTATTTATGAGTCAGTTTAGTGAATAGGAAATCGTTTATTAAAGTACTCCATTAATGCACGATTTCTATTAATGCATGATTTGTTATAGCCAATCACAAGACGCAATGACGTTGTTTGATTGGCCAATCGAACATATGTGAAATGAAACCTTCCAATCAAAACATACCGCTCTCTAGAACTGTCAGTGTCAAGTTACATAAATTGTCATATAACCTAAAAAGACATCGGCGAAGAAAAATCTATGTTGAAGTCGCTAGAAGAATACGATCGACGGAAAAATTTTGTAACCAACTCGAATATTAAACAGCGATTAATGATCTCGACAATTAACGCGCTCGCTTCGCTCGCGCGTTAAACAGTCTTGATCATTAATCGCTCTTTTTAATATACTTGTTGGTTAAATAACTATTTTCCGTCGATCGTTTATTAAACAACTCTATTAATGCACGATTTCTATTAATGCATGATTTGCTATAGTCAATCACAAGACGCAATGACGTCGTTTGATTGGCCAATCGAACATATGTGAAATGAAACCTTCCAATCAAAACATACCGCCCTCTAGAACTGTCAGTGTCAAATTACATAAATTGTCATATAACCTAAAAAGACATCGGCGAAGAAAAATCTATGTAGACGACGCTAGAAGAATACGATCGACGGAAAAATTTTGTAACCAACTCGAATATTAAACAGCGATTAATGATCTCGACAATTAACGCTCTCGCTACGCTCGATCGTTAAACAGTCTCGATCATTAATCGCTCTTTTTAATATACTTGTTGGTTAAATAACTATTAATTCGTTAATAGCACACTTGAATGTATGGTATTACTACCTTAACGTTGCTGCTTACATCCAACAGCTTAATTTTTGAGTTTTAGGTTTACATGTAAAAAATCCAGTTTTTCAAACACTTAAAGCTGGCACCACACCGAATACACGTCTACTCGCTGCAAGGCGTTGACAAATATATCCACTTGAAAAATTATATACAAACTTTTTCTTAGAATTTCTGCCTCTTTCGATTGGCGTTGTTATTTTTTTACTGAAAAGTATTTTTTATTAGACAAGTTAATTGCTAAAAACCCAAAAAAAGCAGAGGGTAGATTTTAAGACACAGTGCAAGGTGCAAATAAAAAAAACGGACTCGTGAGTTTGTGCACGCTGTTTGTGCATGATATGTACGGTTGCAGACAAAACTGACCCAGCCCTGTTAGCACTAACCAGCTTGTTAATGATATTACAAACAGTGCGCTTTCGACACATATCAAGACGCCACTTGAAAAGTAGGTGAGTTGGCGCCCTTCTACAGAATCTACACATGGTACTAATTTCATAATACTTAACCGACGATATGGTACTTTACACCTGGAACCCAGAGATGCGCTCAGTATAGAATAAATAACGTTCGTAGCTTTATTATGCTACATACAACCTTATAAAAAACGGAACAAGCCATGGTTGTTAACGATCCGATTGATGTGAAACAAAAAGTAGATGTATTTAAGATATATTTCTGAATCTTAAGCAGTATTACAATCATTAGTATTACATAAGAAAACGTGACCCCCAACATTTGTAACTTCACGGCCACTGAACTCACAATTTTGCATTCCGCTGTACTCTCAAATGTGTAGGGTACAAACATCTTATTTGTGCAACATTTAGAGCTGCGTTTTTTTGTAGTACCTACGTATGCCCACCTTTCAACTGTCAGATCTATACTATCAACGATATCCTGAATAGCATTGACTGGTTGTCCGGGCTACATTTTGTATCGTGCCGTCCAAAACACGGGGCAGACAAAGGTCATTCGTCGGCAAATAGAAGGTGTTACATCTTTAACGATGTTCATAACTCCGTTATCTGTTCCTTTTTAAGAAGATAAATCTTAGACCACGCAAATATGTTGCAGAAGTCAAAATTAGTATTTACATTCTTTTATAAGTCACATGTTTACTATTTTCCGAAAGTGCAATTCAGTGCACAAATGATTGGAATTTTATGATGGTACCTAGTTCACTTGTACCGTAAACGTTAACAGTTAAATGTTGGACATGAAACTGGCATCTGTTCCTTTTTTTTTTCAGATAAATCTTAGACCTCGCAAATATGTTACAGTAGTCAAAATTAGTGTTTACATTCTTTTATGTCTCATATTTACTATTTTCCGATTTTCCAATTCAGTGCGAAAATGATTGGAGTTTTCTTTTATTGTACCTAATTCCACTATTAGCATAAACGTTAAAACTAAATGTTGGACATGAAACTAGTAGGTCTTCACAAAAATACATATTATACATATTTTTCCAAAAATATATTATGTTTTTCACCTCAAAAACAAGGAAATTTGAAAATTGACCAGGCAATAGAGATTTTTGCGTGACAAAAATGCTAGCAAAAAGCCAACGCACCCAGGTCACGTGGAACCGTCCGTAGATGTATTGTGATGTGCTTCCTACTCGCAAATATCATTTCTTAATTTGTTATAAACAAAAAACCTCAAAAAATAGTGTCTTTTTTTTCGTTTTTCGCTTGTAAAAACTTGACCGATAGAGTAATCTTGATGCTTACAACAGACGAATGGTAGAGAATGAAAAGACGAAAAAAATGAACTCTGCACAGACTCGATGACGCATCCAGGCTTGCCGATATATTGCATAAAAATATTCAAATCGCAATTGTGCAAAAAATAATCATCGGATAACGCCTGGGTTGTCCACACGTCACTGTTCACACTCACTTGTAGCGAAAAGCTTCCGCTACAACTTTAAAAATAGCGAAGTTATAAAGTTTTTAAGAAAACGCTGATTTTTCCGGTTTTTCCAAAATTCCTCCGTTAATATTAATTCAATCGAGTCTGTGCAGAGATCATTTTTTTCGTCTTGTCATTCTCTACAATTCGTCTGTTGCAAGCATCAAGATTGCTCCGTCCGTTCAGTTTTTACAAGCGAAAAACAGAAAAAAATACGATTTTTTTAGGTTTTTTGTTTATTACAAATTAAGAAATGATAGATGCGTGTAGGAAACACATCACAATACATCTACGGACTGTTCCACGTGACCTGGGTTCGTCGGCTTCCTGCTAGTATTTTTGTCACGAACTCAGTCATTATCTGCTCTATTGCCTGGTCTAAAAGTATTGTCATCTTAAGGGATATTCTCATCTCCTATTTGCCGAGTGCGCATACAACACGCCATCTGTCTTACGACGGGACATCAACACGAAGTGGTACTGTTGTATGCAGTTTTCTCCTTAGTAATCACCCACGTGGTAGTTCCCTATAACGCGTGGACTAAACTTGTTGTTGTACGTAAATTGGTAGAAGCAAGTAGTGTGTTTGTACTTTGTTGTGGTTTGTAGTGAAATTAAGCCGGGTTTTCTTTTCTTTTACCTAAGAATTTTAATAAGAAATAACAAGGTCGACTACAGCGCCTTTGCGTGCAGCGGTGACCGAGAAAACTTCTGGCGGGATACATATTCCGCGACGGGCATCTACATTGTTTCTCAGTCTCCTACTCCGTACTGTGCACAGGGCCAATAATGACCGAACAAGTAACTTAATTTTGGTACAGCTGTACAAACGCCACCCCACCAAAATTTCATATAAAAAAAATAAAAGGTCAAACTTGGGAAAGAGGCCAACAGTACAAAAGATGGAGCCATGAAATAACAATAATGAACAACGTTGGGAGACGCCTTCTCTCAACAAATGCGTTTGTTCATTACAATTTTGTACAGTTTTCCCAACTTTTCTATATAACAAATTTAGATAATAATAAAAATAAAGATAGGTGTTTTCAAACTCATCTTATCTGAAACACGGCACATACGTTTTAAAATTTGATGATCTGAAGATTATTTTCAACCCCCTCAAGTGGCCCCTAAGTGCAGCCCCCCACCAAGAGATGAAAAAAAAAATTAAATATTTAAATTTGGGAAAGAGGCCGACTGTACACTATATGGAGCCATGAAATTTCGGTTGTGACAGGACCTTTGTGGATGCAGAGGGAAAAAATACAAACAATAATGAACAACGTTGGAAGAGGCCTTCTCTCAACAAATGCGAAATATAAAACTTGTTGGGACATAACATTTGAATACAATTTTTATAAATTTAACAGATTCCAACTTTTACAACCTTTCTAATTAACAAATTAAGATAATAATAAAATTAAATATACTTAGGTATTTACAAACTCACATCTTCTGAAATGCGGAATACATTTTAAAATTTAATGATCCGAACATTATTTTAATTTTTTTTTGTTCAAGCGAATTGCAGTACATTTATGAAAAATACATTGAGAAATAGACAATAAATATTGCCTAAATTGCTAAATTGCCTAAAACTTTAACATATTTTAGTATTATTAATTTTTCCCCTCAGAATTGATTAATTTTAATTAATTTTATCATATCGTCGACGTTCTTGTTTTTCTATTCGCCTCAATGAACGAAAGAGTCGCCGCCTGGTTGTCAAAATGACAGTTATGGGTTGTGGGATATGGAGTACCTCGCAGTACACAAGAGTCGTACGTCGTACGTATGTTTGTCAACATTTAAATGAATCAAAAATGACAATTGCGACTAAAAATGACTGCTTGTGTTTGCAGTCTTTTTTCATAATATAGCTAGTGAGGGTTTATCGGTTTACAAATTTCCGAAAGATAGACAGTTACAAAACGAATGACACCATGTATTTAAAAATTGTAAATGAATTTCAAAACACATACGAATATGTTTAAAGCATTTTTAAAAAAGACCTGTTTTTCAATTGAGTACATGGGATACTTTAGAATCCTCACATTGCTTCTTCAAAGTCCACATGATATTAATATTGCAGTTATAACGTGAAAATACTTTCTGAGCAGTGGAATAACACCATCTTGTAGCCGTTCAAAAACATCTTTTGGTATAAAACGGAATGAAGTTTTAGCTCAAGATACGACAACAAGAATAAAAGTTGACAATGGTTGAGGTCGATAAGAAACTGTATTTTCTGTCAAATCAAAATAAACACCCTTTGTTATATCCTTTATGAGTTGAAAACACTCTTATAAACAACTAAGTACTCCTATTTCTTTATTTTATGTAGGACAAAACTCTTCAATGTGATTATCACTTTGTTCAGAGATTTTTTTCCCAAACTTGTTTACCGTTGTGCAATGGCATCAATTTATCGAAAGTACAAATGATTTGTGAATTATATTTGCTTTACTAATGTTTAAATATTTATATCGCCTATCTGCTAATTTTGAGGTTAAACACATCACGATTATTTTCACGCTAACCTAACCACAAACAATAACATGTCCAACCGCAAAGAGTTTTATCCCGTCTCCAAGAAGCCGATTTTTAGTCCTCGCTCTGAAACTACCTAAAAATGCTGCTGATACTAATCAAGTCATTTGAGCTATTTTTTACCGAAAGCAACGATGATTCTATCCCGCTTAGAATAGCTATAACATTTTTTGCAGCGCCATCTACATATATCGTGTAGACTGTAGGTGAATTATGTGGAAATGACTAACTACTTCACGGTTCTTAAAGAAAATTCTACATATTCATATAACCAACGGATTTATTAACTTATCATTTAATTGCATAGCCTTTTTAATATAATTTTTACCCTTCGCTATAAAAATAAACATCATTATAAGCAAAAGCTTTTCAATTTTGTTGGAAGATATTGTTTTAATGTTCCGTGTACTAGATCAACATAATAATATTGTGATTATAGATAACACATTATCGTTTCTATATGCAATGTGTATTCTATTATTCGGTTTAATTGAGTTGTAATTTAGTTGTTTCAAAGTTTATTAATTAATAGTTTTCTGGCTACCGGTTTCGAATGTTAACTCGTCATCTAGCCCCAACTAGGACAAACAATAAATACGTCGCAAGTATAAAAATCACTACAACGATGATAAATAATTAGCATCGAGCTTCACACATAAAATAGCAAAAATACTGACCGTCAATGCTGTACGATCGCGTCTATATTATAGGTTAAGTCAAACTTCTGATACATCCTCCAAAAAAACACTTACACAATCAAAAATAGTTATTTATATACCAAGGGCATTAACTGCATTAACTGTTTATGCCCCGAGGGTGACCGTTTAAAAAGCTCGAAAACCGATAGGCCTGAGAGCTTTTTAAGTCGCCAGAGAGTATAAACAAGTAAGTAATGCCCGTGGTACATACAAAATGTTATGTCCTCCAATGATTTTGTTCCTCCGTTTGAATAATATTAATAAATATGTTGACGTAATCAAGTGACATGCGTATCTACGCAGTTGAATAAAAATACAAATAATTCGGAGTTGAGTGATAATGCAGACAATTAATTGTCAAACAGAATAACCTTAATTGCCAATAATTCACGGTTTAAAATTTGCAATTTGAATGTCAAATATTTAAAGTACACTAGGGCCTCGATTTGCGTCGGGGTTACGTTCCGGGAAAATGCGACGCATATCGAAACAACGCAAATCGAATCACTTTTTTCCATAAGACACCATAAAAATTTTTGTGATGCGTTCCGCAGACGTCGGATTTACGTTTTGATATGCAATAATGTCTCATACAAACTATTACGGGTTATATTACCGTGGTGTAATATTACCAGTTATTAGTAAATATTACCAGTAATATTACCGGTAACGGTAACTTTACAGCCCCGGTAACTTTACAAAGATAACTTACCGTAATATTACCAAAAGTACCGGTAGTACTACCGCAGCTGTAACAGCAATGTTAACTTACCGTAATGTTACCAAAACTTACTGTAATATTAACGCCGCGGTAACTTAACAAAGGTAACTTATCGTAATATTACCAAAAGTACCGGTAATATTACCGCCGCGGTAACTTAACGAAGGTAACATACCGTAATATTACCAAAAATACCGGTAAAATTACCGCCGCGGTAATTTACCAGCGAGAATTTATGCCTCCGGTAACTTACGGTAATATTACCCCGGTAATGTCACCGTTCTGCATCTCTAATAGTCGCGACCCCCAAGCAGCGGAGCAAAGTATCCGCGACTGCCGCGCCGTAAGCAGGAGAAGGACAGCCGAAGCAGGTTGGGAACCGATGAATTGTAAACAAACGGACAAATCAACGCAGTGTGTTCGAGGAAATCCCTGATTTATTTCGTCTGTGAGGACGCATATCAAATCATAACAACGCAAACCAGATTTACGGTCCTATATTTTCGATCAACGCAAATCGAAAACAACGCAAATCGAGCCGACGCAAATCGAGCCGACGCAAATCGAGGCCCTAGTGTATCTGACATAGGTACCTATAACGCATGGCAACGCTTAATGCCCGCGCGGGCGTTAAAAATCCTTATGCCCTCGCGGGCATAAAGTAGCTGTTTTTGCCCCGGTATCTAAGATATAAAATGTTACTTTATGATGATGTAGGACATAAAATAAATTAATAACATTTTAATGTTTGTTTGTCTCAGATTAGACCTGAGTCCTTGCTTGTTATGCACACCAAATTTTAAACAAATTAATCTAAACATAACAACGTGACAGATTTTTTTTACTGTGCGTCGCCCAGTTGTCCGTCGCTTCGCCCAGATTACCGTGTCGTATACAGGTTCTTTTTTCAAAATTTTGACAGCATTTTGATGAAATTCTTTACAGTGTACTGACATAATCATGAAAGTCGTTAGACAATTACAAAAATTAGGGAACATCAAAAGGTGGGTTGAACTGTGGATAATTTTCACCATTTCAATGTAGGTACTAATGATGGGTAATCCGCAATAAGCCACGGGTGCCACAACTGGACGACAATAACTCGAACTAAAATCACGTCGGAAATTGTAGAAAACCACACGTTTCGACTTAAATATGCTACATATGTACGTAGATGCCCTAATCCGCGTCAGGGTAAACATTTTGTATTCTCGGAGGCGAGACGACACGTTGTTTAGTGGCGTTCGACTCGGTCCGGCCACTTTCATTTGAATATGAACCGGTCAAGGTTAGCTCACAAACAAGCACATCTACCGCGGCGCTACGGTCCAAAAAATCCACTCTACCGTTGTGGAGTCTCGACCGGACATACACTTCGTACCATCATCGTCACGATTACGACCTACCTACCACCAAGAAGAAGAACAGGTGCAATTCATTCAGACGCACCGCTATAAGTTCTCTCTTAAAATTAAGCTTTGAGTAGCAGTTAAACATAAAAATACAGTAAAAATGTGTATATAAGTTATGCAGATGGTAATGCTATTCGAAATAGTGCTAGTAAAAGTTGTTCATAATGATAAGTATATTAATAATTGCATAAATAAATTTCGATAAATTATGCTCTGGCTTAATTTATATTAATTATTATTCTTATAATGAGATATACGAAATAATTTAAGTACCTACTCCCAAATACCCCATACATATACTACGTACCAGGCAAGCAAACTAATTTGTTATCACTTATCAATATTCGAATTAAGGTTTGCTTTTTCTTGTGCTTGCTAATGACGAATGACAAAGATGTCTACTAAGTGCAGCTGTTACAACATACGTAACGTTCATATACAGTGTCCGACACTAACTTGGACACAAATGGGAAAAACTTATCAATTTTTCAGAAAATTTTATTTCAGTAAAACATTTAGGTATTGTCTTAAACCTAAAATGCAAACCTAAAGATATAATTATCTGCTCGCGTATACCGGGTGTTACAAATTGATTAAAGAGTAAAGTATCTTTCTTTTTAAAGAGACGCAAAAACTTTATTTTAAAAATGGATTTAACATTAGAAGGTATTAACTACGAAATTAGAAACACTTTTGTAAGTTTTTTTTTTAATCACAAGCATTTTTAACATTTTTATCACTATTTTATAAACTAAACAAGATATATAGTATTAGAAAACTAACTAAACAACACACCTAACATTTAATTTTTATGACTGACAACAGAAAGAAATAAAAACAAACGACAACAAGCAACAAAAACCGGAATTTATTTTTTTAAATATTAAAAACACATTTTGTTTTAATGAATAAAGAATTGGGAAAAAAATACAAAAAGTAATAATAAAACTATACAATTACTGTATTCAGATCGCAGTATGTTAAACATACGTTTCAAATTGCATCCCAAACATCAACCCTTGAAATGATCCGAAATGTGCATACGGAGCTAAAAATATTTTGATATTATGCATTGAAAATGCAACAGGCAACATGGAGTAAAATGTCAGATTGTGTTGTAACTGTTTTGATTGTTTTGATAATAAATTCCTGTTTGTAATACTCTTAGTATTTTTGTTTGAGCTTCTTATCTTGGTCGGCTATGTTTAAATGAGTTAAATGTTAAACTCTGTTGTTAATTTTGGTATTGTTTTTATTTTTTTAGTTTATAAGATCTATAAAAATGTATGCTCGTGATTAAAAAAATCTTACGAAAGTTTTTCTAATTTCGTATTTGATACCTTATAATGTTTCTAAATACATTTTTCAAATAAAATTTTTGCGTATATTTAAAAATAAATGTACTTTACTCTTTAGTAATTTTCTTACTTTTATAGTTTTTTAATACTTTTTGTAATTTTTTCCCAATTCTTTATTCATTAAAACAAAATGTTAGAATGTGTTTTTAATATTTAAAAAAATAAATTCCTGTTTTTGTTGCTTGTTGTCGTTTGTTTTTATTTCTTTCTGTTGTCAGTCATAAAAATTAAATGTTAGGTGTGTTCTTTAGTTAGTTTTCTAATACTATTTATTTTGTTTAGTTTATAAAATCATGATAAAAATGTTAGCTTGGGATTAAAAAAAAAATCTTAGAATAGTGTTTCTAATTTCGTAGTTAATACCTTCTAATGTTTTTAAATCACCTTTTAAAATACAATTATTGCGTATCTTTAAAAAGAAAGGTACTTTACTCTTTAGTCATTTTCTTTATTTTGTAACACCCGGTATACGCAAGCAGATAATTATATCTTGATGTTTGCATTTCAGGTTTAAGATAATACAGAAACTTTTTACTAAAAATAAAATTTTCTGAAAAATTGATAATAAAAAAAATTCCCATTTGTGTCCAAGTTAGTGCCGGACACTGTAAGCTACGTACAATGTCAAGAATGAGATTTACACGCTTTAGTGAATATAAAGGGCATAGGCGTTTGTCATAGATTTCTATGCGCTGAATACGCGTCCGAAATATGTTATTATGTAGTGCCATACAATATGGAAATCATTGCATTCAGAAATGTATCCTGAATAGTAAATTTGGAAGAAAAAACATACCATCCCATTTGGAAAACTTAGCATACATCCGGAACATAAAAAATGTGGCTATGAGGATTCTACGTCCAGTAGTTTATACTATCAAACAAGATCTCTAAAAAATGAACAGAGTTCGAGCAAAAGCACTAAAAGGCACTGATGCGCATATAATATCCAGGTAGTCCAGGTATGCCCTAATTGCCCTATGAGGGCAAAGCCGCGTCTACATTTTGATGGTTTTTAATGATTTTAAGTGACAATGTTATCGATAAATATACCAAAATACCCCACCAATAGTATACCGGGTGATTCAATTTCGAGCCTCACCATGGGGATCTCGCTTATTAGTGGAGATACAGCCTTTGTTTAAATTTGGAAAAGTTTCGTATTTTTGTGCTAATCAATTATCCGAAAAGAAACTTAAGCTATCATTTTTTATTTTGAAGATATCCATGAAAAACTGAAATGTTAACATATCGCTTTTAATTTTTTATTCAACACCAAATGTAGCTACACATTTGACACAAAAACATGTACTTTTTAACAAGGAATGCAGTGTCATTTTTTAATTTGAAATTACATCAAAGACGGCGGCGTAACCATGGCCAACGTTTGTTTTTCTAATGGGCGCCATATTGAATTTTGGCATTTTCCGATAGTCGTATTTTTCTCATTTCCGCAATGTATAACATGTTACCATTCTTTTTTAAAATGATGGTGTAATAATCAGTAATAATATAACAAGAGAGTGAGAATAAATTGAAAATAATTTGACAGATTGTTTGAAAACTTGTTGCCAGCTATTGCCAAATGGCAACAAGTTTGAACAAAATCTGTCAAATTATTTTCTAATTTATGGAACTCTCGAGTTATATTTGACTAGATTATTTTTTTATTCATAAATTTTTACAATAAAATAGATCAATAAAAGTATCATACAATTAGTGGAAAATTTAATTTAATTAATTATTACTTACAATATATGACAATATCGTTGAGACATTGTGAATATATTAAAAGAATTAACAATTTAAATTAGTACAATGAAAAACGCAATTATTAAAAATATTTCGAGACTCATACACTTATTTCAGACACTTATTTATTGAGGATTTGGAATTGCTTGTTATATTAGTGTTTCCTCCTGCGTATTTTCTCTAGGACAAGTATCTGACAGTTGCTAGGCAAATAAAAGCTACAGTGATTATTCCCGACAATAATCACAAGAGATTTATTCCCACTATAATAATGACATAATTGGTTGAAACTTACCCTTGTGACAAATAAAGAAGCATTTCATTGGTTTTAAGAAACGTCAAAAAATAATCAAAAAACGTTCATGTACCCAACTGGAGCTTGGTTACAGACCGTCGGAGTCGTTGCCAAGCAACGTCAACAAAACGCACTTGGATCAAGCGGCGCCCTCAGCGTTAGGTTGGCCATTTAACCAAATAAACCTTAATTGTGATTGATTGTGGATGTAAAATACCGTTTAAACCCGTCCTTAATGGTCGAATTATTTTCTACTCTGTATGGAAAGGCACGAACTGAAAAAAATTCGTTGGAGTTGTAAAGGGAGATGACTCTCTTTCGTCGGAGCGGTCACATATACTTAAACTGAAATGTTGATTTGAAAAACGGTGTAATATCCGATTCGGACGAATTACTTTGGACTGGTTAGAAGAATATGTTTGTCTATTATTTAAGCTTACATTATTTGCTTATCATCAAACATAACAACCGTGACTGGACAAAATATTTCCCCTCAGTTTAGCGAGGATGTTTTCGTCTTGGGGAGTTTGTATAGCTTTTAAGGCAAATCAATCGTTTTTATTCCCGTATTCGTATCTTCTAATTTGTCTCTAATAGTTTTCAAAATACGCTTTCACTGAAGTCCTACAATAAAGTGCTATATACAGATACATATGTCATTGTCGGATTGCGCGGTAGACCACTGCGTGGGCTATTGCAGTCATTTTGACACTATAAAATCATAAACGACAAGCATGCCAAACATGGATTCTAACAGAAAAAAAAAACAGTATCAAAGGGTCGAGCAGAACACTAAACAACAAATAAACAAAATTCCTATCATAGTTTCAACAATAAGACACCGAGGGCATGAGAAGTAGCCGACTGGGTACCGTTTATAAATAAACACAGACACGGAAGACCAAGAAAAAAGATGTCCAGATGAAGTAAAGGGAAATGTAAGCCCAGAGCGGTAGTCACTGGTCCAAGACAGGGCCAAATTGAAGACGCGTTTTAGGTATGCGTTTTGCGCCAAATAAGAAAACGAAATATTAAATTCAGATTTATATTTTTTTGTGTTACATACAACTTAACTTACATATTTGCTATGTTTATAAGAAGGGAGATTATTATTTAGTTGATGGCTTGAAATAAAGGGTTCAATTAATAATAACATTGACGATTTAAACAAATATACGTTCATAGAAATTTTTTACAATTTTTTCACCGGTCGCAAATGAATTTTCGAATTTTCGTTTGTTTATTTTTAAAGCACAATCTAATTACCAATGTGCACATCCGTAACATTTACGTTAATACAATCCATTGCCACTTGTTATCACCCTCGCATTTTATGAAAATTTCAAAACAAGTTCATTTATTTTTAAAGGAGTATCTTTAAAAATCCATCGTTAAGTCTGTAACATCAACAGTTTTTAAGTTACACGATACATTCGTAAACAAATTCCCTACTTTTTCATTACTTTTAACTGAATTTCTTGAAAATAGCAAAACGCGTGTTTTATTATTCGAGACTGCTCATAAACAACTACATACAACCACTACATCAACACTACTTAGAAAACACATCATCATTATTTCTTCTTCACTAGATCTTCGGAAAATCGTCGATTTTGACTTATTTTTAATTTTCTTCCTTTGTACCTTTCATCCTATTTTTTTATCATTTATGTCCTTTTATCTGCTTTGCCCTTTTTATCAATTGTGTCATTTTTGTGGCACTCATTACGGCTTGTTCTCGTTTTATCTCTCTTCGTATTTTTAAAGGTTCACTAACTTCTGGCTTGGATCCATATATGTAGGTATGTCATATATGCGAAAATATTTGAATTAACTGACTGTATCACGTATTTCTTTCCGATTGCATACTATTTCGGTTCTGTTCCATTTGATAGGTATATTAAACCGTTTTAACTTTTAAAAACACATAACATAACATAGAAAGTATGGAGCTGGAAGGGAAGCGGAAGCTCTACTATGCATCAACCCTTATGCATATTATCCTTTCGGCCCTTGCCGTCCTGTAGGTATTTTTTGCCCTTTTCTTTATTTCTTGATGGAACTCAGCTATGCAAATCGTTGAAAAGCGAATGTGGTCTTAAGACCTTTACGTACGCGAATGTCATCTCATGACGAGTCTTTATTACAACAAGAAACAAGACAATCGAGAAAGAATAAACCCATGGTGCACCTGTTCCATTCACGTGTGGTCCAAACAAACCAAAAAGAATTTCAAGCTTTAGCACGCGCACCACAACCTAGGGTAATACATCTTACCCCCTCTTTCAAAGAACTCACAAACATGGTCTTGTCGCGTGCTTCCTCTAATTGATTAAAAAAAAAAAAACGGTATACCTGAGCCGGCAGGTGTTGCCTGTCACTAGAACCTGTATAATCTCAGCTTCTAAAACGAAATCCCGAAATTTATTGCTGCTCGCTTCTTTTGATTGTGACCCGATACATTACAGGAGGTTTGCTCTGATTATACAGTAGTGGAACAAACTAGACACATAAATTACCCCGCCCTTCTCTACGCACAATTGGGCAGGTGAGAAAACATAATACAACGACGGAATCTCATTGTGACTCAATGAGATTAACCGATAATCATTGTGTATTTCAAGAGCTATAGGACGTAAATAACGATTTTGAATAGTTAAAATTTGCACAGGTAAAAATGGTTTAACAGTGATAACTGGGTAAAAAACATACAGGTGTCCTATGGTAAAGGCAGTTCACGTCTTCCTGAATATGTCTCAAAAAAATATGTCAAATAAATAAAAATATAATCAAACGTGTTAAGTCAGGCGATACAACTGGCCATGGCGTTAGCGTTAGAGCAACACGACCACTGGCACATTTATTATTAAGTTACCGTTCTGTTTCAACAAATATTTTAAAATATAAAGATTGAGTCTTCTTTATACCAAAAACCATTGATTTGTCAAACCGGAAATTGTCGAAAATGACCGGTAGGTAAGGGAAGGGTGCTTCAGTACTCTCAAAACACCGTAGAAATATACTAAGTTAAAAGTAACGAGTAACCATATGCCAAACTTTGCCTTTTTTACAGAGTTATCTGAGTTATTCATCTTAAGAAGTAATTAATTTTTCGAAAAGAATGGAAAATTTTACTAATGCGAAATTGTCAGACATGCATTTTATCAATGGTCAAAGTAATGGAAATGGTCGGGAAGCTTGACGATTATATGCTGAGTTGTTTCCAAGACGTAGAGTACCCCAGCACACAATATTTGCTCGTCTTCACCTGCGGGCGCCCTCGAGAAGTACGAACTGTGCAACTAGAAGAAGCAGTTCTCGAGTTAATTGCGGAGTCACCTGAAACAAGTACTCGAAAAATTGCCAACTTATTGAATGTAAGCAACTTCACTGTATTTAAAATTCTTAAAGAACAACAATTGTATCCGTTTCATATTCAACGTGTGCAGCTCTACTACCTAGAGACTTTCTGCCACGCCTATTTTTCTGCCAATAGATTCTTCATCAAATCGCTCGAATTCCTAATTTTTTAAAGGGCGTTTTGTTCACTGATGAGGCTAATTTTGGACGACAATGTATACGAAATTTCCCTAACAGTCACTTATAGGCTGAGGAAAATCCACATGGAAACATTGAAGCTCATTTTCAGCATCATTTTTCAGTAAATGTATGGATTGGGGTCATTGATGATCATTTAATCGGTCTATATTTCCTCCCACAACGACTAACAGGCGACTCTTACCTTAATTTCCGAGAGGAAGTGTTACCTGTTCTTCTTGAAGCATTCCTCTACAGCTGAGACAACACTTATGGTTCATGTATGATGGTGAACCAGCCCATTTTAGCATTAATGTACGTAATCACAAGATACAGTATATCCAAATCGTTGGATAGGTAGGGGAGGTACGGAACATTGGCCTGCTCGATCGCAGGATTTAAATCCTTTAGATTTTTGCATTTGGGGTTTTCTTAATTCATTAGATTATTCTACTACCGTCGAAAATATTGAAGACCTGAGGAATCGAATTATAGCCGGCTGTGACACAATAAGAAATATACCAGGAATATTTGCGCGAATACGACAATTAATGAGGCGCAGAGTTCAAGCATGTGTCACATCTGAGGGAACTCAATTCCCACATTTTTTGTAGCATCGCGCCTATTTAAAATTTTAGTAGTGTTATTTTCTGTTATTGTTTCAGTTTAATGTTATTGTATTAAATAGTTCATTAAACAAATTGAGATCATTAAGATGTTTTATTTTTTTTTCATAAGGACGGTGCCCCTATGACGAAAATGCAGAGATTTTTTCTCACAAATTGAACGAGGAATTCCAAAATGATTTTTAGTTTGAAATATCACAGTGGCGTACCATATTTTTCTTGAAAAAAAAAATGATGTCATTGCCCATATGCGCGCCAATGATGAACATAAAATTCTTAGTTGCATGTCAAAAAATGCGCAATAACTACCTCTTAAAACCCACCAAATTTCATTTGCATATCTCAACCGGTTTCAGAGCAATGAATAAATCGTTACTTTTAAAGAAAAACTTTAACACCCCATCCCGTATCTCAGAAAACGAAGCATTTGCGGACATACGTTTATATAGCAAACTGTCATTATTATCTCATGCAGAATCACCCCTTGAAGTTTGTACAACTTATTTACTAACACCCTGTATAATTGGGGTTATATAGTCCTATGCTATAGATTTTAGAACATTATGTACTTACTTCAGTTCATATTGTGATTGTTTATAGAGAGACTTTAATAATTTAAATAAACGAGTTAGGAAAACGTTTTAATATTTAAGTAAACAACACGCTAATCTGTTGATATTTCCATTTTATTTATTTGTTATTGTATAAAAATATATCTTTTAAACAATGTAAAACTAAGCAAGAAATCATTTTCCAGCTAGCACCTCCGCTACTGGAGCCATGTTGCGTTAATTTCGTCTGAATCATCTGCATCATCTGCAAAAACACATGCATTATTTTTATTACTACTTAGAATAAGAAAAAAATTTACATTACGTAAATATTTCGTTGATAACTGTATTCCTGACAGGGTTATACTTGTTATCCTCGATCCTGATCATAACGATATTTATTTCAGGGTATGTACTTCTGCTAATCTATTTGTAACATGAGTATTATCGTTAATTTTTCTACAATATTACTATTTCCACTAATACAAAGTGACCTCAGAATCGATATGGGTGAACCATTAGAAAGACATCAACGTCGTATCAACGCACTCTACAACTATTCTTACGAATTTTCCGTATACCAAATGAGTTAGGTCTTTTTGCATCGATACGTTGAATCTGTAGCCGGGAAGACTTCACCAGATTATTATGTTTCTAGTCTAGCTTGAGTTTGTTTTCTTTGTACGATGGAACAATTTTAACCTAAAGTTCTTTTTTATTCAAATCATCAAATGAAGTCTCAAATCTCTCGGTAAATGACGGCATCTCCGATATACCAGCGGGTGAATTGGAATCAGAACTCCGAAGATTGCAAAACAACGGGAAACATATAAAATAGTACTGCCTTTACTGACTTAATCAATTAAGATTAGGCAGTATGTCTAGTGACAACTTTCAAATACGAAATAGGTACCTCAGGACTTCTCGCAGGGTAAAATTTAGTTGGCAGATCTGCAGAGTAAATTAAAGTACCTATTTCCTACTGAAAGGCTTATTTGTCGTTTGTAATACCCGGTCTTATAGTTCAGTATAAAGCAACATCACAACATCATTGTTGGCACACTTGAAGACCTTCGTTGACATTGATCTTCATGAGCAGTCTCGTCAGCAACCATAACCAACGCCAAGCATGCTTACGGCCGAAATTTCGGTCTAGTTATTGACCCCCGATGATGGCAGCAGCTCATTAATTTCTCCGACGTTTTTATTTCGAAATCCGAAAATGCACCCGAGGATAAGCGCCCAAGCGAGTATGCGTGCGTACGCGTTCATATGTGTGTGTCGATCTAGTCTCGTGGTAGTCTCGTCTGCTGACGACGACGACGACGACGAGAATTCCGCAGCATCTGGCTTCGAGATGTTAACGAACCGAGCCAATTCCAACGGACCACAGTTGCCGCCCAAATTATCACCGCGTGAATCGAGAGACGACGCGAACTTGCTCGTTCCATTCAACTTATTTCCCCTCTCTTATATAGTCAGGCAGTTTATTTCAAGGATTATTTTGCATATTTATATAATAATATAAATTCCAATGCTTTTCGTAATATCATTTGCGAATTAATCCCAGAATATTCTAAAACCAGGTCGTCGCCGAAACGAAAACTAATCGTCTCCATTAAGGGGGGATTCCGGTTTATTGAAGAAATTTTTTTTCTATACTTACTTTATTTTATTATTTAAGGTCTTAAGAATGTGTGTACAAAGTTTCAACGCAAAATTTGCAAAATTAGCCAAGTTAGAAGCAATTAGCCGACGGCGCGCAGGTTCCAAAAATACGGGGCACACGAATCGGTCGGATCGCGCGCTCTATAATTTTGCCGCTCGAATTAAAATGTTTTCAAGCCAAGAAATCTGGCAGTGTGTGGTTTATTCCTCTGTGAAATTCTCTCGTGAACAGTCATGGATAAGAAACACTCAAGAAAAACTCCTTCACGTGCTGATAGACAACAAAAAAGAAAATTTTCTCCCGATATATTGTCGACAGCGGAAGACGAGGAAATTATAGTGCATGGGTTTGGAGACGGGATAAGTAGTTGAGTTTACCGTGAAATTTTCTTATTGTCATGCTCACAGGCATGGGTTTTGGGAATCAGAATCTAGCTACATGACAATTGTATCGATATACATTCAGGCAACTGTACTGGGAACATGATGGATCAACGGAAGAAATAGTGTACTCTAGTTAAGAGATATTCCGCGGTGCCGTGGGTTGGAGCGCTGGGCCCGATACGGCTTGTACATCGAAAAGAGTAGACAACTTTCTATGGTTTACTAATCACAAGACATCCAGACTGTTAATAATATGCTGTGTGGACCAAATTCTGTCATAAGATCTGGACGAATGAAAATCCCCAGCATAAGTACTGCCCTACGGGATCACAGAGTTGATACAAATGCGAAAAACCGAAGCCGAGAAAACTCTGGATGAACGCTTGATAAAAATGTTGAAAATGCCACCAAGCCGATTTACAACAACTTGTCGCAGAGAGAGTTGCTAGAACGGTGTTTGGGTGGAGATATTGAAAACAACAACTAAAGGTTCAATTGTACTCTGGCGCCTCGCAAAAAAGCATCTTTACCGTGGCTCAAAACTTATTAAAATTGCGGCTTATGCAGCAGCAGGAATTTATAATGTGTGCCAAATTTGGAATCGATTTATTGCATAGTCTCGCCAATGAAAAATTCTAAAAAGAAGGGTAATTTTAGAGGAAAAAACCGGAATCGGTGTACGATATGTTGACATTTGGTTTAAGACGCAGATACTTATTTTATTTCCACTACTGCCAACTTCGTTTCAATGGCGGAAGGAAGGGAAATTATATATATAATACAGCACTACAGGCCATCAAGGCCCAAGGCTTCAAAGTTTTTAACAATTTTTTTCCACATCTTCCTATCTTTCGACTTCTGTTTCCAGTCCAAGGCTCCTATTGCTGATAAGTCGACTTTCACTGCGTCCTGAAATCCTTTCCTGGGTCTTCCTTTCTGTCTTTTTCCTCCTACTCCGATGCTAAAAACTCTACTTACAAATCTTCCCTCTCCCATCCTGCCGATATGTCCTAACCATCTCAATCTTTGTCCTCTAACTGCATGCGAAATACTAGGTTTCTTGTACAGTTGTATAATTTCTTTATTTGTTCTTCTTCGCCAACCGTATTCTTCTGAATATACTCCTCCGAAAATTTTCCTCAGCACTTTCCTTTCCCATCTGTTCAGCTTTTCTTCTATCTGCTTATTTAGAATCCAGGTCTCACAGCCATACAATACAGTTGGTCGTACTACGGTTCGGTACAATCGCAGCTTTGAATATCTCGATATCTGCTTGGACTTGCATATTTTTGACAGTGCACCAAACGATTTACTACCCTTCGCAATCCTTTTATTGGTCTCAGATTCCTCCTTACAGTCTCTAGATAATGTTACTCCCAAATATTCAAACTGATTTATTTTATCAAAACAGTATTCCTTTCCTCCGAATGATTTTACTTTGAGTGGTTCGTCCGAGACTGAAGTTGCTCTCGTCACTTCCATATACTTAGTTTTTTCTTCATTTATGTGTAGTCCATATCTTCCTGCTGTCTCTTCTAGTCTTTTAAAAGCTTTCTGTACTTCCAACCTCGATCTTGCCATTAGTACCAAATCGTCCGCGTATGCTAAGCATTGATGTTTATGACTATTGATTAGCCCTGCCTTTTGCACCTCGCTCTCTCTCAGTATACCCTCAAGCACAAGATTAAATAAAACCGTCGACAACGGATCACCCTGTCTCAGTCCTCTTCGCACTTCAAAAGACCTGGACAAAAAACCTTCCAATGTGACTTTATTATATGTTTGCTGCAGCGTCATTTGCGTCAATCTCACTAACTTCTCTGGAATTTGCAATCTACCCATCGTCTCTAACAGCTTACGCCTCAGGATTGAATCATATGCTTGCTTGAAATCTATAAACACCAAATGAAGCCCCAAATCTTGATCGTACGTGTTATGCATTAACTGCTTCATGACAAAGATTTGGTCAATAGTTGATCTTCCTTTTTTAAAACCACCTTGATATTCACCCACCTGAGCTTCCTGGTATGGACTTAACCTGTTTCTTATAACTCTGGCCAGTATTTTATAAACTACATCCAGCAGAGCTATTCCCCTATAGTTGCTGCATATTGCCTTATCGCCTTTCTTGTATAATGGTACTATCACTGCGCAGGCCCACTCGATTGGCATAGCTTCTTCTCTCCATACTTTCAAAATTAAACTGGCTAATCTGGATTGGATTCCATCACCTCCTTCTTTGATAAGCTCGGCCACTAACCCATTCTCTCCCGCACTTTTGTTATTTTTCAAATTCTGTATTTCTTTCAAAATATCTTCCTCAGTTGGTTCTTCTACCTGTTCCTCCTCTTGGTGTACCACTCTATCGTCTCTTACAATTTCCTCAGCAAGCTCATCACTGAATAAGTTCTCAAAGTATTGTGCCCATGTTTCCAGCTTCTCTTCACAGTCGCCAATTGGCTGTCCTTCTTTATTCCTGAAGTACTGGGGTGCCCCTGTAAAAATTGTCTTCTTCTCTTTAACCTCCTGGTAAAAATTTCTTATCTCTTTATTTTGGAAATGCTCTTCTATTTCCTCCAACTGTCTCTCCATTAGTTCTCGTTTCTTTCTTCTGCACAGTTGCTTGGCCATCCTCCTCAGCTGGTTGTAGGTACATTTGTCCTCTTCTGAATTTGTCCTGATCAACTGAACTCGAGCATCTTTACGCAATTGCAGAGCTTTTAAGCATTCTTTATCAAACCATCTGCGACTCTCTTGCTTTTCCTTTTTACCGCAACATCGGTCTGTTACTTCAGTTATAATGTCTTGACATCTTCTCCACTCGTCTTGAACACCCTGTGCTATTTCATTGACTTCCAGCTTTGAACATATTTCTTTTCTAAAAGTCTCCTTTGTCTTTGCATCTTGTAGTTTTAGTATATTGTATTTTCTTTTGACGTTCACGACCTTCTTAGCATTCCCAGGTAATTGCTGTTCCACCTTTGCTACTACCAACATGTGATCTGTACCTGCGTCAGCACCCCTGTAACTTCGGACATCCTTGACAGCTCTTGCATGCTCAATTTGGTTCCTGGTCAAACCATCCGGCGATATCCATGTCATCTTGTGTATATCATTATGATCAAAACTGGTACTCACTATTTTCATTCTATTTTCAGCTGCAAATTCTATCAATTTTACCCCCATTTTCATTGCTTACTGCATGTTTACTCTTCCCTCCCGTAGTCTTTTTATACATCTCCTCTCTTCCTACTTTTGCATTAAGGTCCCCAATGACCATCTTAATATCGTACTTCGGTACCTTATCTAGCACGCGTCCTAGCTCATCATAAAATGTTTCTTTTTCCTCAACCTCTTTATCCTCTGTTGGCGCGTGGACGTTCAGCAGACTAATTTTTCTGTATCTTCCACGTATCCGTAGTTGACATATTCTATCCGTGATTGCTGTAAAGTCTACGACTATATCCTTTATTTTTTTCGTTACCAAAAATCCGACCCCAAATATTTATTCCACCGCTGTTATAATGTATATCCGTCTATGTTACTTATATCGGTATTCTTTAGTTTGGTTTCTTGAAGTAACAATAAATCCAAATCATACTGTTTCATAACTTCGATTAAATTTTTTATCGCGCCCTCTTCGTACATACTCCTAACATTCCAAGTTCCTATTTTAATCATTTTTCTCCTTTTATCTTTATTAACTCTGTTCTTCTCGTTGTCCCTTGTCAATTTAGCCAATTTCGTCGTCTCTTTTTCTTGGGATTCCTTGCTACTTAGTTTTTTGACTCCACTGCTGACCGTGCCTGCAGTTCTTCCTTATGCTTATCCCATGCCCACTCAACTTCATTGATTATTAGTTTTTGATAACCTATTTTCACTTTTATTCCCTTTTCCCTCTCTTCCATGGCGATTTCTCTTAATTGATTTTGAATTTTTCTTTCCTGGTCGGTCTCGTCGTCGTTAATATAAACTCTCACGTCTTTCAAGTGCCTTAACTTGTTCTTATTCCGCATTATCTTTATTTTATCCTGCATTGTTCCAAATTCAACCAGGTATAACTTCCCTCCCAACTTTGTGGCAGATTCCATTTTCACTTCAGTTCCTAGACTCCCATTAATGAAATCTTCAATTCTTTCCTTCAGTTCAGCCTTATCTTCTGTATCTATTTTCAAGCCTGAAACGACTACGTTTTTCTTTTTCTTGTCTTTTTCAAGATATTCTATTTTCGTCTTCAGTTCACTTATTTCTGACATCATCTCGCCGTTCTTCAGTTTGCTCGATGCATTTTGCGCCTTTAGCTCTCCTATCTCCTCCCTTAGCTTTTTCATTTCCAACTTATACTCGTCTTGACTCTGTCTCATCAACTGCACCTCTGCGTACATAGCTTGCATTTGCAGGGTCATACTATTCATGGAATCTAAGATTCTGTCCATTTTTTCAACACTATTATTACTACTACCACTCCCATGATTACCACCTTTTGCGCTCGTTTTCTCCATTTTCTTACTTCGAGTAAACACCTCAAAACTACCTTTACCGTTGTCCATGCTGATGCAACTAAGTTCACACTTACCGCTTAAATTTAATGGATCAATATTTCGTTGTATTTTGTGTTGCCTATTTACGAATCTACCGCGCAAAGAAACCAACCCAGATCAACTCTTTGGAGGTTAGGAATCTTATCGGTACCCACGCTTATTACTTTATTCACTGACACAGCTTCTCCAACCTTAGCAATTTGATTTAATTGATAAAACACTACCAATACACTCTTCTCAACAACACTCGTCGAAAAATTTGCTCGAAACTGCCCAAAAAATGAGTTTAACCTCGGAGCTGACTACTACCGACCACTACCATACACCCTATGTGAGGAAGGGAAATTAGAAACTAGAATTATGATCACACGGTACATATCAAGTAGTGTTAGGATAAAATTTCCGGCATGTCCCAAACCTGGCCAGGCCCGCCAGGCTGGACAGCCCAGTTTGGGCCGGCCTGACCAAGTCCAAGAGCCTGGTCGGCCTGTGCCATCCGGCCGAAAAGCCCGATCTGGTCCGAAGGCCAATGCGACGCGAAAGCCCGTTCTGTTCCGAAAGCCCAATCCGACTCGAAACACCGATCTGGCGCGAAAGCCCGTTCTGGTCCGAAAGCCCGGTTCGGACCAAAAACTCCACCGGGCCCGAAATATCGGCATGTCTCGGCTAACCCATGTATATAATTACGAAGCATGTGGTCCAGTTTGGTCTGATATAAACAGTTTTAGCCTTCCCGTCTGGTAAAGTATCTGGACAGGTGAGTGTTGGTAGTATCGAGACTTTTAAATTCGGACAAGCATAGTCAGGCAACATTATTGAACAAAGTTAATACCTGACATAGCTCTTCTATTATATTAATGTATCTACACACTACCGGACCAATTAAGTCAAAATCACGATAATGTAACTAATGTTTCGAATAGTTGATTAAAAGGAGCCTCTAAAATCAATGGCACTACTACTACTACTACTACTATTATTTATTATGAGAGCGAAATTAAAAACAAAACAAAATGTTCAAGTTTTTAATGATGGCTAGAATTTCAACAAAAAAGGTATTCAAGTCTTGCTATGATTTTAAATTTCAATGTAATACTTACTTTTAAGCAACATTTTCTAATCACATATTTCGGAAATAATGAAAACTATAGTTCTTTAATCTTTCGTGAAAAATAAACTTTTCTAAAATATTGATAATATATTGCTCCCATATGTGTCCAACTTCCTGTTTCTTTACGAACAATGTCAAACAACGTCCATACAAACAGTACGCAAATTAATAATAATAACGGTTAATGTTATCTATCGGATATTAATTATTATAGTGCTTAATAACGGAACCGGGTTTTCGGGATCTAAGCTAATATAATCGCCGGCAAATAGAGATTATTATTAGGGGAAATATTTCTTGCTGAGGATCTAGCTGTGTTTCTCTTGCCAACTATCACCCGCGCAGCGGCTTGTTTTGAGATGTACCGAGCAAGTCAAGATATAGTGAAAGCCGCGGATTTTTTTAAGTGTATTATGTAATCAGTATACTACATATGCTATTATACATTGTATTTTAAAATTTGCTGATTTGGCTGAGGCTGAGCCCGCGCCGCTCCGGTCCGATACTATAATATGGTTTGCAGTGGGGGTGCACGATCTTGGAAATTTGTGATCGATCATCGATCACAATTTGAGATCGATCATCGATCACAATTTGAGATCGATCAGATCAGTGATGGGCATAATCGTATTATTTTAAATTCATCATCGATAAAATACGAGTTTGGGTTGATAATTTATTGGGTTTATATGGGCAGTGAAGTTGAAGACGGGGAGAAACTGATATAGATGTATATAAAGTCGACTATTAAAAAATGGCTTCACTATTTATTGGGTTTACATAGGCAACGAAGTAAGTTGATGACGGGGCAATCTCGATTATTTCAAGAATAGATTATGTAATCCGAATGCGCCCATCACTAGATCAGATCGATCCGATCGATCTTTCAAATAAGAGGATCGAACGATCGATCGATTTTTTGCCCAACCTTACTTTGCAGTATGCACTCTGCTGTAAAGTCAGGAGAAAGTCTTAAACATTACAGTGGCCTCGGTGTCATACGCCAGTAGTGTGGGGCTTTTACCCACTAAAAACCGCTCCATTTCACTTAGAAGAAACCGTGGTTCGGTATCGCTGCTGTGTAGTGTGCGACGGCATCCCATGCCCACTCGTCCCTGAGCATGGTATCTACCAGGTTATCCGGCGTGGCGGATCTTCCGGTGGTCCTCTCCATCTCTATTCTTTCGTCGTTCCAGCGAGGACAGTGGAAGAGTATATGCTCGGCGGTGTCCTCATCCCCCTGGCAATGGACGCAGTAGTTATTTGTCGCTGTTTTGAACCTACCCAGGTAGGCCCGGAAGCATCCGTGTCCGAAGAGTGCCTGAGTGCACCAGTAGTTCAGATGGCCGTGTGGTCTTTTCGTCCATGCTTCCAAATCGGGGATCACTCATCGGGTCCATGCTGTCTTCCCCGTCTGGCTTCATCTCTCCTGCCACCTTCGCCGTGCAGCTTCGTCTGCTATCTTCCTTCAAGTTTCCCTGGGACACTTCTGACTTTGACTAGCAAGTCGACCGGTATACTTCAGGCCAGCACGTCAATGGCCACCGTCGAGACCGTACTGTACGCCGATGTCGTGAGTATGTTGGCTTTGCGGATTGTGGCCTCTAATTTCGGCTTATGGACCTGCCATCTCATTTCGTGTTTCCAAAATCGGCGCAGCGTACAGGACGATCGACATCACTACGGACGCGATTAGCTGCCCCTTCCGTTGCTTAGCTCCTCCCACTCTGGCCATTATTCCCGAGATAGCCTGCCAGGTGTTGGAAGCTTTCACCGTTATGTAAGTAATGCCCCATTACCACTCCGAGGTGTTTCACTTGTTTCGCTGCTTCCAGCAGTCTCCCCCCTACCGTAATGCTGGGACGCTGTGGTTTGGCCTGGTTGTGCAGAATAACCAGTTGGCTCTTCTTAGGGGCCATACAAGCCCCCTGGCCCTCCAAGTGGTCCGTGAGGTGAGCTGTAGCCTGCAGTGTCTCTTGCACCTCTCGTGCCGAGTCGCCCCTAGCCACCACTGCCAAATCGTCTGCAAATGCTACCATCTCGACTCCGTGAAATCTGCGCATGCGTAGTGTGCCCGTTCCAGCCCGGCCCGATCTGGGTCCGGCTCGATCCAGCCCGACTTCGGGCTGGACCGGACTCGGACTCGAGCCAACACTAATATCAAAGTTACTACTGATAAAAGCATGGCTAGAGAATGAAACTTCTGTAACAAGAATATTTTTCACAGAATTTAATGCCGTAATAATTGACGCCGTTTGTTTGGATGTAGCACAAGCAATTTAAGATGTAGATACTCCAATAGGTGAGTGTGTCTACTCTTTGAAGAGCAGTTTGGAATATCCCTGTTAACTAACATCTGCACCATAAAACACGGATGAAACACGCTAAAAACAAATTTCTTTTCCTGGCGATGCCGGGTGTCCCCACACCATAATAATACCGGATCACGGATTCTAAGTGACCATGATCAGCGTTATCGTACCTACCTCGCGAAAGACGGTAGATACCAAGTTGTGGAAAAGAAATATCAGCTTTTCGCAGTTTAATCGCAATTGTGGAACCACGCCAAAAAGTGGGCCCCATTCCAACCCCTCGAATTACCTATCCTTGCAAAGTGCCTGATTTTATGTGACATAGTGAAGTATATGTCGCTAAAATACTACGTTCGGGAAGTTAAAGCAGGTTGGCTAACGTTGTATAACTTGATTTCTTATTAACAAGTCATGAGGGACGCAGTCAAATGCTTTTGACACATCGCAGAACAGAGAAGCCGTCATCAATTGCTTTGTTTTTTGCCCATTAATTCTATTAGAGCAGAAGTTTAAAGCAGATGTTTAGTGCAGAAAGTAGTAGTATTAAGTATACAGACGGAAAGCCGCGCATGAACCATGCGCAGTTCTCGGTTCGCGAGCAGATCATGGTAAACTTGCAAGCAGAACACGAATGGCTCGCAAGCATGCACATTAGCAAGCAATCCACGGGGTAGGAGAGTATGGCGATCATGATGGTCAGTAGTTGTATTTTGACGTTCTTCGAGTACTACATTCAAAAGAAATAATTTTTTAATTGAAAGAATAAACATTCGGAAATCAGTTATAAAAACAACATAAAATGTCCAATGACGATTCATAAAATGACACCTGGAGTAACAGTAATTCACATTGAAAAAAAAGTTAAATTGGGGTTTGAGCACACAATAAATTAGCACATATATGGCATATATTTAAACAAGAAATTGAATAATATGTATAATGGTATCCTGGTATCGTTAATATGTATAATATTCTAGACTGGTTAATTAACTCACAAAATAAGTTTGTAGATTACTTAATAATTCCACGTTTAGTTCAAATAGTAATGTTTTTAATAAAATAACTCACTATTTTTATATATTAGTTCTACCATCCACCACCCAATATTTAAATCTTAATCCGCACAAATGTAACGGTACTAATTGATGTGTACCCTTTGAGTACAATATTCCAGCTCCTCGAAAAATAGGCTAATGTCTTCTTCTAATCCGATTGTAAATTTTCTTTATTTTATGAAGGAAGTTAAAACCAATCTAACCACAAAATATGTAGTTTTTTTAAATAGGATAATGGTAGTTTTAATAGACAGCCCAGAGGGAAAGATAATTGTAAATATCATGATCAATGATCACACAAGAAATTACGTCGGAAAGTTTCTGAAGAACATAATTTTAGGAATAACAAAAGTACATCGTAACGGTTTTATATTAGTAGTAGGACGAGAATTACCATAAAGACCTTCGCAACCCAGTTATCAAAAGTAAAATCGCGCTACCACTAATTTACTAAAAATAACCAGGACCCTCAGTCCGATGAGCATACGCTTTTATAATTACGCATAATAATTCTTTATTATCCCTATTTCGAAAACCAAACCGACCCTACTCCAATTTCCAGCATATAAAACATTTCAGATTATAAAGATCCCTAATATGGTCGCTACTAAAACTACCGACCACCTGCATAAATCATTTTAATTTCCTAGAATACCAACTAAGCAGAGCGGATCGCACTTGTTGAGAACTGGGAAGGCGATTCGGAATCTCTCCAAATTATCGAAGAGGCCCGCTTTTACAAGAGGCAATTGTCATAAATTATGACGTATCCGTGAAAGAATGAACACGCTTTTAATATGTCTAGCATACTAATTATTTAAATGCCTCTCGATGTCGGTCTAAGTAGGAATGTAAACTACATCGAGCGGATTGGTAGTAGGTCTCTAGCCGGTTGCGTACCGCTGCGTGATGTTTTATTTGTTGCGTAACAATTTAAAAATACTTTTAATACCCCAGGAAACAACCGAGGCGTGGGCCTCAGGCCATTCCGAGAGGTGTCATTTTTTCGGATCATCCTGCTTGCGAGTAGTAAAGGGTATCTCACGGCACTGATCCACTATAAGCAGTGGCGTGCGGTACATTTGTGGTACATTTGCGGTACGTTTGCAGTGGAGAATAAATATCAACACTTCGAAAAATAGAAGCTATTTTATTTAGTTATATTAATTTTACATTTAAACAGCAACAAAAAATAAATAAATACAATAGATAATTTGGTACGGGTCTATAATATTAATATTTAAATAACGGATAGAAGTTAAATAAAAACTTCTAATTATGCAAGAATATTTACTTTTGTACTAGTTTCGATCATCAGCTAACAGCCAGAAAAACACTACACAATTAGAAAAAAAAAACACTTAAATATGCCTTAAAAATGTATTAAAATGTTAATCTTTAAGTAAAACAGAATTATAAAAGGCACAAGATATCAGGCAACAGAATGATGCGTCAGTGATTTTTTATTTTACAATTTTCCGATGTATCTTTTGATTGCTTTGTGCTTTTGCTGGCTTTTGGCTAATGATAATCTGTTGATCGTAACTAGTACCAATGTATATGGCAAATTAAGTGGGGTTTAATTTCACTCGTATCCTTTATATAACAATATTTACTACAATATTATTTATATGATAACTGAATTCCTGCTTTCAGCATTTTAACAACATTTATGATATTTTCATAAAAATCCTGCTTAGATTGTAACTAACGTTCCTTCTCTCAAAATTACTTCCAACACAAGTTAAAAACATGAACGCCAAATGTAAAGTATGCATCGGAGCTACTGCACGCTGGAAATTAGTTTGCCCAAAGGCAAATTAATTCAAATTAACGAACAATCAAACCTGACCGAAATAAATAAAAAAAATCTTATCTGCCTTCCTCTGTATTATTTATTGCAGTTTAAAGAATGCATACGTAAAAGACCGATCAAAATTTGTTGGTAGTTCGAAAAGGAGGCCTAAGTTTGCAATGATTAACGTTCGTTCGTGGCTCGTGTCACGTTTGCACCTCTAGCCGCTGCACGCGTCAGCGATATGGTTCCGTAGTACCTATACGCACTGTCTGTGTATCAGTTGGTTCGAAAGATGGGACACCGGACAAACAAATTAGTGTGTTCTGTATTCAGTGTCTAGAATATAGTTTTCTTTTATCAATGGTAGAGTTCCTGATAGTTCATACATGATTTACATACGTATAACACCGCAATGATTCTTATATTCGGAGATTTTAACCCCAAGTGCATCGGTCGTCGCTGCACTGAGATGGCATTAGTCGCAACGACGGGTGTCGGGACGGGACCGCTCGGCTCTAGCAATGATTTGAAGTGAATGGTCCGGACAAGTGCACCGTAGTTATTACTCCATGTGGAGTAAATTACTTTAAATTATTATTATAACGAAATATTATGTGTTTATAGCATACATACATACCTAATAGGTAGGTATATCATTTTTTGGCTGGACAACTTTAATATTCTTCATTTTTTATTCCTAAATCTTAGGGTGTGCACAGCATGGACTCCAAACCACTGATTCCAAGTTTATTTTTTTGTGATCAAAATTTACGATCGATATGTTTCAATGTTCAGAATGTCATCCTGATTGAAAATAACATACAAGTAATATAGGGTGCCATTTAAAATTTTAATGATAACGTCGGTTCCGTTGCTTTAAATATTCATTTAAAATTATTTCACGTTTAAAATTTACATATTGAAGCATTTGTTCCATTCATTAAAATTCAGATGATATTTTATTAAGAGGGCTAGATATTAAGACTAATAAGATTTTCTATTTTATCATCGATATTTTTTGACCAATTCGTCCAGAAGTTCAGATAGTAAACAAATAAAAGTATGAGAATAAGAAAATGTTAAATTTATTTTTCAGTCATAGAAATAGTTAGACAAACTTTGCATTGTGATGTACATAATGTCTAAACATAACATAGTACCTACATAATAATAATCCTTTTTAAATTTTTATAGTATATTTAAAATTTAATTTTTTCCCCCTGCACCATACCATAAATATAACTTGCAAAGAAGTTTTGTTCTTCGCAAATTATTGACGCATCAATTCAAATTATTCTCGATAAATAATAAAATAATAATAGGAATCCTCTCCGTCATAGGCGCCGTTACAAAATGTTCCAAAAAGGTAAGCATTTTTAGTAGTAAATGCTGACGTAATATTAAGAACTATGCTAGAAACTGTATTGTAGCATTTTCGTTTTGTGTTATTTTACATACACCTTGAAATATCTCCGTCGCTTTGATGGTAGTGAGAGTTTTGTAGGTACACATTCTTGTCTGCTAATAGCCACGGTTGTGACCCGTGTATGCTCGACAACACTTACCAATTATATATTTATATTAATTTAATTTTAAGTTATTTTGCCGCCCTTCTATCGTTTATTAATGTAGTATTAGTATTTTATTATTAATAGATGTTTGTAGATATATATGATTTCAGCATCATTGAACTATTATTCTAGAATTTAAGATTTTCTATGATTTTCAAGCAATATTGTTCAAGAAACATGATCATAGAATTTTCAATGTTGTCCATTTTCTTCGTATTTTCGGTTTTAATCTTTATCTCTTAATAACTCGGGTGAATGCTAACTTATATATCGCCCTCTAATGTCTTCGATGGACACGAGCCAACAATTTTTATAGCAAATTAATAAATGATCCAAAGGCAATATTAGTTGGAATTCACTCAGTTGTAGAGAGAGAGAATGTTTAAAACCAAAAAGGCACAAAATGGACAAAATTGATAATTCTATAATCATGTCAATCGATCATCTGATACAATATCTTAATAACAAATTGATAAACAATAAAAGGGCTACAATATTATTTTCAAATTTACCACGTTAACGAGAAATAATTATTAAATATAGAGGAAAAGTGGATAAATTTGACAATTATATGTTCAGTATAATCGACGACGAAATATTTTTTTTAAATTAGTATAATTACTGGAACACTTGAACGGGGACAATGTTAGGTAAACTAACTAAACTAACGTGTTGGAAAGGAGGTTCGCTTTAATCGAAGTTTTGTAATTTTGGTACTAATTTTGGGCCCAGATTAGCTTATCTTTAATTCTTTTGAAAGCATTTGGTTCTAAAATACCTATTCTATGAAAGTTGGTACCATATTCAGGCTCTCTGTATAAATGTAAAGTAATGGAACCTAATAACTACGATTAAATAAAAGCCCAAACATAGTTATTTTGGACAACGGCAAACCGCCGACATATTGTCGTACTGTTTGCCGTTTTATCGCGTAGCGGTAGTTGGTTTCGAAATCCGGGGGGGGGGGGGGGGGGGGGGGAAGCGTCACTGCAGGGGCATCGGGAGGCTTGAATTATCTCTGTAGCACGTCCTAAATTGTTTCACTTTGGAAGCAGGCCGTCGGATTCCAACCAGATTGAAACCTTGAACTGCTAAAGACATGATGGGAAAGCTCATTTAAAAACTCTGGAAACGATGTAGAACAGTGGCGGAGCCATACATATTCAGCGGCCTGGGGCAAGTAAAATCCTCTGCCGCGTTGTTGCTCGGAAAAGGTCTGGCAAAACACGGGAGTTAGTGTACAAATCAAAGTCTCAGTTAAAAGGCTCCGGAATTTTTGTGAACGAGGATTTGACTTCGAGCAGGTACAAACTGTTTAAGGAGGTATGTGAAAAGTACGGTAAACGCAATGCGTGGACTCATGACGGCAAAATATTCATCAAGCTCAAAAACTCTAAAAGAATTTTAATAAGGTCTAATTGCGACCTCAACAATTTGCAACCTGATAAAACTACGTCCCCCTCATCGTCAAAATAGCTAATGTCAGTTTTGTAATGTATTTTTTTTTGTGAGGCACCGAGAAAGAACACTCTCTGAGGTATTTGCTACTTGTCTCAATTTGGAATTTTTAGTTATAGTGATCATTTTTTTTTTGTTGTTGTTCATTTAAGTTTAATATCAACAAGGATTTTGGTTTTGTTTCTGTTTTTTCCATTGTTAATTGGTAATTTAGTTAATTTTATACCAGATTTGTATCAAGCAGGTTTTTTTGGCTCTGTTTTCTAGTTCTTTTGTGTTGTTATTTGGTAGACACTATTATATAAGTATACACTGTATACACTGAAAATTCAAATATGTTACTGTTTTTTTGTTTTTTAGCTCTTAATTTCTAATGTTTACGTTAGCCCATCTGAATATCCGCTCAATATATAGCAAAGTTGTTGAAGTATCTGAGCTGCTTTCCTTGTATAAAATAGATGTTTTTGCCGTGACAGAGACGTGGTTGAGCGACAGGGTGTCTTACAATGACATCACAATTAACGATTACTCTGTTGTAAGACATGATAGAGAAGGCTATGGTGGGGGTGTAGGTGTATATATTAAATCTAATATTCAATTTGAATTAGTTTTTGAGAATGCCAACAAGGTCATGGAAATCCTGCTCATTGCCTTTGCCAATCGTGGTAGAAGCTGTCTGTTTGGAGTTATTTACCGTCCTCCACGTGCATGCGCGCGTACTTTTTTGTCAGAGTTGAATGAGTTGCTATCGGATTATTACCTTTTGTATGATGATGTGATGCTGGTTGGAGACTTGAACATTGACCTGCTGTCTTATAGCCCGGCGTCGGCAGATTTAATGGGAATTTTTGAAACATTCAGCCTTAAGCAGCTGGTGACGGTGCCAACCAGAATCGCAGGAAACTCATCTACTCTTTTGGATGTGGTCGTTGTTCCGGAGGATGTGAGTATCACTGATTGTCGTGTGGTGGACGTTCATGGGTTGTCGGATCACTGTTTAACTGTTTGCAGTTTGACGGGGAGTCAATTAATTTCGGAGGTGGTTACTCGTTCTATCAGAGATTTTCGACTCTTTGATCAACTCTTGTTTTATAATGACTTGTGTTCTGTGCCCTGGAACGACATGATATACTTGCCTGATATTAATGACAAATTATCTTTTCTTAATAACAACATTCTCATGTTGTTTGATGTACACGCACCCTGGGTCGGGTGTAGGTTTGGTCAAGCTTCTAAGCCCTGGCTAACCGACAATGTTCGATACATGATGTCGCTGCGCGATAGGGCTCTTGCGAGATTCCGGAGAACACATGACCCGTCTCACTGGACCTACTATAAATCACTTCGCAATGCAGTGACATCAGCCGTTAAGAGTGAAAAAAGGGCGTATATTAATTCCAGATGCGCAAGTCTAGGGAGTAGAGGAATGTGGCGAGGCTTGCGGGATGTGGGAATTCTCAGGCACAATCGAACATCATTGCCGTTGGATTTGTGCGATGTTGATGCCATCAATGATTACTTTGGGTCGGTTACTGGAGAGGAAGCCCACCTGGATGCTGATACGTTGGACTTTTACTCAACTAATCGAGTCGGTAGGGGAGCTTGTTTCTCGGTTCGGGATGTCACTGAGTTAGAGGTTGACGTTTCAATCCGCAAAATCAAGTCACAATCGGTGGGATTTGATGGTATTTCGGTTGACATGCTGTTGCGTTGTCTCCCATGTTTGTTGCCGTATATCACGCATATTTTAAATTATTGTTTGCAGCATGGTGTGTTTCCCTGCTCGTGGAAGGAGGGAAAGGTTGTGCCAGTGCCAAAGGTCTCAGCTCCTTCCCTGTATAGTGAACTTCGCCCAATTACGATACTGCCTGTGCTTTCAAAGGTGTTGGAGAGGACTATTGACCAGCAAATAAGGGAATACCTAAAAAAATATGAGTTGTTGCCCCCGTTTCAGTCTGGATTTCGCAGGGGATATAGCTGTCAGACAGCACTATCAATGGTTACAGATGATATCATGCGTGCGACAGATACTGATAAGGGGACTGTCCTGGTGCTTTTAGATTTTTCAAAGGCATTTGATACTATAGACCATCGGCTTATGCTAGCGATACTAGAATATTTGGGATTTGACGCTGTCTCATTAGCATTCTTTGGCAATTATTTAACGGAAAGATCGCACAGGGTTACGGCTAACAATGTTGTTTCCGGAAGATGTTTGGTGAAGTCCGGTGTTCCACAGGGATCTATATTGGGGCCGCTCTTGTTCTCCCTCTACACATCCCAGTTATTTTTGTTGTCAAATCCCGTGTGTTCTTACCATATGTATGCTGATGACACTCAGCTGTACTTGTCATTTGATGAAGACCGTGTTGGCGATGCTGTCGATGCGATTAATTCAGATTTGGAGAGACTATGCGATGTGTCAATCAGGCACTCACTTCGAATTAATCCTGCAAAGTCTTGTTATCTGATATTTGGCAAACGACGGTTAAGGCTGTCGATGGGTGCACATGTTGACATTTTTGTTGATGGCGCTCGGTTGGAGAGGAAAGAGTGTGCAAGAAATTTGGGGCTTCACCTGGACACCGATATGCGATTTAAGACCCACATAAACCACTGCATTCGGACGGCCTACTGCAATCTCAAGATGCTCTACCCACACAGAGGTGTGCTAACGGAGCACACTAAGAGATATCTATCGGATTCGGTTGTGCTCTGTCATTTTAATTACTGCGATACCATAGTGGGTCCTTGTATTGATAGTGATGATTGTAGGAGGGTTCAGGTTGTTCAGAATAGATGCATCAGATTCATCCATTGCTTGTCCCGTAGAAGTGGTGTTACGCAGAGACGACGAGCTATGGACTGGCTATCAATGGCTGAGCGTAGGGACTTGCATTTTGTGGTATTTGTCTATAGAATTGTACATACCGGTACCCCACCGTACCTTCTGGAAAGGCTAAGATTTAGAACGGATGTGCATAGCGTGAATGTCAGGCGCAAAAATCTTTTGGACGTCCCTCGCCACTCAACCCAATTTTTTAAACGGTCATTTAGTTACAACGCGGCGCGCTACTGGAATGCTGTAAGATTTGGTGGTGAATGGTGCACGGTACCTACGTTTAGGAGGCAGCTCAGATTTTCTATTATTAACGGGCGATACGTACTTTAATCTTTGAGCAAATGTTTTTAAGTTGTAAGCTTTCCATAGTCTACTTGATTTCAATACGATAATATATTATTTGTCAGTTTTGTAATGTATTTTTTTTTTGTGAGGCACCGAGAAAGAACACTCTCTGAGGTATTTGCTACTTGTCTCAATTTGGAATTTTTAGTTATAGTGATCATTTTTTTTTGTTGTTGTTCATTTAAGTTTAATATCAAGAAGGATTTTGGTTTTGTTTCTGTTTTTTCCATTGTTAATTGGTAATTTAGTTAATTTTATACCAGATTTGTATCAAGCAGGTTTTTTTGGCTCTGTTTTCTAGGTCTTTTGTGTTGTTATTTGGTAGATACTATTATATAAGTATACACTGTATACACTGAAAATTCAAATATGTTACTGTTTTTTGTTTTTTAGCTCTTAATGTCTAATGTTTACGTTAGCCCATCTGAATATCCGCTCAATATATAGCAAAGTTGTTGAAGTATCTGAGCTGCTTTCCTTGTATAAAATAGATGTTTTTGCCGTGACAGAGACGTGGTTGAGCGACAGGGTGTCTTACAATGACATCACAATTAACGATTACTCTGTTGTAAGACATGATAGAGAAGGCTATGGTGGGGGTGTAGGTGTATATATTAAATCTAATATTCAATTTGAATTAGTTTTTGAGAATGCCAACAAGGTCATGGAAATCCTGCTCATTGCCTTTGCCAATCGTGGTAGAAGCTGTCTGTTTGGAGTTATTTACCGTCCTCCACGTGCATGCGCGCGTACTTTTTTGTCAGAGTTGAATGAGTTGCTATCGGATTATTACCTTTTGTATGATGATGTGATGCTGGTTGGAGACTTGAACATTGACCTGCTGTCTTATAGCCCGGCGTCGGCAGATTTAATGGGAATTTTTGAAACATTCAGCCTTAAGCAGCTGGTGACGGTGCCAACCAGAATCGCAGGAAACTCATCTACTCTTTTGGATGTGGTCGTTGTTCCGGAGGATGTGAGTATCACTGATTGTCGTGTGGTGGACGTTCATGGGTTGTCGGATCACTGTTTAACTGTTTGCAGTTTGACGGGGAGTCAATTAATTTCGGAGGTGGTTACTCGTTCTATCAGAGATTTTCGACTCTTTGATCAACTCTTGTTTTATAATGACTTGTGTTCTGTGCCCTGGAACGATATGATATACTTGCCTGATATTAATGACAAATTATCTTTTCTTAATAACAACATTCTCATGTTGTTTGATGTACACGCACCCTGGGTCGGGTGTAGGTTTGGTCAAGCTTCTAAGCCCTGGCTAACCGACAATGTTCGATACATGATGTCGCTGCGCGATAGGGCTCTTGCGAGATTCCGGAGAACACATGACCCGTCTCCGGAAGATGTTTGGTGAAGTCCGGTGTTCCACAGGGATCTATATTGGGGCCGCTCTTGTTCTCCCTCTACACATCCCAGTTATTTTTGTTGTCAAATCCCGTGTGTTCTTACCATATGTATGCTGATGACACTCAGCTGTACTTGTCATTTGATGAAGACCGTGTTGGCGATGCTGTCGATGCGATTAATTCAGATTTGGAGAGACTATGCGATGTGTCAATCAGGCACTCACTTCGAATTAATCCTGCAAAGTCTTGTTATCTGATATTTGGCAAACGACGGTTAAGGCTGTCGATGGGTGCACATGTTGACATTTTTGTTGATGGCGCTCGGTTGGAGAGGAAAGAGTGTGCAAGAAATTTGGGGCTTCACCTGGACACCGATATGCGATTTAAGACCCACATAAACCACTGCATTCGGACGGCCTACTGCAATCTCAAGATGCTCTACCCACACAGAGGTGTGCTAACGGAGCACACTAAGAGATATCTATCGGATTCGGTTGTGCTCTGTCATTTTAATTACTGCGATACCATAGTGGGTCCTTGTATTGATAGTGATGATTGTAGGAGGGTTCAGGTTGTTCAGAATAGATGCATCAGATTCATCCATTGCTTGTCCCGTAGAAGTGGTGTTACGCAGAGACGACGAGCTATGGACTGGCTATCAATGGCTGAGCGTAGGGACTTGCATTTTGTGGTATTTGTCTATAGAATTGTACATACCGGTACCCCACCGTACCTTCTGGAAAGGCTAAGATTTAGAACGGATGTGCATAGCGTGAATGTCAGGCGCAAAAATCTTTTGGACGTCCCTCGCCACTCAACCCAATTTTTTAAACGGTCATTTAGTTACAACGCGGCGCGCTACTGGAATGCTGTAAGATTTGGTGGTGAATGGTGCACGGTACCTACGTTTAGGAGGCAGCTCAGATTTTCTATTATTAACGGGCGATACATACTTTAATCTTTGAGCAAATGTTTTTAAGTTGTAAGCTTTCCATAGTCTACTTGATTTCAATACGATAATATATTATTTGTCAGTTTTGTAATGTATTTTTTTTTTGTGAGGCACCGAGAAAGAACACTCTCTGAGGTATTTGCTACTTGTCTCAATTTGGAATTTTTAGTTATAGTGATCATTTTTTTTTGTTGTTGTTCATTTAAGTTTAATATCAAGAAGGATTTTGGTTTTGTTTCTGTTTTTTCCATTGTTAATTGGTAATTTAGTTAATTTTATACCAGATTTGTATCAAGCAGGTTTTTTTGGCTCTGTTTTCTAGGTCTTTTGTGTTGTTATTTGGTAGATACTATTATATAAGTATACACTGTATACACTGAAAATTCAAATATGTTACTGTTTTTTGTTTTTTAGCTCTTAATGTCTAATGTTTACGTTAGCCCATCTGAATATCCGCTCAATATATAGCAAAGTTGTTGAAGTATCTGAGCTGCTTTCCTTGTATAAAATAGATGTTTTTGCCGTGACAGAGACGTGGTTGAGCGACAGGGTGTCTTACAATGACATCACAATTAACGATTACTCTGTTGTAAGACATGATAGAGAAGGCTATGGTGGGGGTGTAGGTGTATATATTAAATCTAATATTCAATTTGAATTAGTTTTTGAGAATGCCAACAAGGTCATGGAAATCCTGCTCATTGCCTTTGCCAATCGTGGTAGAAGCTGTCTGTTTGGAGTTATTTACCGTCCTCCACGTGCATGCGCGCGTACTTTTTTGTCAGAGTTGAATGAGTTGCTATCGGATTATTACCTTTTGTATGATGATGTGATGCTGGTTGGAGACTTGAACATTGACCTGCTGTCTTATAGCCCGGCGTCGGCAGATTTAATGGGAATTTTTGAAACATTCAGCCTTAAGCAGCTGGTGACGGTGCCAACCAGAATCGCAGGAAACTCATCTACTCTTTTGGATGTGGTCGTTGTTCCGGAGGATGTGAGTATCACTGATTGTCGTGTGGTGGACGTTCATGGGTTGTCGGATCACTGTTTAACTGTTTGCAGTTTGACGGGGAGTCAATTAATTTCGGAGGTGGTTACTCGTTCTATCAGAGATTTTCGACTCTTTGATCAACTCTTGTTTTATAATGACTTGTGTTCTGTGCCCTGGAACGACATGATATACTTGCCTGATATTAATGACAAATTATCTTTTCTTAATAACAACATTCTCATGTTGTTTGATGTACACGCACCCTGGGTCGGGTGTAGGTTTGGTCAAGCTTCTAAGCCCTGGCTAACCGACAATGTTCGATACATGATGTCGCTGCGCGATAGGGCTCTTGCGAGATTCTGGAGAACACATGACCCGTCTCACTGGACCTACTATAAATCACTTCGCAATGCAGTGACATCAGCCGTTAAGAGTGAAAAAAGGGCGTATATTAATTCCAGATGCGCAAGTCTAGGGAGTAGAGGAATGTGGCGAGGCTTGCGGGATGTGGGAATTCTCAGGCACAATCGAACATCATTGCCGTTGGATTTGTGCGATGTTGATGCCATCAATGATTACTTTGGGTCGGTTACTGGAGAGGAAGCCCACCTGGATGCTGATACGTTGGACTTTTACTGAACTAATCGAGTCGGTAGGGGAGCTTGTTTCTCGTTTCGGGATGTCACTGAGTTAGAGGTTGACGTTGCAATCCGCAAAATCAAGTCACAATCGGTGGGATTTGATGGTATTTCGGTTGACATGCTGTTGCGTTGTCTCCCATGTTTGTTGCCGTATATCACGCATATTTTAAATTATTGTTTGCAGCATGGTGTGTTTCCCTGCTCGTGGAAGGAGGGAAAGGTTGTGCCAGTGCCAAAGGTCTCAGCTCCTTCCCTGTATAGTGAACTTCGCCCAATTACGATACTGCCTGTGCTTTCAAAGGTGTTGGAGAGGACTATTGACCAGCAAATAAGGGAATACCTAAAAAAATATGAGTTGTTGCCCCCGTTTCAGTCTGGATTTCGCAGGGGATATAGCTGTCAGACAGCACTATCAATGGTTACAGATGATATCATGCGTGCGACAGATACTGATAAGGGGACTGTCCTGGTGCTTTTAGATTTTTCAAAGGCATTTGATACTATAGACCATCGGCTTATGCTAGCGATACTAGAATATTTGGGATTTGACGCTGTCTCATTAGCATTCTTTGGCAATTATTTAACGGAAAGATCGCATAGGGTTACGGCTAACAATGTTGTTTCCGGAAGATGTTTGGTGAAGTCCGGTGTTCCACAGGGATCTATATTGGGGCCGCTCTTGTTCTCCCTCTACACATCCCAGTTATTTTTGTTGTCAAATCCCGTGTGTTCTTACCATATGTATGCTGATGACACTCAGCTGTACTTGTCATTTGATGAAGACCGTGTTGGCGATGCTGTCGATGCGATTAATTCAGATTTGGAGAGACTATGCGATGTGTCAATCAGGCACTCACTTCGAATTAATCCTGCAAAGTCTTGTTATCTGATATTTGGCAAACGACGGTTAAGGCTGTCGATGGGTGCACATGTTGACATTTTTGTTGATGGCGCTCGGTTGGAGAGGAAAGAGTGTGCAAGAAATTTGGGGCTTCACCTGGACACCGATATGCGATTTAAGACCCACATAAACCACTGCATTCGGACGGCCTACTGCAATCTCAAGATGCTCTACCCACACAGAGGTGTTCTAACGGAGCACACTAAGAGATATCTATCGGATTCGGTTGTGCTCTGTCATTTTAATTACTGCGATACCATAGTGGGTCCTTGTATTGATAGTGATGATTGTAGGAGGGTTCAGGTTGTTCAGAATAGATGCATCAGATTCATCCATTGCTTGTCCCGTAGAAGTGGTGTTACGCAGAGACGACGAGCTATGGACTGGCTATCAATGGCTGAGCGTAGGGACTTGCATTTTGTGGTATTTGTCTATAGAATTGTACATACCGGTACCCCACCGTACCTTCTGGAAAGGCTAAGATTTAGAACGGATGTGCATAGCGTGAATGTCAGGCGCAAAAATCTTTTGGACGTCCCTCGCCACTCAACCCAATTTTTTAAACGGTCATTTAGTTACAACGCGGCGCGCTACTGGAATGCTGTAAGATTTGGTGGTGAATGGTGCACGGTACCTTCGTTTAGGAGGCAGCTCAGATTTTCTATTATTAACGGGCGATACATACTTTAATCTTTGAGCAAATGTTTTTAAGTTGTAAGCTTTCCATAGTCTACTTGATTTCAATACGATAATATATTATTTGGGGTTCTCTGGAAGATCAGGACGCCATTGGCCAACCTGAAGGGAGCCCATTTGTTCCGTAATTTAAGATACTGCCTATTATATATAGTTATATTTTTTGTATTACGATTGTAAATTGCGGTCCAATAAATGAATTATTATTATTATTATTATTATTATTATCATTCTGTCAGCGTTATGCTTTCCTGTGCGACCTCTATCATCACTGTTCATCACTGCGTTGTAGTGTTCTACACTTAATTAAGGGATCTAAGTGAATTGTGATTCAATTTTTCTTCTTCGAAATTAACCTAACCCAATTTTTCTCACGTGCGTGTCATACCCGCTAGTTTTGGCAACTGTTCACCGCAGATGAGCACCGATTCAGGCGCTGATGCGCCCCAGCAGGAACGGTGGCTCACCAAGGATCGTGATAAGAATGGAGAATTCACCCAGGTCCGCTCCAAGAAGAGTCGTAGCCGAAGTCGCCGCGCGGAAATGATTCTAGGGGGCGTAGGGATGCGGCTACCTCAAAGGCCAGCATCGAATACGAAACACCATTGACCTCCAGGTCTGGTCACAGCAGCCACCCAGCATCGGGTTCGTCCCATCAGAGCACGAGTGTGACCACCAAACCCCAACAAAGTTCAGGACCGAAGGGAGGCCAACGACAGGAGTATCGTAACGAGCCCTCTCGCTCTAGTAGCGCCGGCAGACCCCCCATTCAAGTCGGCGTGCCCCCGAACCCTCCTCGAGGGTTAGCAAGTGGGCTAGTCATGGGACAACGACGACTCTGACAAGACATTCCTACAGGGAGGCGGCTACCAGTCACCTTCGTATAGCCAGCATCGACGAACGCAGCGCCTTTGTTAAAATCAAGGAGGTGAACTTCGTCGCCCTACAGGATGAACTTGTCAGATTCCTGTACAACGAGGTAAAGCTTAATAACCCGTTTATCCCATCTGGCTCCATGACGTTTAGGGGCAAGGTGAAGCGAGTCACCTGCGACAACGTGGAGTCCGTAAACTGACTAAAGGGGAAGTAGCTAATTGCACCTCCGTCAAGGATGCCGACCTTAGCATCGTGAGGTAAGAATGGCTGATAGAGGGCCTTGCCCTTCAGAACCCACACCTTGACATGCATGGTTGGTGCCTCTTCCACTACGAAGAGAACGCTGACGGTCGCCTCCCGTTTTCGGAGTTGGACAGAGTGACGCAGACTGGCTCCGAGGGAATGAAGGTAAGCTTTCGTTCATGTTTAAAAAACGCAGAGCCTTTGTTTCCACGTTACAAGACCCTGACAGGGTCTTGTAACACAGGGTCTGATGATATGGAGGACACCACTAAGACCGCCGCCGCGCCTCCACCAATCACGGAAATGGATACCGTCGAGCATACCGTCCCCGAGCCTAGCTCAAAAAATACAGGCCCTTCGGGTAGTGCCCAGCAGGACACCGCGCCACTGTCATCGCTAGCATCACCGGCGTCGTTTCCTTCTTCCGACTACGTGTACTTCCCAGTCCCTAGTCCCTAGTTTGCTCAGGCAAAACCGATGCCTCAAGGACTTTCGTAACCTTGAGGGTGGAGTGCAGTATAACCTCCATCACAGTCGAACTGCTACGGCGACTCTTTGTCGCCACCTCGACACGATGAAGACCATTTTGAAACCAGAAACAATGAAAACAATTTGTGGTTTGCTTTGGAATCCTAGTTGTTGAGCAACAAATGTACACCTTTATCATTCTGCATCTTCTCACTGAGTTCTAGTGTCATAATAATTTATCGGAGCGCATTAGATCGTGTCCCCATAATAAAATAGATTAAAATGGAGGAGGAGGGTATCAAAACGTCTATCCTGCTCGTTGATATATTGAGACTATTTCTTTTATAAAAATACATAAATACCGGTACTACGTAACTATCACTACTTGATTTTAAAATAATATATTTTTAATATACGGATCTGTAGGCTATGCTTCATATAATTTTAAAATACATTTTCAATAAATGGATCTGTAGGCTACGCAACACAGTTTCATGCCAAATAATCATATAAAAGATATTAAAACTAATCAAAAACCAACCTCACTCAATTGAAGCCCAGATAGTTAGCTGCACAAGTGACCTCGACACTAGAATGGGCGGAACTGTAAAGCAAACCGTCTTGGTACCGACATTTTGGCGTGCTGTTGTTGCCAAGGGCTCATTTTTTTCTTTACGTATAAATCATGCCATTTAGGAAATTATTCTCTCCAACACGGAGTTTGTATCAACACCAACAAATGTATTTTTTCTCTTTTTGTCAGTTATTTCAACATGGTGTTAATTTTCATATCATACCGCATTATATATCAAATATTTTCAACTATCTGCTATGTACTTAAATTACCTCCGATATTATGTGATAGTATGTATATTGTGTACCAAGCCGAGAAAGTGGTTCTTTTCCGGGGCGAGAGAAAAGTTGCACGAGTTGGGCACTTCTTGAGGCCCGGAAATCCACTTTCTGGGCGTGGTGCACACATAATATTTTATCCTACACAACAATATCGTAATAAATCACCCCTTTTCTAAAGAATTGTTGACGTTTTAATCCCAAACGTCAAACCGAATCGAAAACTGTGTTTTGATTGGACGGAGTTATTGCATTTTCCTGGCTAGCGCCGAAAAGTGTTCATTACAGGCCGGGCTGGGGCTGGCTGGCAAAAAGCATCTTTCGTGTCTCCATACAGACGTGAAAATGACATTAAATGACATTTTCGCATCGTGTAGGATAAAAATAAATCATTTTTAGCATAAACACTCAACCGATTTTCTGAGAAAAATTCACTCGTTTTTGTGTATGATTAACTACGTGTAAATTCCCTCCGGAAAATTTATAAGTGTAAGGCAATATTTTTCGTTATACGGCATTTTGCTGTACATCAAACTAATAAGGGACGAACCGTACCCACTCGAAGAGTGAGCTATAGCCGCTCGTCAAAACACTCTTGAAGCGAATAATAAACTCTATCTAAAAGTAGCTCATGCAGACCCTTCCTGAATGGAACACTACTGTTTCTATCCTTCAGGTGATTTGACAGATCGTTAAATATTTTAACCTCAGTAAACAATACGGAGTGATGGAATTTCGCATACCTGGGCAAGGGTAACCGCAAATTACCGGCAGCGCGCGTTGGGTGCAAAAGTAGAGGACGACCAAACCCGGCACGAATCTTCAAAACCGCGACAGGTTCCTCAAAAATAAACATATTAAAAACTGAGAAAATCTGCAACTTTTCAAAAAATGGTCTGCAACTATCTCTCCCTGTAACCCCAACAATAGACCTAATGGTTCTCTTCTGAAGCTTAAATATCAGATCCATCTCACCAGCCGAACAAAAGCCCCAAAACATTATACCATACCGCATCAAGCTTCCGAAATAAGCATGATACTCAGTGACAGCAGAAGCTTCATCCAGTTCGCTCGCAACTGCACGAACCGCGTAGTGTGCTCTGCCTAATCTCGTGAGTAGCTTACCCACATGGGAAGACCATCTAAGGGAACGATCGAGAGTTACGCCCAAGAATCTAGTGCTCTCCAGAAAAGTCAGTTCTACCGGAGACTCATTACAATCATTACCGCTGGAAAAATACATTGCCGCAGTCTTAGGTAAGTTCAACACCAGCCCATTCAAAGAAAACCAACCGCGCAGACGCTCAAGTTCGGCGTTTACTCTGCTGAACAGCGACGGGACGCTCGCGTCTGACCACACAATGGTTGTGTCGTCAGCAAACATTGTTACTTTACCGCTAATTTTGCAGTCGGGAAGATCGTTTATAAACAACGACAAATGGACAGGGCCCAAAACAGAACCCTGGGGCACACCACAGGGCACAGAAGCAAAACGCGAATACCGACCATCAACTGACATAAACTGACGCCTCCCGGGTAAATAACTCTGACACCACTGGACGGGAATTCCACTAACGCCAATGGAACTTAATTTACGCAGAAGAACTTCATGGTTTATGCAATCAAAGGCTTTCATAATGTCACAGAAGACAGCCACAGTGCACCGGCCCGCCGTTAATGCCGTTATATACCTCGAAGAGAACATTATAAATTGCATCCGCAGTACAAAGATCCATCTTCAATCATCCAAAGATAGAACTTCAAGCGACAAGAACCGGTATTCCGAATGAATCCTCTAGCTGAGCTCCCCCACAACTCTCTACGATTCTCTAATAATGTTATCGGACTGTGCAATGCGTATTCTATAATACTGTGACGATCTTAACAGCCGCGAAAAGGCCAGAAGTTCTGGGCTATTCTCGAAACAAATCATTCCAGAGAGATCCATCGCAGCGAGCGCAAAATCGTCACCGTTCTGGGCGAGCATGGAAGACTCTGGAGCGTTCCCGCACGGATCGATACGGGTATATAAGCGAGCCGTCGCTCGCTAGAGGACAGTGTTATTCAGAGTGCAGTCGGAGCACTTGGCGCGATTATTGATCGACATAAATAGTTCGAGAAAAATACAGTGAAGATAAATGTTTATAGTAGCCTTAAGTGACAGTTAGTTTTTTTAGTGTTCGTGTTTAATAATTAGGTAATAAGACTGTAATAGTGTTAAATAAATTAGTTGACTATTTTAATATACCGAGTGTTTTAATTCACACCTTAACGAACGAAAAACGCAACATTGGTGTCAGGTGTCGGGTGTGAATTGGACATTAGTGAAAATAAAATTGAATTGAATAAAATCGGACTAATTAGCGTGCGTGAAAATGGCGAAACTAGCGGACTTAAAGGTTAGTGAGCTGAAGAAGGAGCTGGAGGAAAGGGACTGCGATACGACGGGGAAGAAAGCGGACTTGCAGGAGCGGCTTCGTAAAGCATTAATTGAAGAAGGCAATGACCCGGACAACTTTGTTTTTGCTAGTGCAAGTGATGTCGGCCAAATGCTGCAATGTTTGGAGGCTAAGTTGCTAGAAAATTCCGCCGACCTGGCTAAAGTGTTAGAAAATTCCGCCGACCTGGAGGCTAAATTGCTAGAAAATTCCGCCGACCTGGAGGCTAAATTGCTAGAAAATTCCGCCGACCTGGAGGCTAAATTGCTAGAAAATTCCGAACTTATTACCGGTTTAAAAGGCGAGCTTGGGGAAAAGCTAGAAGAGAATTCTGCCAAGTTGGAAAAAAAATGTTAGAAAACAATGCCAACCTAAAAAGGGAATTACGAAGAAATTTTAACAAAATCTTCTACACTGGAGGAGCGAATTCTTTTGATTTTGGAAGGCAAGATCCAGGAAGTTCAGAACAAGATCACAACGTTGGACGTTAACACCTTCCAAGAGTTGCCCTATCAACCTTCAGCAATGGACAACAAGAGCAAAGTTAGTGGCAATCAGGAATCCGTTGGGCTGATGCGCCTCAAACCACCGCAATTTGATGGTTCAACGTCGTGGAATGTTTATCAGCGTCAGTTTGAAGCGGCTGCAAAAGCGAACGGTTGGTCATCCAGGGAGAAGGCGACCGCCCTTACGTTGGCTTTGAGAGGAGATGCTGCTGCTATCTTGCAAAGAATGTCCCCGGAAGAGCAAGAAGTCTACGACCACCTGGTGAGACACTTGGAGACGCATTATGGCCAGTCACACCTGGAACAAGTGTCTACCACACTGTTGAAAAATCGGTGCCAGAAGTCAGGGGAGCCCTTACAGGAATTTGAGGCAGATATTGCACGTCTGGTTCGAGTGGCATATCGTCGGCTAAGAGTGTTAAGCTGCTAACTCCAGAAAACCAAACTTTACAGGAGGGAATATAAACTGTCTAGCCTTATTCAAAATAATTTTAATGCAAAGGTAACGACCTTTTTATTTTCTTAAAACCTTACAACTTTTTGAAGCATGCACAACTTGAACCGAATGGAAATATACCTTTTATGACTAATGAAAGGAGATAGCAGCTTTTCATTTTTAGAAGTAGTAAAGGTTAGCAGGTTTTCTCACTGCGGAAGTTTTAAAGTAAAGTGGAAATTAAGACAAAAACAATAATGTTAACATAAATTATAATAATAATAATAAATTATAATAATAATAATAAATTATAACGATTCTAATAAAAAAAATATAACTTTAAAGTTTCATTATTCGTGAGGCAGGTTATTGTAATATTCGTGGTAATCCACTGACAACGAACTTTTTAAGTCCTGTAAGTCGGCATATTTTCGAGTGCTTATTTTCAATCGGTGTGGGTATAAATTATCGAGTTCTGTCCAAGAACATGTTTTGGTAATACTTCGAATGCGTTGTGGTAAAAGTTCCCAGTGATCCAAAAAAATAGTTTATAAAAAATTTCACCACTTGGGGAATATTTTAAAGCTCTAATGTCAGTTACCTAAAATAAGAAAAACAATCACGATTACAATTCACTAAAATTGCAAATTTTTAAGCTACCTACCTTAGCATCACCTTTCTTGTTTCCGGGTCTTATACTACCCAGGAACTTTACTTTTTGGAAAGATTTAAAGAAAGTATGATCCAAATACTTGATATTGTATGGACGAGGTTTTTTTCTGGCTACTGTGCAAATATGCGCATAGTCCGCCGGAACATTAATAGTTCGATTTCTGACACATTTTTCAATAGTAGAGTGCATGGAATCTACTTCCATCTGAGTGTGCCCAACTTCGCGATACTTTTGTTCTATTGTTATTTTGTGAAACATAGCTAAATTTAGTGCTGCATTAGAAATAACGCTATTTCTATTTTGGTATGTACATCCGTCGCTGTATATCACAATTTTGGGTTCTCCTTTACTGTAATCAATATTTGGTACCACATGAGTATCAATGAAGTGGGAAAAGCAAGAGGCGAATTCCTCAGCACTAAGTCCGCCTTCGCTTTCGTTCCATATATAACAGAATCCGTCTGCGTTCCGTAAATTGTAAAAACAAAGATTATGTACGCACAGCTTGGTTTTATAATACAAGGAGCTCACATTTGATTTAGGTGCCCTAAGTACAGCCTGAAGGTCGACTGTAAAAATATTAGCTTCGTTTAAGGTGTCCCTTTGTTTTTCTAATCTGGCTTCATTTTTTCTAGTTATATGCGACTGATACTTGGCGTCAGATATTTGTCCAACCTTATATGAAGAACAAAGCGCGCATTCGTCTTTTTTTGGTCTAAACAGAGCTATATTACGCATCTTAAGGGCATTGTTAAATGACGTTATCGACAATGGAGAAATATTCCTATGCTCGCACCAGTCTTTAATGTAAAAATTATAGAGCTTTTGTTGCGAAACCCACTCTGGCAACAGATATCTTTTGCTGCTAGAAGCTCTGCAATAATGGGACTCCATAGTAGGCAAGGAGTTAATAAAATCTAATAAATGATTGTTTTCTGCTTGAAATGGTTTAGTGTTTCTGTCACTCTTCGACCTGTAACACCGAGGTTGTCTTTTAGGTTCAGAAGCAAATCTATTCTTCCAATTTAACACGGTCCACCTTCCAATAGCAAGAGTATTAAGAAACATTGTACGACATACTCTGATTTTATTATCATTGACGCTTAAGTAATATAATAGTGAATGAGCTCTGCTAGAAATTTGTGGTTCTTTTCTATCTCTCTGTCTACTTATAGGGACAACCGTAACCGCTTTGTCGATATAGATTTTCTTTTCGCCCCAGGTAAGCTTCCAAAAGTTCTCAAATATTTTTATTCTTTCGTTTTCAGGAATAGATGAACATTTTATTATGCTGTTTCCTCTTTGTGTACATTCACATCGTTTCTTCATACAACGATTGTCCTTTTCTTCTTCGTAATTCCATTTCCCATTCATTTTTTTTCGACCATAATATGTTTTCCCCATTTCCCTTCGATGCTTATTTTTTTCAGCAAACCATGCATCTTTATGCACCTGAAAACGCATTTTACGTTTCTTACTTCTTTTAGGAAGATCGGAGACATCAGAGTCTGAATGTTCTGAATATGGCACTAGAAGAACTCGATCCCCATTACTTTTGTCAGATATGTCTCCAGTAAACTCAGGCTGCTGCATATTTATTTATTCGTTGCACCTGTAATACAAATTTGGCAATTCAATGACACTATATATTATCTCGACTAATTTTTTTGATAGAATTTTCAAGATTTAAAAGTGCTAACATTATTACAAATCTGACAACTTTGGCGCACTAAAATTTGTAATGAATTAGTTGATAAACTTAATGCTAAGGTGGTAATAATACATGTAATAATACAATAAAACAAAAATACACTTACCTTTCGTACCAACACCAACAACAACTATCAATTTTATTGAAAATAACCTAGAAAGGCCGCGTATCTTTGACAGATGACAAGCGGACTAGTCCTTACACGGTATGTTGGAGCGCAGATCACTGGCCCCCACCACGCGCGCGAGGAGATCGAGTTGAATCTTGTCCAGCATACCGTTTACCGTGCTCGCATATTACCTGACGGAGTTAGCAGTATTTACGCTTTTAAATGCGTACGCTGGAGATAGCAGGTTTACGCATCGTAGAATTAAACGTTTTGATGAATAATAAGGAGTGCGCTGTTTTGCTGGCTGGTACAGCAGAATTTGTAGATGTAAATGACATTGAAAAGTAAAAATCACGAAAAAGTGGAGTTAGCAGGTTAACACTCTTAACCGACGATATCCAGATGCCCAGGAAAAGATCATGGACCGTTTGGCGGTTCAAGCATTCCTGGACGGACTCCGTGATGGTGAAATGAAGCAAGCCTTACTACTAGCACATCCACCTAAGCTAGTTGATGCACTAACACGGGCCCTTGAATTCGAAGCTACCAAGAACACGAACAAAGGTCAAGCTCGTGTCCGACAAGTGATTCCAGGAAAGGACGACTTCGAAGAGTCAGTCAAACGGATCGTCAGGGAGATCAATAGAGAACGTAGCCGCCAGGACCGGAAGTTGGAGTGCTGGAAATGTGGCAAGGCAGGCCACATAAGAAGACGCTGTCCAGAAGGCGTCAGTCCCACTTCCGCCAATCCGGAAAACTAAAAAAGGTCGATGCGAGGGGGCAAACGTCGACCTGTATTCAGCAAGCCCCAGCAAATACCGCCCAGGTCTCGTCACTGCAACACCATGCCAACAGTGTTTTCGTCGACGCGTGTGTGGATGGAACCCTCCGCACTGTGCTGCTGGATACAGGTGCAACGAAGACAATCATAAGGCCCGACATAATAAAACCTGCAGCTAAGGTTCGGCAATCAAAATGGCGTCTACGAACAGCAACGGGAGATCAAGCAAAAGTGCATGGTGAAACAAACGTCATGTTTACCATCGGGAAAGCCACGTTTGACCATCCTGCGATAGTGGCTGAGATTGAGGATGAGGTGATCATCGGGACGGACATAATGGACACCAAGGGCTTCGAGTTAAGCTTTAGGCGGGGAGTTCTGCGGGTAGATGACAAGGAAGTTGTTTACATCGAGAAAAGAATTTAAGTGTTCAGGTCCTACTCCCGGAGGAGACACTAATACCAGAACGGAGCGAGATAGTTTTGGACGGCTGCATTGATGGCAAGATCACAGATGGTGAGATAGTCATGTTCGAACCCGTAATGCATGACGAGGCTGTTGGCCGAGGAATAGCGGTCGGAAAGGCCCTTGTGCGGGCTGGCAGGAGTATTCCTGTGAGGATAATGAACGTCAATCACTATCCTGTGTTCTTAAAGGAGGGCACGGAGTTAGGACACTGCTCTGGAGTGTCAGCGATACTGCGACAGGTTACGGCCGTGGAATCCAGCCGGGAAGCCATTCCAAAGGAATTAGAAGTAGTGGTATCGTCGTCAGGCACCGGTCTAAGGCCAGACCAAAGAAGGAGGCTGAGACATTTGGTCCATAAGTATCGAGATATTTTTGATACTGGGAAGAAAGGGAGGACAAATATAATCCAGCATAAAATCAATACGGAAAATGCTCGTCCCATTCGGCAGACAGCTAGAAGGTTACCGCTGGCTAAGAGAGAGGAGGCTGACAAGATTATTGAGAGTATGGTCGAGGAAGGAATCATAGAACCATCCAGCAGTCCATGGTCTTCACCGGTGGTACTGGTAAAGAAGAAAGACGGCTCGACCAGATTCTGCGTTGACTACCGGCTGCTTAATAATGTGACCAAAAAGGACAGCTATCCTCTTCCTCGCATCGATGACACTTTGGACACCCTGGCCGGATCGAAGATCTTTTCCACGCTGGATTTGAAGAGCGGGTACTGGCAAGTTGAATTGGCCCCCGAAGATAGAGAAAAGACAGCTTTCACGGTGGGTGCTGGATTATGGCAATTTAACGTGATGCCATTTGGACTGTGCAATGCTCCTGCTACTTTCGAACGACAGATGGAAACGATTTTAAGAGGACTGTCCTGGAAGACATGTCTGGTCTATCTTGACGACATTATTGTAGTAGGAAAATCGTTTGAAGACCACATGCGAAACCTAGAAGAAGTGTTCCTGAAGCTACGAGGTTCAGTACTGAAGTTAAGCCCAAAGAAATGTCATCTATTTCAAAGAGCTGTGCAGTACCTGGGTCACGTTGTTTCCAGTCAAGGAGTGGCGGTTGACAAGGCAAAGATCCAGACTGTCAAAGATTGGCCAGTTCCCAATGACAAACATGAGCTGCGCAGCTTCTTGGGATTATGCACATACTACCGACGCTATGTGAATGGATTTGCCAACATCGCAAAACCATTAACCAGGCTCACCGAAGGAGAACGAACATTCCAATGGTCCCAGGAATGTCAAGAAGCTTTCAATCACCTAAAAGGGGCTCTGATTAGCGCACCTATCTTGAGCTATCCCCTACCTGAAGGGAAATTTGTACTGGACACTGACGCTAGCAATGTGGGCATAGGAGCCGTGTTGTCCCAAATTCAGGATGGGCAAGAAGAAAAAGTCATAGGCTATTTTAGTAAAACGTTGTCCAAGCCAGAGCGTAACTACTGCGTCACCCGCCGAGAGTTGCTAGCTGTTGTGAAAGCGATGGAGCACTTTTACAAATACCTCTACGGAAGGAAGTTCCTGCTACGAACAGACCATGCAGCTTTAAAATGGCTCCTTCAGTTTAAAAATCCAGATGGACAAGTGGCAAGATGGATAGAGAGGCTACAGGAGTTTGACTTCGACACCGAGCACCGAGCAGGGAGAATCCATGGAAATGCAGATGCCCTATCAAGAAGACCCTGTCCACAGGACTGCAAGCATTGCCAGCGGGCAGAGAAAACAGACGCTGATTTGTTACGAACTACCATAGTCGACGATACTTGGCAAAATAGAGATCTTATAAAAGACCAAGAGGAAGATCCCGATATCCAGATAGTCCTAAACTGGATGAAAGAAGAGAAGAAGCCAACCTGGGGAGAAGTTGCCAAGTATCCTCCTAACATCAAGTCGTATTGGGCACAATGGGACTCCCTAATTCTGGAAGATGGACTCCTGCGGCGGAAAATAATTGACCACGACGGCAAAGAGGAAAGAAGGCAAATTGTTGTGCCCAAATGTCGGATTGCGGAATTGCTAGAGGAACTCCATGCCGGTGTGTCAGGAGGACATCTCGGAGTGACAAAGACGCTGGGAAAGGTGAGGGAAAGATTTTACTGGGTCAATAGCAAGGAAGACGTAAGGGACTGGTGCAGAAAATGCGTTGTATGTGCGGCAAGTAATGGGCCGCAGAGAAAGCAGAAGGCTTTGATGCGCCAGTACAACGTGGGAAGTCCCTTTGAAAGGATTGCTATTGACGTAGCCGGCCCGTTTCCCGAATCTGAAGCAGGTCCATCGTGGTCGTGATGGACTACTTTAGCAAATGGGTTGAGGCATACGCTCTACCAAACCAGGAAGCCTCAACAATTGCCGACGCCTTGGTGAAAGAATGGATTTGCCGATTTGGCGTACCTTTGGAGCTACATTCGGACCAAGGGCGAAATTTTGAATCCAGTTTGTTCCAGAACATCTGTAAGACGCTCGGAATCAAGAAAACAAGAACTACTGCGTTACACCCGCAGTCAGATGGAATGGTGGAGCGCATGAATAGAACCATTAATCGGTATTTGGCCAAAGTGGTCTCCGACCATCAAAGAGACTGGGATGGTTTTCTTCATTTGTTCCTCCTGGCTTATCGATCGGCCGTCCACGAAAGCACGGGAGAGTCTCCGGCTCGGATAATTATGGGAAGAGGACTCCGTCTCCCATGCGATCTGAAGTTTGGTTGCCCGCCAGGAACTGATGTCGCCGGGGAGGACTACGCCAGTCAACTGCGAAGAAGAATGGATGTCATTCATAGCCAAGTTCGCATTTCCATTCAAGATGCCAGTAATCGGATGAAGGACGCATACGATGTCAATGCCAAGGACCACAGGTACAATGCCGGTGATATGGTTTGGCACTACGACCCTAAGAGACGAAAGGGACTGTCACCAAAACTTCAAAGATCCTGGGATGGCCCATACAAAGTTCTGGAAGTTATCAACGACGTCCTTTACCGGATACAAAAGCCACCGCGGGGTAAAGCTCGAGTCATTCACTTCAACCGACTGGCTCCTTACTACGGAGACCACGAAGACGCGGAGCTGCGGCAAATCCAACCAGAGCCGGATTTGACATTCAACAAATTCTGGTGTGCTGTTATAGCCCTCAACGTCGTTCCCTGGAGAGAACCGTGGACTGTTACTTCCACAAGAGGTCCTGCTGCAAGAAGGGAGCTTTCTGCAGATATCGACATCCACCATCTTTGGAATCATTTCGGGTCGAAACGAGCTTAGGAGGGAGGCAGTGTGACGATCTTAACAGCCGCGAAAAGCAGGGTTGTTATGTTTTAAAACATTTGTTTTAAAACATGTTTTTAAACAAATGTTTTAAAACATAACAACCCTGCTTTTCGCGGCTGTTAAGATCGTCACACTGCCTCCCGTTGCTGTTCGTAGACGCCATTTTGATTGCCGAACCTTAGCTGCAGGTATTATTATGTCGGGCCTTATGATTGTCTTCGTTGCACCTGTATCCCGCAGCACAGTGCGGAGGGTTCCATCCACACACGCGTCGACGAAAACACTGTTGGCATGGTGTTGCAGTGACGAGACCTGGGCGGTATTTGCTGGGGCTTGCTGAATACAGGTCGACGTTTGCCCCCTCGCATCGACCTTTTTTAGTTTTCCGGATTGGCGGAAGTGGGACTGACGCCTTCTGGACAGCGTCTTCTTATGTGGCCTGCCTTGCCACATTTCCAGCACTCCAACTTCCGGTCCTGGCGGCTACGTTCTCTATTGATCTCCCTGACGATCCGTTTGACTGACTCTTCGAAGTCGTCCTCTCCTGGAATCACTTGTCGGGCACGAGCTTGACCTTTGTTCGTGTTCTTGGTAGCTTCGAATTCAAGGGCCCGTGTTAGTGCATCAACTAGCTTAGGTGGATGTGCTAGTAGTAAGGCTTGCTTCATTTCACCATCACGGAGTCCGTCCAGGAATGCTTGAACCGCCAAACGTTCCATGATCTTTTCCTGGGCATCTGGATATCGTCGGTTAAGAGTGTTAACCTGCTAACTCCACTTTTTCGTGATTTTTACTTTTCAATGTCATTTACATCTACAAATTCTGCTGTACCAGCCAGCAAAACAGCGCACTCCTTATTATTCATCAAAACGTTTAATTCTACGATGCGTAATCCAGCTATCCCCTACCTGAAGGGAAATTTGTACTGGACACTGACGCTAGCAATGTGGGCATAGGAGCCGTGTTGTCCCAAATTCAGGATGGGCAAGAAGAAAAAGTCATAGGCTATTTTAGTAAAACGTTGTCCAAGCCAGAGCGTAACTACTGCGTCACCCGCCGAGAGTTGCTAGCTGTTGTGAAAGCGATGGAGCACTTTTACAAATACCTCTACGGAAGGAAGTTCCTGCTACGAACAGACCATGCAGCTTTAAAATGGCTCCTTCAGTTTAAAAATCCAGAGGGACAAGTGGCAAGATGGATAGAGAGGCTACAGGAGTTTGACTTCGACACCGAGCACCGAGCAGGGAGAATCCATGGAAATGCAGATGCCCTATCAAGAAGACCCTGTCCACAGGACTGCAAGCATTGCCAGCGGGCAGAGAAAACAGACGCTGATTTGTTACGAACTACCATAGTCGACGATACTTGGCAAAATAGAGATCTTATAAAAGACCAAGAGGAAGATCCCGATATCCAGATAGTCCTAAACTGGATGAAAGAAGAGAAGAAGCCAACCTGGGGAGAAGTTGCCAAGTATCCTCCTAACATCAAGTCGTATTGGGCACAATGGGACTCCCTAATTCTGGAAGATGGACTCCTGCGGCGGAAAATAATTGACCACGACGGCAAAGAGGAAAGAAGGCAAATTGTTGTGCCCAAATGTCGGATTGCGGAATTGCTAGAGGAACTCCATGCCGGTGTGTCAGGAGGACATCTCGGAGTGACAAAGACGCTGGGAAAGGTGAGGGAAAGATTTTACTGGGTCAATAGCAAGGAAGACGTAAGGGACTGGTGCAGAAAATGCGTTGTATGTGCGGCAAGTAATGGGCCGCAGAGAAAGCAGAAGGCTTTGATGCGCCAGTACAACGTGGGAAGTCCCTTTGAAAGGATTGCTATTGACGTAGCCGGCCCGTTTCCCGAATCTGAAGCAGGTCCATCGTGGTCGTGATGGACTACTTTAGCAAATGGGTTGAGGCATACGCTCTACCAAACCAGGAAGCCTCAACAATTGCCGACGCCTTGGTGAAAGAATGGATTTGCCGATTTGGCGTACCTTTGGAGCTACATTCGGACCAAGGGCGAAATTTTGAATCCAGTTTGTTCCAGAACATCTGTAAGACGCTCGGAATCAAGAAAACAAGAACTACTGCGTTACACCCGCAGTCAGATGGAATGGTGGAGCGCATGAATAGAACCATTAATCGGTATTTGGCCAAAGTGGTCTCCGACCATCAAAGAGACTGGGATGGTTTTCTTCATTTGTTCCTCCTGGCTTATCGATCGGCCGTCCACGAAAGCACGGGAGAGTCTCCGGCTCGGATAATTATGGGAAGAGGACTCCGTCTCCCATGCGATCTGAAGTTTGGTTGCCCGCCAGGAACTGATGTCGCCGGGGAGGACTACGCCAGTCAACTGCGAAGAAGAATGGATGTCATTCATAGCCAAGTTCGCATTTCCATTCAAGATGCCAGTAATCGGATGAAGGACGCATACGATGTCAATGCCAAGGACCACAGGTACAATGCCGGTGATATGGTTTGGCACTACGACCCTAAGAGACGAAAGGGACTGTCACCAAAACTTCAAAGATCCTGGGATGGCCCATACAAAGTTCTGGAAGTTATCAACGACGTCCTTTACCGGATACAAAAGCCACCGCGGGGTAAAGCTCGAGTCATTCACTTCAACCGACTGGCTCCTTACTACGGAGACCACGAAGACGCGGAGCTGCGGCAAATCCAACCAGAGCCGGATTTGACATTCAACAAATTCTGGTGTGCTGTTATAGCCCTCAACGTCGTTCCCTGGAGAGAACCGTGGACTGTTACTTCCACAAGAGGTCCTGCTGCAAGAAGGGAGCTTTCTGCAGATATCGACATCCACCATCTTTGGAATCATTTCGGGTCGAAACGAGCTTAGGAGGGAGGCAGTGTGACGATCTTAACAGCCGCGAAAAGCAGGGTTGTTATGTTTTAAAACATTTGTTTTAAAACATGTTTTTAAACATGTTTTAAAACAAATATTTTGTTTTAAATCATTTTATTTAAAACATGTTTTAAAACAGTTTGTTTTAAATCTATAAAAAAAATTGTTTTAAATATGTTTTAAAAGAAATATTTTGTTTTAAACATGTTTAAAATAGTTTGTTTTAATGAATAAAAAAATTGCTTTAAACATGTTTCAAAATAAATATTTTGTTTTAAACGGACCTCAAAAGAAAGTCTTATCAGTTCGCATATAAACTACATTTTGTCTAATGAGTAAACTGCTTTGTGTTTGCCGCCTTCCTTGTGTTCTGTGCGGACGCCGACGTAAGAAAAAGTAACGCGTACGTATAAGGTATAAACCGAAATAGCGGTAACGTAACATACAAAGCGGTGTTTCTCATGTAGTACATAATTAGATATATAGCTGATGGTTCGTGCCTCAATATTCTCAACAAGTGTGAAAACAAAACAAGAAAAAGTCATTCGCACAATAGATTTAACTCCACTGGGAACTGGGGTATGTAAAAACGCCGATCAACATGTTTACAAATAAAAGAATTGCGTGATTTAAAACATATTTAAAACAATTTTTATTCCTTATTTATAACATGTTTTTTTTGGTGATTTAAAACATGTTTTTTTTTTCATGTTTAAAACATGTTTTTTTTGCGAAGTGTTTAAAAACATTGTTTCGTGTTTAAAAACATTTTTTATAAAAAAAACATGTTTGTTTTGTTCAAAATAAAAAAAAAAACGTTTTTTATAACAACCCTGGCGAAAAGGTCAGAAGTTCTGGGCTATTCTCGAAACAAATCATTCCAGAGAGATCCATCGCAGCGAGCGCAAAATCGTCACAGTTCTGGGCGAGCATGGAAGACTCTGGAGCGTTCCCGCACGGATCGATACGGGTATATCAGCGAGCCGTCGCTCGCTAGAGGACAGTGTTATTCAGAGTGCAGTCGGAGCACTTGGCGCGATTATTGATCGACATAAATAGTTCGAAATAAATACAGTGAAGATAAATGTTTATAGTAGCATTAAGTGACAGTTAGTTTTTTTAGTGTTCGTGTTTAATAATTAGGTAATAAGACTGTAATAGTGTTAAATAAATTAGTTGACTATTTTAATATACCGAGTGTTTTAATTCACACCTTAACGAACGAAAAACGCAACAATACTGTTGCTTGGCCAATAATATTACCTTCAATACAGATTTGTAGAAACAGATTAGAAACATAATTATTAAAGTTCGGACATATAGGAAATTTTCGCAAATACAATAAACTTCGTTTATTTCGACATGTAATTTTTATCAACCATCCTTTTCTCCTAATTGATGCTTTTATTCTCCTCATTGGAAATGCCACCCTGTAAACTCTAGAAGGCCCATTTACATAGTTAAATATCTTTCATTAACTGTTCCCATGCCTCGAAAATCCTCACGTCCACACATTCCGACAAACCTACTAAATCCAGCGCTCAGACTCGGACGACAAACGCATCCCGTCTTCATAACACATGCGCTCACACCGTAGTGTGGCCAACACATACTCATCATGATCCGAGAGACCAGTCGACCTCACCGTAACATTCACCATTTCATTCTGATTAGTAGCAAAGTAATCGAGAATTGGACCGAAATGAGCAGTAATATAACTGGGCGACCGCACCATCATATCAATGCCAAACTCAACAAATAGGAGTCGTATAGATCTTGATGCCATCTCACACGCAAAGTTACTATTGAAACCTCCGCAGAGAATCACTCCCGCAGACACTGGCAAGCAGTTCAACAACACATACAATCTCTCAACAAATACGGTAACACCCTGTACACCCGTTGCTGGTGATCTATACAAACAAAACACATATGATTTTAAACTGGACAAATAAATTCCCGAGAATGCAAACAATTTCTCTTCAATGAGATAATGATTTTACATAGAACCTACATGGTTGTTGCTTAAAATTAAAATATAATAATTGAAACTAATGCGTGGAAATTTAAACCATAATGATTAAAGACTATATTTGCAATTTTTTGCGCGGAATTTAGACGTATCCTTTCAACTAGATTAATAAACTCTCTAATAGAGATTGGATTTACAAGTAACCGACTGTGCCGATCTGATCTGTAAATAAAACCGTTATATTATAGATTACAGATCGGTCGTTGGGATTATATTGGGGTCCTTTTAGGTCTTTGAGGCGCCGCTAGTGCCTAGTGCCTACTGAGAATATCCACTTGGAAATACGCTTTTGGCTAGCCGAAGTGCCGAACCGAAACTTACTGCGGCAGGGTCTAAAATAGAACATGACTGTGCAAGAATTTCGTCGAGAGAGTTTGATTGGGAGATGATCGTTATTCCGTATTAAATGGAAAAATGTGGCCATAGAAACGTTCCTTATATCTCATAATATAACTGAAAGCTGCTAGTAGAATAGTTGAAATTATAGATAAATAATAATCTAATGAGTAGATCAGCGAACAATCTTCTTAATAATAATCTGCTTAATAATGCTTGAAGTTACAGAGAGCAAACATTGTGTAAAGAATGTGTTCTGGCTTATCTTAATAATAAGTTGGTTTCGAGGTGTATCTAATTTACAACGATTGTTAATATAAACTATCTCACAGAATCTGATTTGATTTTTTTACAGACTGATTGATTGACATATTATCTACGTATGTCCCCGGATCGAGTTACAGAGAGGAAGAACATTTTTATTACTGATTTTTCTATCTCCATTGAATTAATTCGTCGGATATGTTCAAAATTCCAAAACCGCACGAAATTTAATTTATACTTTCTATAGAAATTAACTATAGAAATTATTTAATAACTCCCAATTTTATGTAAACATTGGACTTCAAATAATCATAGTAACACAAATTTTATTCATGAAATATGTAGTATAATATACAGTGTGTCTCACGGGACGTTGGATTGTATGGGTACTTTTGTTATTAATAGACATAGAAAGTCGGTTAAATAGGCAAAGTAGTGCATACTTATGTGCTCTTTCATAACCTGTTCAGAAAACAGTTAAATTCCAAATCGTTTCGAGGCTATTTTGAAAAAACTAAAAATGTAATTTTTAATTATGGTCATAACTTCTTTATTTGTGATCCCATCAAAAAAGCGTTTGGACATTATAAAGGCACTTTTTTGTCTACAATTTGAGTATGTCAGTTTAAAAATGTTTTCGCCAATGAATTCGTCAGAAACAAACGAAACTTTTGTTTTTGTTATGGACGCTTGGTTTTGTACATGTTTCGATTGAGAATTTTTTTCTGAGTAATTTCGTATGCCACTTGCCATATTTAGAATACAATAAACCGACAAAATTGGAGTTTTTATTTAATATCTGAAATGATCGCATGGTGCCATGAAAAACTCTCCAACGTTGCCAAAATTATAAACACCATACATCTTATTTATTTTTTGAGTCACTCCATAGATAAATATCACAAGGGGGTAAATTCCGGCAATCTTGGTGGCTATGATACTTCTGAATAGGTTGCAATATTACTCTCCGTTTATGTCTTATATATAAATAGTTCCTCACGATTCGGGCATTATGTGTAGGTGCTTCGTCTTGTTGACACCACATACATTGTTGTAACGCCAACGGTATTCGTCCATTCTTTCTTCCACGTCCTCAGAGAGCAATATTGCCGATACATATCCGAAGTTAAATTTTTGTTATAACAAATTGGTCCGGTTAATCGGTTGGCCACTATGCCGCACCATACAAAACCAAACCACACCTGATTATGGCGCGGTACAAAAGGTGCTGATTTTTGCGGGCCTAGAAGTGCGGCTTCTTTCAGTTAAAAATACCGCAGTTAGAAACATATGTTTCATCGAACCATAATATTTTTTTATGTATTCTGGGTTTTCACCAATTTCTTTCAACAGATGGGTACAGATGCGTAGATATCACATTGTTTCACAAAACGTCTTCCATGTCACCCTGCGATTTTCAGCAATTCTCGAAGTGTACAAGTTTCAGTAAATTCTATTATCTTAATGTAATCAAAACATGGCATGTGGCATACCAAATTACTCAGACAGAAATGATGAATGATGAACCCAAACATGTATAAAACCAATATGGTGCCCATAAGAAAAAAGTTTCGATTGTTTCTGGCGAATCCATTGGCGAAAAAAAAAATTAAACTAACATTATCAAATTTTAGATAAAAAAGTGCCTTTATAATGTCAAAACGATCACAAATAAAAAGTTATGATCATTATTAAAAATGACATTTTTTGGTTTTTTAAAAAAAGCTTGGGAACCATTTGGAATTCAACTGTTTTCTGAACAGATTATGAAAGAGCACATAAATATGCACTACTTTGTCCATTTAACCGACTTTCTATATCTAATAATAACAAAAGCACCCATACAATCCAACGTCCCGTGAGACACTGTATAGTAGGTACCATATTATAAAGTTACCATATAAGAAGTGACTTATATATAAATATATGTATATAAATGTATGCCAGTTACGTTTAATGTCATGCACCTATTATATTAGCTATCTGTTTGAAAAGTCTTCTCATGCGATGTTAACCGTGAAAGCGGGAATTTAAATAGCACAGTGTTATGGCACTGGTGAATCATGTTTTTGTGTCGTTATGGAGAAATTCCAGCAAAAATATGCGGATTACAAGAATATCTCACGTTGACGCTCGCAAACTTAAACAAATAAACACATTTTTGGGAATGGGTTCTGTATTAACCATAAATAAGCAGACAAACAAACTGAATAACGAAGACGCTGCTCCTTTTATATCATCATATTATGTTTAAGAAAATCCATAAGTATCCCTTCCAAGAAGAGCGTTTAAATTAGTAAATCGCATGCAGCCAAAATTTACAAAGAAAATAATATTGAACCATTTAGACCTCGATTTAGACAGAGACTTTCTGTTTTGAGATTGGTAACGAAATATTAAATAACCGAAATTTTGATAAATTTATTGCATTTTCGGATGAAAGCACATTTTCTTCGACGGACATGTTAAGCAACAGAAAAATTTAGATATGTTGCAAAATTATTTTCATGTACAACTTGAGGAATTATCTTTAAATTTTATACGATCAATGTAATTTCAGTAAGACGATTGCTCAGCTCACCATTCAAACATTGTGACCGAATGGTTTTTTACAATTTCCTCGAAAATAGATTGGACGAAATGACCCGATATTAATGGCCAATACGTAGTTGTGATCTTACAATTACGAATTTTTATTTTTGGAAACGATTGAAACAAATTGTTTACAGTGAACCATTAGAAGACGACGCAGAACTATTAAAACTAAGAATAATTACTGCGATAGAACCTCTACCACTGGCGGATAAGCGTATAAAGTATTTACAACTCGAGTGGTGATTTGTTTGAATAGTTGATTTGTCTATTTACAAATAAATAATTATTTATTACTTACAGCGCGTGTTACTACATACATATATGTAGTCCAATAATGTAAGTCCAACTTTTGCATAAAAACTGGGATTATTAATTAACTTTCATAGTCAGACTATAAATGGAGCTCGATGTAGGGGTTTGAACATGTCCGAGGTATTATTTATGCTGAGATGTTTGTAAAATCAGTAATAATTGTTTTCCTCTTTGTAACTCGATCCGGGAACATACTGTATACAGGATGTAAATGAATAACTATTACAAACGTGTGAGCTGTACAGGACGGTTACAATAGACCAACTTTCATACAGAACATAATATCTGCATCAAGGGGGGCAGGAAGAGCGAGAAACGGCGATCTCATGATCACCGTTAATGACCGAGAGAGCGCGAAGGCACTGAAACAAAAAATTAGTGAGACTTCTGGAGCCAAGTCCATAGTAGCTGGCAGAGAAAAGCTCTTGACGATAAAAGAGCTTGACGCAACTGCCACTGAGGGCCAGGTAAAGGAGGCACTAGAAGAGGTTCTGGGAAAGCTCAATGAAGGAGTAACTGTAAAGTCGGTGAGAGAGGCATACGTGCAAACAAGGACGGCCACTGTCGATTCTTATACGTATGAAAACTCTGGAAGTGGGTTGGGCAGTAGGAAAAATAAGCGAAACTGCAGAGGACCCAGCAGGGAAAAAATCTGCAGAAACTGCGGTAGGAAGGCCCCCTATCAATGGGGTGCGACGAGAACGCTCACTGCCCAGTATGTGAAAAGGACGGCCATAGGGTACATACCATCAGATGCCCTAAATATATGAACGCAACGAGGAACGACGATAAGGTAGGGGCTCAGGACAGAAATGCCTAACACCCACAGCAACGGATATGGAAGAGCAGGGGAACAAGGCCAACCAGAGATGGAACGGCGCCAACCCTCTACACAGAAGAAGAATAGACCTCCTTCAAAGAGGACAAGGAGAGACTGGAGCGCCACCTACAAACGAAGGAGGGACATATCGCGTTTGTGGCGGGAGAACACGGAGACCAAGGCATGTATCCGGTATCCCTGTGGGAAGGTGGAGATTCTTATGCCGTGTCCACCGCAGCAGATAGCGAAGAACAACAACGCAACCGGAATACCTAAAACGGAGGAAAGGAAACCGCGAGAAAGCAACGTGGATGAACGATCCGGGTGGTACTCGGCGGTCCCTCCCATGGTACGAATGGCCACGCAAAGCGTAAGATACGCGACTCAGAGATTAAGGGACCGAACACTCTTTGACCAAGTCAGGAACCACTTCGGCTTCTTCGAGAGCACTACAGATGGAGAGATAATCGTTGGAGAAAGTAAACTCTCCTCAGAGATAAAGATTATGTCCGAGGGATTGCCGAGCGGCGAAGCACTAAGAGCCATATACCTCAATTTTATGCGAGGAATGGGAATCACAGAGGAACGCGCGGGAAGACCTAGAGCGACTGGGATCTTATATGCGATCGTCCGGAATCATGAGGCTGCAGTTGATACGGAAGAGCGATAGATGTTACCATACGCCATGGCCACCACCATCGTACAGGTAAATCTAGGAAGAAGAAACACCGCTCAGGAGCTTTTAATAGCAAGAACGGCCAAACAAAAAACCTGGTTCCCCTGAATGAAGGAAATTCAGATTCAGGAGAGGTGGAGGAGGAACTATAGACCCATTTGCCTGTTAAACGCAAGCAGCAAGGGAATGGATCACGTGCTGGTAGTAGACTAAAAACTGAGTTAGAGGAGAGAGCTCCCCTGGCCGGCAACCAGTTTGGTTTCCTAGGAGGAAAGTTTACGGTGGACGCGGTGAGGAGCGTGATGGACAAAGCGAAGAAACTGAACCAAGGAACGAGGAGGAAAAAACAGTTCTGCATGCTGGTCACACTCGACGTTAGAAATGCTAAATACCGTTGCATGGGAACACCTCATCGCAGAGCTGGAAACAAGACGCATCAGCCAGTACATACTGAGGATGATCAGGAGTTACCTCCGGGACAGATGGATTATCCTTAAGGATAAAGACTGGAGGACCTCTCAGCAGAGGATACCAAGCGGTGTCTCCAGGAATCGGTCTTGGGGCCAACGTTCTGGAACGTCTTCTACGATGGGGTGTTGCGTCTGGAGCTTCCTCGTTTGGAACTGTTGGTGTATGCCGATGACGTAGCAATGGTGGTGACCGCCGCCACTTGTGCCGAGCTCGAGAAGAGAGCGAACACGGCCATTGCGGATATCGTCCTGTGGATGGCTGACAGACGACTGCAGTTAGCTGCCGAGAAAACCCAGGCCGTGCTGACAGTGGACGGGATGCATTTAGGCAGAATCTACCATTGATTAGCAATAGACTATAAATTAAGGTTGCTCATTGGTTGTTGCTAATCGCGAGTACGTTTTGTACAAACGTTGCTAATCGCGGGTAGATTTTGTCGCCGCGGTAATAGATCATGTACTGTTGCCAATAGGGGGTATGATTTGCCTTGCCATTGCTAATGAGCGATATGTTTTGTCTACATACGTATTGCATCATCTTGATTTGTGAGTTGAGCATAAGCGCATTTCTATATTATTTTTCAGGCGGCGTGGTCAGTGCCCTTTAATTATTATTATACATGACACAATGAATACTGATTTGAAATTTCCCAAAATTGTTGATATGAAGTGGTGAATCAATCTGAAGGACAACAGTGTTATGAGCTGATATTACTTCTAGTGAAAAATGTATTGAGTGGATAGCAGAATTTTCTGCCGAAACTAATACTTCGTGGGTGTTGCGCAGCTCCAAGACAGCATCAAAGAAGATAGTATGCAGGTAAGTAGGTATATTATTTTGTGTGTCGACACATCGTTACCCAATCCAACGACTCGCAGTGGATTCGTGACGGAAAAGTTGCAATTAAATTCGTGCGAATAAATAATTTATATTTCACCCTGAATGTTGTTTAATAAATTTCATTTTGCCAAGCATAAAATTATAATATAAGGATGCACCTTTCAGGAGATTTTTTTTTGTAGATTGGTTGAAAATTTTTATTTTTATTCGTGTTTAAAATTAGACGTTCAATTTTCGTATATCCTAAAATTCTGAAAATTTTAATCAATTTTTAGTTTTACTAAACTAATTTCTGCACTTAATATTTGACAATGAACTGACGAACATTGGTTTGGTTGGCGCAGATTCTGATGAATTCAGTATTTGGTATTCCTATAATGTAGACATTTTAAATTTCAGAAGGCAGTACGTCTGCTACCATACGTCTTTTAATAAATCAAGATCCACTCAAAGATCATCAAAAAACCTAAACTGTGAGGTGTCAATTTCTATTCTTGTAAAAGTACAGACAAAATGGTTATAGTAATTAACAATTAAAGGTAAATAATATACCTACTCGGGAATAAGTGTATAGGTATTTATAAAACTATACGTAAATACGACAATTTTAGGACTTACCAGCTGTAATAACTATTAACAACATTCTTACTCATGCACTGAGCAATGCAGAGGCACTTGGTTATTTACCTTCTACTAACGAGCTTAGGAATGTTTTCAAAAAATACTTTAATGATGGCATAGGTGTTACGGAAGCTTGCAATTTTCACAGTAATAAATTAGAGCTGGAAATGGACGAAGGTGATATCGCAAGTGCTTCTGTGAATCCAAAATACAGAACAGTAACATATTGGTACACTGAATAGAGAAAAATTAATTTAGTCTCACGCAGTGGTCTTGGGTCATTACAGGTACCCATTTATTATGTATAGTTTAAGAAGTTTTCGTCACCTGTATTTCTCCCATAAGCTACAGTACAACATGATGTGTATTAAAACCGGATATATTTTTATTACGTCCAAAATGTTTGAAACATTATCCCAAAATTTGTATCGCTCTGTAGAGTTGTGCTGGGTATAAAAACAATATTTAGAAAGAATGGAAGAAAGAATTATTGTAAACTAGACTTTGTCGAATAGTATATTTTGTATATCCCTTTCCTAGCTCATCTAATAAAAAGATATTCGGTTTTAATGTTTTATACATACCATGTTTGCGTTGCGCTTATAGGGGAATAATGCAAGCGATGCAAAACGTTTGAATCTATGTGTATTATGCGGTATTTAGATGTATAACTAGAGCTACTTATTTTACATATTTTTTGTTTTAAAATTGAAAGAAAAGGTCTCCGAGTATGAAACTTTAGGTGTCTCCTTGCACATTAACGAGGATCCATAGTGTGGTAATCATAACACCAATAATGAGAAGAGCTCACAATTAACCATGTACAAAAAACATTATAGGCAAAATATACCGCTGATTAGCAATGGCAAGGCAAATCCTACCTCCTATTGGCAACAGTACATACGCAAATTACCGCGGCGGCATAATCTACCCTCGATTAGCAACGTTCGTACAAAACGTACCAGGGATTAGCAACAACCAATGAGAGACCTTAATTTATGGCCTATTGCTAATCAATGGTAGATTCTGCCTAAATGCGGACGGGATACTAATCAAACCGGGGAACAGCGTCAAGTACCTGGGAGTGACAATAGAAATAAACCTCAGGTACAGGAAGTACGTGGAAGAGGTGGCGGCAAGGGCAGAGAGGACAACGGAAGCTGTGCTGAGGCTGATGCCAAGGTTGGGGGGGCCAACGGCAGCAAAGAGGTGAGTACTGGCGTCAGTGGCGGAGTCGGAGGCGGCGCCGGTCTGGGCGGACGATATGGAGTTCGAAACAGAAGGCGCGACGTGCAAAGAAGAGCGGCAATCGGAGTAACATCGGCGTACAGAACCGTATCTAGCGTGGCGATTCTGGTATTGCGTCACTGGTGCCCCTACATCTAAAAGTAGAAGAAAGGATGATGAACCCATCGCCTGATCCCCAGCTTATCGGGGTGGGGTAATAGAAGGCATCGTGAAAACACCTATGCCCTAACCGGCCACGGATATATACGGGCATACCTGCATCGTTTCAAGAGAAGCGACAGCCCAGAATGCCGGTACTGCGGGGAGGAGGATACGCCTGGACATACTCGCTTCCGATGCGAAAGATGGGCAGCACATAGAAGTGCGTGGCCATATCAGGAAGACCTCAACGAGGAAGGAATGGTCCGGCGCATGTGGAACGGGCCGGAGGAGTGGCGGCAGATCGCACACACCGTGGGAGATATCCTAAATTGCAAGAACGAGGGCGACAAGCGTGAAGGAGCGAGAGGACCTCCCACGCCTTAGTTGTTAAGGAGCAGGGATGGTCCCGGGGACGGATGGAGGAAAAGCAACAAAGGCAGAATAGCGGCCGCAAACCGGCGCAGGAAAGCTTCTGAAACCCGAAGCGAGTAATGTTTAGGGTTCTGGAAATCCTGACCATACTTCTGGATGACCGGAGTCAGGCGACGGACAAGTGATCATACCAGAAAAAAGACAAGGTGGCGGTGTCCCAGCAAAAATTGTGGTTCTGAGCACGTAACGGTGGAGGTAGTAGAATAAGTAGCATAGTGGGAGGTAGTAGAATAATTGGCATAGTATTATGTTATTAGTAAAAAGATTAGTATGAGTTTTGTTTGTCTTATCTGTATTTGTGGTCAAAATAAAGAGTAAAGGAGCCAGTAGAAAACAAAACGGAAAGGCGACGGGAGAAATGTTGGGAGATATCGTGGCAGGAAGTATGCCCTTCAGGCGATGCCGTGCAGCGTGGTGGTGGGTTTTTCTCTCCCCTCGACTTCTTTTTAACAAAAAGTAGAGACACTCGAATAGGTAAGATTTAACGGGCTGCAGTTGCTCAACACTGCTATGAGTTGGGACACAAAATGGATTTCGATGACATTAACATGTTGGCAAGGGTGAGTATCGAAGGCTTATTAGAGAAGTCATTGAAATTTATAAGAATCCTAGCAACATCAACAGTGAGGGCGGCACTGACATTAGTAGTCTGGAAATCGATTCTAACGCGGTCAGGTGGAAAAACATATGCGAGCGGTAGCTCCAGATGTGTGCAGTGAGGTGTACATTTAACTGTTGTACATATACCTGATTTTTTTGGTAGGTCTTCAGTATTCACTTAGCTCTGAAGAACCGAGCAACATTTACGAATCTTAACACACGGCAAAACCGGGAAGCAATTTATTTTCTAAATACATTTTCTAGGTTTAATATATTTAATGAGATGTATCAGGGAATTCCAACAAATAATAATAAATGACTTTATTAGACAAAAGTAAACAATACAATTCAAACAAAGTAACAACAGAGAATGTGAATGACGGCGAAGTCCTGGTCTACGTAATATGCAGCCTGCTCAACTTATCCCTAATGGTAGTACCTAATACTTAACACAGTAAGTGCTAATAGTACGTGTTCTGAATAAAAACTAAAAATAAAAAGTCACTTAAATGCTGATGACGTTAGAAAGTGCATGCAGGGGGAAGGTTGTTGTACCCATTTGCGATACTGTATGAGAAACTTCTTTTATAAAATTGAAATGCATGCATTGGTGGTGTTAAAGCACCTTTGTATCGCAAACTTCAGCACATTAGTCCTGAACTGTAATTTTTTATAGAGATACTGAGGGTGCGATAATGTTGTGATACAGACGAGCAATATACAAAAGACGTCTATTCCCCATATCAAGCCACTTTTTTTAAATGGCATGCCTATGATTTTCTAATTTTGGTAGATCTTTTGTCTAAATGGTAGCGGAAACATTTTAAAACCTTACATAAGAAAATTTTCGAGAAAACGACAATTGTAAAATTATTCCTAAAAACTTCCTAAAATTATCAATATTTTACAATGTTCCCCAGAACATATTTTTTACATATTTTTTAAAAATTATTTTTATTTATTTATACCAGCTGTCCTACAAACCTCACAATGATCTGAGAATTAACCTTAGTCTTTGCACTTATGCAAATAAATCAATCAAAACGCCTATTCGCTTCCTATAAACAAACCAAAGTTACCAATAATTTTGTCTTCTTCTGGAAAATTTGGAAATATGAGGGGTACGATTTAAAAAAGTGTCGATGACGTCATAAGTCGAAAATAATTGAAGGTCGAAAATTAAATTGGCTATAAATATATGTACTTTGATAATCAAAGGTCGACGTATCCGAGGATTTTTTGAAATAACAAACTGTTTCAGAGATTTTGTCGTTTCCATACTTAGCGCGCTACTGTATATAATATGTTTATTATTTCACTATTACTAATATGCCAGCAGTCACTATTTTCAGGCTCTATTATACAATATCAATATCAATAGTTTGTTATATAATAATTCTATATTTACATTTAATTTCGTAGTTTTGTATTAAATATTCGCGCGCGCGCACTGTATAGTTGAATATACCGAAACAAAATCAAAGAAGCAGAAGTGAAATTTCTTTAACATTTATTTTTATAGAAAGTATTCACTTGTATCTGTTGCCGCCATAGAAATCAGATTTATGTGCTAGCCGCCCGTCCACCACTGTCTTAAACAGAGTAATTCCATCTACCCACCTACCTACTAGTGTACTAAGCAGCACCAAACCAGCCCAAACTACTTCAGTAAAAAAAAACAAGTTGTTTTGTCACCTGCGAACCAACAGTAGATGGTTGAGTATCGCACGATGTCGAAGGCTGAAGATCCAATAGGTTTCTATTAAAAATCTGTCTAACCAAGCCCTAAGTTGTCAGGATTATTTTTCAATACCTATACCGGCTATACCTATATACCTATGCGCGCCAAAAAAAGTCGTACACCTTGTAGCTTTGTAAATGGTTCTTTTGTAACCTATACGCTCATTCTGATAATTAATTAATCATAGGTATGGGACATGCACCAACTGTCAAGTTGATAAGCCACAATTACATGATGCCAAAATTAACTACGATTGTTTTGCGCGCATAATACAACATAATATAAAATTTTTTGTTAATAATTCTATATTTACATTTAATTGCGTAGTTTTGTATTAAATTTTTGCGCGCGCACTCTATTTAATTCAATATATAGAAACAAAATCGAAGAAGTAGAAATAAAATTTTAATAACATGTATTCTTATACAGAGTGTCTCAACAGTGCGATCTCGGAAGATTGTACCTCTGTTAATGAAGATAGTTTAAAACTGATTTCACTCATATATACAGAACTCCGAGGCGCCAATTTTAAAATTATTAGCGTTTATACAGGCTGTTCCATAAGGTTGTACCAACCTAAACTTGTTCTTTTTAATGGTACAACCTATATTTCGTCGCAATTTTGAATTCCTCGCAAAATTTTACGACAATGAAAAATTACTTTACCTACCCTAAACTTTATACTTTTTTTTATTTGCACTTTTATGGAAAAGCAGCAGTCTAAGAAAAGCAGTATATCCCAATACCTGTTTTTAATTTTATTGCGCACGCTTTGATTATGATTAAGTAAGATGCGTTCTATTAGCGTGATTACCTACAATATCCAAATTGTGTACAATTTGTACAAATTGGTCACAATCTGCAACAAAATATAGCAGTTTTTCTGGAAAAAGTACCAGTACACACTAGTGCTAAAATCAACCATTGCAGAGACAACTAGTCTACTTCATAAAAAATCGATTTTTCGATTTTTTGTTTGCTTCTAGATCTACATTAACTATTAAACCAGCTAAGTATTTACCTAAAGTACTGGTTTCTCGAATGATTTATTCTTTTTTAAATAAAATAAAACATTTTAGCACATCTGCATTTTAATATTATAATTTGAAATAAAATTTTACTCCTACCCTGTAGGCTATGAAAAACTGTGCTAAACAAGCTATTAGGGTATCTGTACGTGGTGGTGATATGGTTAGGGTTGATAAGTTAGATTTGCATAATTTTGGAAAATATGGCGAACTTTCCCCAGGAGGAACTAATTGACATGGTCTGTGTTTTTGGCGAATGCAACAATAATGGTTTATTGGCAAGTAGAGTTGGCAGATACCACTGACAGATACCTTAATAACTTCTTTGGCACAAATGAAAATGTTTAACGACATATTTTGACAAATTTATATTATAGGTTATTTCTTTGGCACATTTTATCACAGCCTACAACGTATAAGTAAAATTATATTTCAAATTATAAAATTAAATTGCAGATGTGATATGTTCGATTGTATGTATTTAAAAGAAGATGAAGTTATGCGAGAAAACAGTACTTTAGGTAAATACTTAACTAAATACTGGTTTAACTGTTAATGTAATGGTTTATTTTAGCACTACTGTGTTCTAGTACTTTTTTGTGCAGAACGATGCGTAGAATTCAAAAAAAGAATTAGACACAGGGTGTTCCATTTAAAAAAATTAAAAAACTGTTTGGTTTATTTTGCTGCAGATTATGACCACCCTGTACACAATTTGGACATGGTAGGTAATCATGATAATAGAACGCTTTTACTTAATCATAATCTAAGCGTGCTACATAAAATTAAAAACAGTTATTGAGATATACAGTTTTTCTTAGACTACTGTTTTCCATAAAAATGCCAATAAATCAAAAAGTATAAAGTTTAGTGTAGGTAATGTTATGTTTCGTTAGCGTAAAATCTAGCGAGGAATTCAAAATTGTGCCGAAATATAGGTTGTTACATTAAAAAAAAAACATAAGTTTGGGTTGGTACTACCTTATGGAATACCCTGTATACACGCTAATAATTTTAAAATGAGCGCTTCGGAGTTCTGTATATGTATATGAGTGAAATCAGTTTTAAAATATCAATCATCCAAGGTCGCACTGTTGACACCCTGTAGAATACAATTAATTGTATGTACTAACAGTTGTGTGTTGCCGCCATAGAAATCAGATTTATATGCTTGCCGCCAGTCCGCCACTGTCTTAAACAGAGTAATTCTATCAAGCCCATCAGCAGCACAAAATAAATATTTCCCTGCATGTGTTAGGCTACTCCAGTCATCACAGTGTTGCGATCGAAAACACAAGCACGAAATGGACATTATTATCAATGGAACACAATAATTATGGCATAATAATGACTACAATAAACATTACCAATGTAGATTATTTAAGTCCGTAAGTTACAGTTACGCTAAGAGCGAATAATTGCTAATGGAGTGCTACATAGCGAAATAGTAACGGCATATTCTCAAAAGTTGTTGGCATTTCGATCGGACCGAACCATACTTTCTCATTCATTCATTAATCCTGAATGGACTGGGCAGTGGGCACAGTGTGCTCAGGTAGACATTCGAATGTCAAGTTTCCCCAGTTCGTGGAGCATTAGAGAGGCAGTGGGCCTTCCCCGTCCATTCCTGGAAGTCGTTTGGGCCTTCCGACAAGAAGCCTCTCCTCATCGAAGGAATGTGCTAATGGAGAGAAGAAAAGACGGTCTGCTATACAGATTTGAGAGGAAACGTATTTTTATTTAACAATTATTTATGAGTATCTATTAGTTTTCGCTCTTTTGTCATTTAATAACTAATTAACATTTGTTTAAACAAATATCATTTGTTTAAACAAATACATATATACAATGTTGTGGATATATTTTCTATTTTTTAAAGGAAACTATAATTAGCTTATTGGCATTTTTTGGTCATTTACTAATTTGCAATTGTTTAAACAAATACCATTTGTAATTTTAACGTCCATGCTTGTCGCTGTGTTTTAAGACCATTTATTAGATCCTGAGGAAGCCAACAAGATTTGGTGAAATATTGGACAATACAAAAGGTCTAAGAACGCCCTTTTTTTGATCCCTATCATCCCAAAAAAACAAATTTATTAGTTACCTCTGGATGTTCACTACGGCTTGCCGATGAATAGCTAGACTGTTCCCCGTCACACGAAGAATACGTGGAGAAACTTCAGTCGTCACTAGACCAGGCCTACAACGAAGCTAGGAAATGTTTGAATGCAGCGCATAAAAGAATTTTGGATCAATATGACCACAATATTCGCCCGCTGAAGCTCAAGGTGGAAGATGTTGTTTGGCTTCATCAGGTAACACCACGCATGGGCGAGAGTGCAAAGCTGCATTAACCATGGACGGGATCGTACAGGCTACTGAAAGATATGGGTGTCAATACTTTTCGTGTTCAGCATTGTGCTTTGAGGCACAAACGTCTGGTCGTCCAGATCGTCTAGATTCTAGAAGATCGTCTAGATAGACGTCGTCTAGATCGATTGTAACCGTGCGCTGAGATTCCGCATCTGGATCAGGCCAAACTTGAAGGACGAGCCAGTAGACGTTCAGGAAGATCTCGGAAAAGTTCGACAAAACACAGTGGAGTTTCAACCAACCAAGCAACGTCACCAAAAATATCGCAGCAATATTACGGAAACGTCACAAGTGAGTTCTTCGTTCCTGCATCTGGGGCCATATCTCCTGACTGTCAATGTTTAAGCAGACCAAACCGGGATGTAAGCCGGTCAAACTATATTGTACAGTTATACCCATATGATACCCATGGAGTAACTGTGGCAGAAGACAGGTTGGTGACAAGTGACAAGTTGTGTAAACCTGAATGACTGTATAAGTTTAGAGGATCATCGATGCTTGCCTCCCCCTTACGCTAAAGATGTGGCACGTGGATGTCTGCGTGATTACTTTCAGGGGAAAGTAAGCAGCAAGGAGGGGGAAATGTAGCGGAGTTGTTATCAAGAATATACCTGGTTGTAAATAGTTTGACATTAATAAATATACTTTGTGGGTCAACACTTCTCACTGCAGTAGAGTTGGCTAAGTTACAAATAGTTACTTTTTGTTTTGTATGCTGTTGTCCAAAACGCACATACGAGGTTTTGCAGTTCGAGCAACCATTTGTTGTTTACTAAAATTTAATCAAAATTTATTCTCATTTTAAAAATTTTGTATAAGGATTACAAATCGTTTAAAAAAATCATTAAAAAATGAATTTAAAACAAACAAAATTAATCTTGATACTTGGATGTACAGACATGATAAAAATATTCATGTTCAATATTCAGGATGGCGCATACAGATTACAGATGTCATCAAACGATTTTGTCTGAAGTAGGTGTAATTATTAGTGCGTCGCTTAATAAGAGTACTAATCGTCATACATAATTACAAAACATTTTCCTGTAATAACATCGTACAGCTCTGCTATTAGATTTGTAAAGCACATCATTGCATTCACACATTAATCATAGATTTTACTTAATCATACGAAGTATGATAAAGTATTGTAATTGTGCCAACAAAATTATTTGAGAATTTAGCAGAAATAGTTTTTTTTGGGTCACCTAAACATTTTTCACCAAGGTACAAAAAAATTTATGCTTGTGTGCGTGTGCGTGTGCGTGTGCGTGTGCTCGTTTTTTTGTGGCGACGATTCCGGAGAAACTACTAAAGGTATCGGGACGAAACTTCTTATTTAGAAGTTTCATGACCAAACTTAGAGCTGAAAACCTTTTTGTTGAAAAGCGTCCAAAGTAACTGGAGGTTCAGTCTTAGCATTTTTTAAAGATTTTGCAAATAAGCCGCCATTTCTGGAATTACGTCAAATTAGTTAAATAATATATTAAATTAGAGGAACTTTTGAATATTTTATGACTAAGAATTTTTTTGGTACAATCAATAGTTTACCTGCATGAGCAAATCCTATTTCATCGAGGTCGATCATACTGCATTAAAACTAGTAGCCAGGATATGTCAGATATTTTGATTCTAATGACAGTAGGTACTGTGAAACGCTAATGTTTTGACAATACCTACTGTCAATATAAGCTGCGTTCGGATATTGTACACCGTTACACTTTTTACACCCAATAACACGTAAGTGTCATTTAGACCAGCGCTTCCCAACCGCCGGTCCGCGGACCGGTGCCGGTCCGCATAAATATTTTACCGGTCCGCGAAAAATTTCGCCCGTTTCAAGGCGCCTAAGCGCCATCGCGGCTGGCTCTCTTCAATGCAGCTAAGAGTCATTAACGGGAAAAACATACATTTGTAGGTATTTCTTTATAAATATAGTAAACTTGTGTGTTGCTTAACTGTTAACAGAAGATATGTATTTCGTTTTTATTATTTATCTATAATTCATAATATGTACTTGCTATTGCTATCACTAGATGACACTAATACCAGTTAATATAAATGCGTATAAAACAATTACCAAAAAGCAAACTCCAAATACACAGCATCTTTTTTTTATTTCTTATGGATTTATTTCTTTTATTCTGAACTACAATATTGTACGATCATTAGTTTGGTGGTGGTAACATTGCTCACCTCTAAATTTGTAATTAGTTGGCCCCACGTTCGTTTACGTCGTTTACGTTTTTCTTCTGTATTTTAAATAGAACAATGCATAAGCACATTAATTTAATACATCATTGTGAAAAATAATGAAAAAAGAGCAGCTCCTTTTAGTTACAAAATAAAAAGATCTTGGTATTTCTTAATATTATCGTTTCTTAATATTTAGTTGTCAGTGACTTTTCACTGTTAACCCCACAATAGTTTTGAGCTACAAATGCTAATTTGTGATAAGGGAGTACTTACTATGTTTATAATTTAATTTATAAACTCGTTGTAAGTGTCCTCGCTTTAAATTGAAAATTATGATATATTTAACTCTGCGTACAACATAGTTTACGACGATTCGTGTATGCTCCACCCCAGTGTCATCGCTCGTCTTTTATGTTATCGCGCTCGAGCGTATTGTATTTAAATATTCTGCGTTATAGTGTGTTTTGTAATATTTCGGAAAATAAATTTTCTTTCGTGAAACTTGAAGCAGCACAAAATGGAAGTAAAAAAGTCAAACAGCAAAACCTTCTAACTTTCTTTGGTAGAAACAAGGACAATATTCAGGAGAAAAGTACTGATGGTATCGAAATTATGCCAAGTACTAGTGCTTGAAGTGTAGAAGCACCACAACATGTGTCGATACTTCTGAATATACAATACAAACAAAATAAAGTAAAAAGCGGAAAGGTAACTTTATTAGGCCACATGACAAGGAGCATTTAAGGGGGAACCTCGTATAGATGGTTAGAAAAATTGAAATCTTTTTATTGTATAAATCGAAAGTATATCATTTTAGGAATATACTGTTAAAATTTCAAAGCGAAATTACAAGCGGTTGCATTGCCTTTATGGCCCAGGCATAGCAGAATAGCAAAAACATCGAAAATGTAAGGTAAAGTAGAAATATGTTTTCGTCTACCGCTAACGCGGTAGACGCAATTTTCTCGGAAACAGTATTTTTTTACATTTCCGAGTTTACGCGTGAAGTTATTCAGCGAGTTTTCAACGTATATGAATAAAAAATACCATTTGAAACATAATTTAATCAGCTAGTCAACATACCTATTGGATTCTGCAAAAAATTATTAACCACTTTTTTGCAAAAATAATGAAAACTTTTTCCAAATTTTTTTCTAAATTTTGCCATTTTGTTACCCATTTTTTTTACTTTAAAATTAGGTAAGTGGACGTGATATTGGTATAATACAGCAGACACAAAATCACGCGCCGATTGACAAAAAAAAAATAAAAAAAATTAATGGTATTCTCAAAATACTAAGACTTCTACAAAATACTCAAGAATGTACAGTAAAAATTCGGTTTTATTGTACCCAGGCAGCAAACTATCGCCACTTCTTTTGTATGCATATGTTCAGAAATTCTTTAAAATGACGTTATTAAGCCTTCAAAACTAGCTCGTCATTTAAATTCAAAACATAAACATTTGACTGATAAGTGTGTATACATGTCCACTATTTTAGGTCGAAATCAAGTTTATGCATGTACAAGGGTAAAATTCAATTTTATTCAGGTTACATAATTTACACAAGTCTTTAAAATCACGTACTTAAAAAACACTAACAAAAAATCTCGTTTGAAAATCATCAAATACGTTGAGTCGGGTATGTCAGCCAAATTCATAACCGATTGACTTGAAAATGAGACAATCTTCTCCGATACGTATACCTACCACCAGACCTGCAAGTTTTTTTACGAAATTTTCCACACTACTTTTATTTATTAGTTATTTTATTTATTTATTATTTATTAGTTACAGCTATTTAGTTACAAAATTGACGAATAAAGAGTGTTCAATAACATGCCAAATTGCAAAAATAATACTATTTGCTAAAATCCTACTACTGAACTGAGTTTTGTATCACACAATACGTCATCAAATCTGTCTATGTAGAAATTCTAAATCAATCAGGTGTGAATTAGTTGAGAAGTCCGACCTTTTTTGAAATGCAAATAATTATAACGCAAAAGATTATCGAGAAGAATTTTTGATTATTGAATAATATTGACTTTCACATTACTACTACATGCTTAAACTTTGGTATCATTTTTCTACCTCCAGGGGTGGTATTACCCCTTAATGCCTTAATCGTCAGCCGGTCCGCGAAATATTTCTCCTACTTTTGCCGGTCCGCAGGCGTAAAAAGGTTGAAGAACGCTGATTTAGACGGTGTACCCGGTGTCAACGGAGTACAATATCCGAACGCAGCTTTGATCAACATATCTGTCTAGTTCCACAAGTTTTATTTTAATGCATACATAGCCGACCTCGATCAAATAGAATCTCATGCAGCTAAACTAATAATTTTACATATAGTATGATAAGGTCATGTGTCTGGCCACATCAGATTTTATAGATGATGCATATAATGCATTTTACGGCACAGAAGTTTGTACCTGAACCTGGCTTCCGATTCACGAAAATACTCAACAATTAAGATTTGTGCCAGCTTTTGTAAATTAAGCCCAAAATATGTAAAGCATCAAATAGATATCGAAAATCTAATAGTTATTAAAAATTTACGACCTGAAGTTCCTTTCTCTCTGCTCAGTGTAAAAGATCTCGTACGTACAAAAAGTAATTTAAGGCACACGTCTTAGAACAGTAGATGAATAATTTGGGACAGCTGTAATAGCAAAAAATTAGTCAGCAGCGGTGGTCAAAATGGGGCATTTTTTTCGATATTCCGAGAACCGTTTTTGACGTTACCACACAGAGGACAGCGAGGGCCATTAAAAATAGAAATAGATTTTGGAGGTGGTCTGAAAAAAGGTCAACTTTGTTTCGTGTTGATGTATGCATGCCGTCTCATACATATCTGTATAGGAAGTGGGGACCGCAGGCCAGCTTGATGAGACGAGAACAGAAAGAGAGAAAAAAATGTTGGAATGGATTTAGAAACTTTATGTTGGCGACAACATTTGACTGATTGTTGGTGATTTGGCGATACGGCAAGTATCTGTTTTGAGAGCGAGAGGTCGACGAACTACCTCAGAAACAATTCCCCATTATGACACAAATTTTTATTTATATTTTCACTAGCATCAACGATTTTAAAATTATACACATAAAATTATTTTTGGTTTGTGCTAACGTACTTAATGTAACAATCTTGTTTTGAGAGTTGCAATAACTCCTAATTTCATTTGACTGTCGTCTATTGAACATTGTTTGAGCTATGTATGTATCATGTGGCATGTAACATTTTAAGATATTATTTGGTAACTTAAAAACTATTAATAATAAGTAAATATTTAATGTATTTTCTGCATTACTAATCGCTTCAAAGATATAGGCGTCTCTTTGTATTCTACAGCAAAATTAGATTTTGGCATCGGAAAATTAGTATCAAGCTGGGCTTTCCTGTAGCTTTACTTAGACGATTTATACAATATATAAACAGTCCCCATCGATACCACCAAATAATTTTATACAGGTGGTCGAAGACACTGCTTAACCAATTATGCGTAAACTATCAGTTTTACAGTAAATACGACTAGTTTTTAAATTATATCTTATAACATTTTATGAAAAAGATAATACCATTTTGTTCCGATAACTTACCGTTTCCGTACAAAATAATTGACAAACCAAACCGAGGTCTGTTCTTACTTTCTAAAGAGAAACTGCGAGGAGAGACTTTACAGCGCCATCTAACAATACAGTTAGATGAGGTATTCACACTAACAATACAATTATTCAACTCAAAATTTCTTTGACGGAATTAAACGTATTTTTAAACCAAAGTAAAAATATTACTTTATAGTTTCAAGGAAAGAAGTCTCTTCTTGTATACAAAATATATTAGTTTGAAACAAAATTGGATTTATTTAGTGAAAGAAAACGTAGTTTTAAATCAAAACAAAAGTTCTTTAAAAGGAGATTATAACTTTTTTTGTTCAAATATATTTGTTCCAAGATTACAGGAATTGTAGAGAACTTTCCAAGGAAGAAGACCTATTATACATATAGATTTGACGCCCTCAACCCGCCCCACAGTGCCCTGAAAACTCCCCTTAATTGAAAAATGTACATTCTTCAGAAAATTTACTCTAAGCATTTCATTTTCTATTTTCTCATAGAAATCATTACTATAACTCTAGTGGAATGTTTATAAACATTTATCAGTTAATTTCCATTTGTTTAAACAATTTCTATTTCTTTAAATAATTCGTCTTTCTCGAAAATTCGTCCGAATTCTGTTTGCTGGGTTCGAAATGGCAGTTTATTATTTAAGAGTGGCATTATACACTATACAATTTCTTCCTATTGTTTAAACAATGAACGTTTATTCATTATCAACTTTTTTCTAATTTTGGTCGAAAACTAAGATTTTGTATAAAATTAACTTATAAATTGCATGTTCGATATATCTTGCCTATAGTATCTAATAAACCCACATTTGTTTAGACAAAGTCCATTTGTTTAAACACTTTTATGTTTGCAATTCACTTAAAATAATTTGTTTAGATCGGTCTGACCAACTCATTATTCTCAAGTGACATCATTTATATTTTCGTATGATTTCCAATGTTTAAATAATAAAATATTATTTGCTTTCAATATCATTTATTTGAAAAAAAAAAATAATTGGTTTATAATCCTTTGTTCGGGAAATTAATGAGCCAATTTTTTAATATTAAATTTTCTCAACCAATTTTATTAATCACGTTTCTTTCTCCATTTCTTATTCCTCTTTCCTACCACTGTGTGTCGCAAGATAATGATGAGTTGTTGATGTCTGGAAACAGTTCACTGTACTCTCTAGCAACTTGCAATGATTGCTTTTGATCCTCATCTCTCGTTATCAAATCGTTGAAGTCAGTCATCGATTTGGCGCCTCTTCCTGCAACATCGTTGACCACTTTGAGCTGAGAAACAATCCTTTAATCTCACATAGCCTTTTTCAAGGAATGATGTTTCTATCTGAAAAAGCTGAGAAGAATTTCATCGAATCTTTGGAGATGAAGTATTCAATTCTTTTATCCAGCAGTTTCCGAGTTCGTTGCTTTTAATTCGTTTATAATCCAAAATTTCTTTCGTGGTCTCCTGTGATAAGGCTTGAATCATCAAGTATTTCCTCACTGCTATGATTTCATAATCAGAAAAATCTAACGCACCAGTTTCAGGTATAAGGTACCAAAGATGAAGGCGTAACGTTTCGAAGACAGCAGTGGATATTTCTCGATCCTGCTTTGCAAAGTGATGGACTGAATTCAACATATGAAGATTTTCCTGTAGTGCCTTAGCAGCAAGAGGTGCATTGAACCATTTTTTAACGTAAATTTGTTATACAAATTTAATTTTAGGTGGATTGGAAAATGGAAACAAATGTGAGTTTATTAGAGTGAATTGTCAATTTCACGAAATGCTGACTTTTCTACCATAATTAGAAAAATTGTGAAAATGAATAATAAATGATTGTTTAAACAATAGGAAGAAATTTTTTAATCAATAATGTCACTCTAAGATAATAAACTGCTATTTCGAACTCAGAAAACAGAATTCAGACGGATTTTCGAGGAAAACTATTATTTAAACAAAGACAATTTGTTCAAACAAGTGGAAATTAACTGACAAATGTTTATAAACATTACACTAGACTTATAGTAATGATTTTTATGAGAAAAAAGAAATGAAATTATTAGAAGGGTCAATTTCAGAAGAATGTAGATTTTATCATTTAAGGGTAGTTTTCAGGGCACCGTGGGAGTGTGTTGGGGGAGTCAAATCCCTATGTATAATAGGTCAAATTATTCCTTGGAAAGTCCTCCACAAGTCCTATACATATTAATCCTATCCTTAATTTTTCCCAAACCCCAAACAATTATTCGACAATGTCTTTTTCCCATGTGAATAAAGGGCCGCGACAGACAAAAAAAATACGTGTCCACTTTATTTGGATGTGGAAACAATTTGGGGTGATCGTTGCTTTCTAAATAAAAATAGCCAATTTTAAGCACCCTATTACCCATAAGGGAAAGACCGATATGTAAAAACATAATAACAAATTACAAAAGGAAGAGCAGCTGCCCCTCTTGCCCCCCCCCCCTAGATATGCCCATGATATAATGTATACATAAGTATTCTACGCCTCTACTTTTACAATCTTGCGCAATATTTTATTAAAAATTGCAACGCGGTTATTCACGTTTGTTTTCATCGGTGATGTTTACAAACTCTCATGTGCAATAGACTACATATTCCAAATAAACAATACACAATATGATGAAATTCTAGTTAATCTGCCTCCGTATGTATGATGTACGTATGAATATCCTAAATATAGAGGCGACGAGGTGGAGTTTATTTAGTTTATATGTATGTTTGTTCGTTCTTATTGTTGTAACAGTTTTTATCACTGGTGTTTTTGCTCTGCTTTCTGCCATTTGACCGTAATATAGAGACAAATTTTAAAACCGCGCTAGCTGCCTACGCTTGCGTACAAAAATCAATACTACTAGAAAACGCGTGTTTTAGAGACTTATCCATATTGATAAGATATTATAATTATAAGCTAACTATTAATATAATTTATATCTATTATAAATTATATTACTATAATATATTAATATCATATATCTTCTCGTAAAACAAAACTAATATGGAAGAATATAATTATGTTATACCGGGTGTTATACCGGGTATAATTCTCGTTGGTGGCGATTTTAATGTTGATTTGCTGGCTCCGTCTGGTCTTAGAAATTTGTTGCTAGATCTTTTAAATCGTTTTAACTTGTCGCCGTTGATAGCAGTGCCTACTAGAGTCACCTCAACCTCATCTTCATGCATTGACAATTTTTTCACTGATCTTTCGCCGAGTGATTGTGTCGCAAATTGTATCGATTTTAATTTATCCGACCACCACGGACTGATTCTGGATATAAGGTGTTCTCAGCGGGTCACGACTCCTGCGCCCATCTTGAGGAGGAAGTTTTGTGTTAATTCTTTGCTCCGATTTAGAGAGTTACTGAGTGGTGAGTCATGGCAGGCGGTTTACGATCGAGGTTCGGTAGATGCTTCGTTTGCAGCTTTCTCAGATATTTTAATTCATTACCTAGATCTATGCTTCCCAATGGTTCAAAGTTCTCTGAGGTTTAAAATTAATAATTCCTCGTGGATTACACCAGATCTAGTTGCTATTAAGAATAAGGTTCTTTCTCTTAAAGATATGAGTGCGCGATATGACGTTCCAACTATGCTCGGGAATCTAATCTACCTGACACAGATTTTTCCAATGATATTGGGGAGTGTTTTGCGGCACATTTTGAGTCTACCGTGAAGGATTTGGTGCTTGATGCTTTTGATGGCAATCCAATAGATCTGGGAGCAATTGATGAGTCTGTCACGCGGTCTTCGGCTTCCTTTTTTCTTGACCCAGTATGCGGGTCTGACGTCTTGGGTGCTGTCAACAGCTTGTCGGTTACTGGCCCTGGCGACGACACGATTCCTGCGTTTATTGTGAAGCAGTCCGCGGATCTGCTGGTGGCCCCTTTCGTGCACATTGTGAATTTCTCATTTTCGGCTGGAATTTTTCCAAGTAAGCTAAAGTCAGCTATCATAAAACCATTATACAAAAACGGCGACCGCAACGATCTCTGCAATTATAGACCAATTAGTATACTAAACTTTTTTTCCAAGGTTATAGAAAAAATAATGAATAATAAACTACATTCCTTTCTGGACAAGTATGCAATAATATCACGAGATCAGCACGGATTTTGTAGAGGCAGATCGATTGACACGGCTGTCTATAACTTTACCAAGAATATATATACTTGTATTGATGATAAGACTGCATCCCTTGGATTGTTCATTGATTTGTCAAAGGCTTTTGATTGTGTCAATCACTCCATCTTGCTTCGTAAGATGGAGAGATACGGGATTGTGGGCGTTGGTCTGGATTTATTTAGATCTTACCTGTCGGGGCGACAGCAGCGAGTTTGCGTTAGTGGCAGGATGTCGACACCGATGAGCTTGGACATTGGTGTGCCACAGGGATCCATCCTTGGTCCCACTTTGTTTTTGTTATATATCAACGACCTTCCCAATGTGTTGCCTGATGCTGGTATCTCGTTGTATGCCGACGACATAAGCATCTTCCTCTCCGCGAAAAATTTTGATGACTTACTATTGAAAGCATCCTTGGTATACGGGCGGGTGACGCGTTGGTTAACACTTAACAAATTAGTCGTTAATTCAAACAAAACCAAGTGTATGGTTTTTACTAAAAATGCCAGCTTTGCGGATGCCTGTCTTTGTTCCATCATGTGAAGGGGCTGGCTACAAAACTCACCAGGAGCTGCTATGCACTATACCAGTTGAGGAAATCCTGCAGTTTTGACGTTGTTAAGGCTTTTTACTTTGCAAATTTTTATTCACTAATGAAGTTTGGGATAATCCACTGGGCTATGAATCCGGCAAGTGACAAAATATTCTTGTTGCAAAAACGTGCCATTCGCATAATATTTAATGTCCCCTATACACAATCATGTAGACCAATTCTTAAAGACAACAAGTTACTTACGTTTTTTGAACTGTATATTCTGGAAACACTGTGTTTTGTTTATCGACACGTCGGGGACTTTGACCATGCTACGAGTCATATTTATAACACCAGACATTCGCATCGTTTGCTGCCGGCGATGCATCGCCACTCCACCTACCAGAGGAGCCTATGTTATATGGGCTGTAAACTCTTTAACGCCCTTCCAGACGTGTATAAGGTGGCCAACACTTTTAAACATTTTAGATTCATGATAAAAAAATTACTATTAGACGAATCATTTTATAGTGTGGAAGAATTTTTAACCTCGGTGAGAGGCTCAAATATATGAACGTTGGAACTGTATATTTTTGTATTTTTCGATTTTGTTATTGACGTTTCGTGTGTATGTATATGTATGTATATGTGTGTATATATATTTGTATATAGTACGTGAATAAACTGGCTATCATGATTCAAATTCGAGCCTCACCATGGGGATCTCGCTTATTAGTGGAGATAGAACCTATGTTTAAATTTGGCAAAGTTTCGTATTTTTGTGCTAATCAATTATCTGAAAAGAAATTTAAGCTATCATATTTCATTTTGAAGATATCCACAAAAAACTGAAATTGTAAGATATCGTTTTTAATTTTGTATTCAAAACCAAATGTAGCTAGACATTTGAAACAAAAACAATCACCCTTATTATATCACGCTTTTCGTCGGCATTTTACATCCACAATCAACCACAATTAAGGTTAATTTGGTTAAATGGCAAACCTAATGCTGAGGGCGCCGCTTGATCCAAGTGCATTTTGCTGGCGTTGCTTGGCGACGACTCCGGCGGTCTGTAATCAAGCTCCAGTTGGGTACCTGAAGGTTTTTTTATTATTACACCATTATTTAAAAAAGGAATGGTAACATGTTATACATTGCGGAAATGAGAGAAAACACGAACATCGGAAAATGCCAAAATTCAATATGGCGCCCATAAGAAAAACAAAAGTTGGCCATGGTTACGGCGCCGTCTTTGATGTTATTTCAAATTAAAAAATGACACTGCATTCCTTGTTAAAAAGTACCTAGAATGTTTTTGTTTCAAATGTCTAGCTAGATTTGGTTTCGAATAAAAAATTAAAAACGATATGTTAAAATTTCAGTTTTTTGTGGATATCTTCAAAATGAAAAATGATAGCTTAAATTTCTTTTCAGATAATTAATTAGCACAAAAATACGAAACTTTGCCAAATTTAAACATAGGCTCTAGCTCCAGTAATAAGCGAGATCGCCATGGTGAGGATCGAAATTGAATCACCCGGTATACAGGGTCCTGCAACTCAGCTCCCGTCTTCTGGAACTCAGTTGCTAATTAAGCTAAGACTTTGACATTTTGCAGGCTTACTCTGTACTTCAAGGTACATTTCAGGAAATTATTTTTGCTTATACACACTGTCCCAAAAATCTGCAACGCCATGGTAATATATTATTTTAAACTGCATGCTATATATTTATTTACACATTTGGAAGCCTTTTATGGTTGCCTACATACCACCAAAATTTTATTGAAATCGTTTGTGTGACTGCAGCGCAAAAAATAAAAACAAAAAAAAATTATTTTGCTTCGTTGGCTTTAAGAATCAATAAAAACCACAATTGCACCTCGTTAATAGAATTTTGCGACGTGCTTATTAAGTTAGATCTAGTAGTGTCGTTAACCAAGTGTCATTGACCCAAATTATACAGGCTGACCAAAATCTAGTGTCAATCTTGTCAAACTTCAAAACGTGTTATTGTTCTTATTTTAAATTGGAACCCATACATTTTTTTAAGTGAAACGATGCAGAATTAAAAAATAAACATTGTTTCTAAATACAAACCCATCACAATTTCCAATATTTTAAAAATTATTCGTCAAAAATTCGTTTTTCAACATTTCCAACGGCAATATCGTACGTGGCGCTGAAAAACAATTTATTTCATAAAATATCGCCGAGTAGTATTTTAGATTTGAGTGTACTTAATTAAGTAGTTGTTCGAAATGTCTTCCGTGCTGTTCGAGGCACAAACGAAGACGAGTATGAAATGACCTTGCCACTGCTCTTAACAGGTCGGTCGTAATAGTTAGAATAGAAGAAATGCTTTCTTCAAATTCTTTCTTGCATGATTTCTGGTGTTGTTGGTTGTTCAACATAAACGATGTCCTTAACGTAGCCCCACAGTAAGAAATCCAGTTTCGTTAAATCTGATGATCGAGGAGGCCAAGCAACTGGCCCTCCTCTTCCAATCTACCGATTTGGGAAGATTTCGTTGTGCTGAGCCCTGACATGTAACGAGGAATGTGCTGGAGCTCCATCGTGTTGCAGCCACACTTCCGCCCTTACCGCTATAGGTAAATTTTGCAGTAAATTTGGCAATTGAACAACTACTTAATTACACTCAAATCTAAAATAACTCTCTGCGTTATATTTTATGAAATAAATTGTTTTTCAACGCTACGTACGATAAAACAAATAAAAAAATTAAAATTGCCGATGGAAACGTTGAAAAATCAGTTTTTGGCGAATAACTTTTAAAATATTGGAAATTGGCAGTGGCGTAAATAGCAGGTGTGCGAGGTGTGCGGCGCGCACGGGGCCACAGGCCAGGGGGCCCATTGGAGCCGGTCGGGTGTTTGGGAGACCTCGCGAAAAATAAATGTCGTTGGCTTAAAGACACTAACTAAAATCTAATAATTACGAAAACCTGACTTTATGAAGGAATACCAATAAATATAATGCTATTTACTTGAGATTTAATGGATTTAGACAACTTAGAATACTGATTGCTTGCCTCCTCGTATAAGATTCGTATTTATATGCATTTGGCTACGATTAATTCGTATTTCAATAAGAAAGTACCAAAATATTAGTTAGTGACGTTTACCTTTAAGCCGACGATATTTTGGTATTTCTCATAATTGTTCTAAACAAATTACTCATGACCCGCCCCATTGAACGCGGGATACGATTTTGGGTTAAAAAGGGAGATCTGAGCAGTTTCTGATGGGGCCCTGTGCTGCAATAAGATGCAAGCATAACGAAAATAAATAAAGTGGAACATTTTAAAAACTAGGTACGCAGGCATGCACGGATACCATTCTAAAATCAATACCATATATTTATTGTTATATGAGAACAAAAAATATTTGTAATAATACCATTTTATTAAGATCTACAAACAAAATAAACTTTTTATTCTTCCTATTCAATTTTTATTCCAAGACAAAATAACTTTCAAAACTGCTTAGCCACAATACATAAACTAAACAAGTAGTAAAAATATGTAAACACATAATAATAAACTTTTGTTATATTTACAAACAAAATATTAATATAATGCTTATAGAAATAATAACTCATTAATTGACGTCATATTGAGGTACTAATTTGGGGGTTGGTGTTTTCTGCGGGTACCAATTGGGGACTAAATATTTATAAAACTTGTGAAAACTTGAAATATTTATAAAACTTGTGTTGTTTTACGAAATGAGGCGTTACGAGGTGACGTTCAAAATAACTACTCATAAATTAGGAATATTCCCTTGAGGTACTAATTCCGCGGTTGGTGATACCAATTGGTACCAATTGCGAAAAGGATCTTAAAAATGGGCCGAAGCGGCCGGATACCGCAGCAAAACCGCAACTCCGGTGCATCCCTAGTTTCCAGCAGGGTTGTAATAAAACACTTTTTTTTATTTTAAACAAAACAAACATGGATCCATGTTTTTTTAACAAAACAATGGTTTTAGCACTTTACAAAAAAAAAATTTAAACTTGAAAACCCCAAAAGAACATGATTTAAATAAGGAATAAAAAATGTTTTAAACATGTTTTAAGTCACGCAATTGTTTTATTTGTAAGCATTTTGATCGGCATCTGTTGTGTGAGTGACTTTTTCTGGTTTTGTTGTTGAGACAACGAACCATCCGCCATATATCTAATTATGTATTTCAAGAGAAACACCGCTTTGTGTGTTACCGCTACTTCGGTTTATGTTATTCTACAAGTTAATATTATCTTCACACTTGGTTTGATAACTTAGTCCTGAAGATGCCTCTTGCAACAGGGCGCGAAACGTCGACTGCTTCAAAGTCCTCAACGCGGTTTCCACCCGGAAATCATATATCATTGACTCAGACCGCGGAAGTCTAACAATCTAGATAGTAAATATTTCTTTTTAAACATATTTAAAACAATATCTTAAAACAAAATGTTTTAAACATTTAAAACAAACTATTTTAAACATGCTTAAAAAACATTTGTTTTAAAACATCTTTAAAACAATGTTTTAAAACAAATTGTTTCATACATTTAAAACAAACTGATTTAAACATGTCTAAAACAAAATGATTCAAAACAAAATATTTGTTTTAAAATATGTTTAAAACCAATGTTTTGAAACATAACAACCCTGCATGTGAGTGGGGGGCCCATTGTCTCTGTTCGCACACGGGCCCACTCACTCCTAGTTACGCCACTGGAAATTGGGGTTGTATTTAGAAACAATGTTTATTGTTTAATTCTCCATAGTTTCACATAAAAAATTGTATGGGTTCCAATTTAAAATAAGAGCAATAACACGCTTTGAAGTTTGACAAGTTTGACACTAGATTTTGGTCACCTGTATAATTTGGATCAATAACACTTGTTTAACGAGACTACTAGATCTAACTTAATAAGCACGTAAATTTTTTATTATCGAGGTATTTGTAGTTTTTATTGATTTTTAAAGCAAACGATGCAAAATAATTTTTTTTGGTTTTTATTTTTTGCGCTGCAGTCACTCAACCGATTTCAATAAAAGTTTGGTGGTATGTAGGCAACCATAAAAAGCTTCCAAATGTGTAAAAAATGTATAGCATTCTATTTACAAAATATATCACCATGGCGTTGCACATTTTTGGGACACCCTGTATAATCGAAAATAATTTCCTGAAATGTAGCTTGAAGTACAGGATAAGCCTGTAAAATGTCAAACTCTGAGCTTACTTAGTAACTGAGCTACAGAAGACAGGAGCTGAGTTGCAGCACCCTGTATAATTATAACTCCATTCATTATAAGTTATAAACTGGGTAGGCCTCCTGACGGAGACCTATATATATTTCAATTTATAGAAAGCGGTAGGATGTTAGAAATAAACTCAGCTTAGTACTAAAGTAAAGAACACTTTTAATGTAAGAATTACAATTCAACGTGCTATCGTCAATAGAGCATAACCCAAAGTGGGTCCTGCCGCCTTGCATTCCCTCGACCCTGAAGCTGATGTTTATGTTACGTCTCCCTAGACGTATACAGGGCATCTCGTTTTGTGTGGAGGGTAGGCACTTAGGCAGGTATGCCGTCTTATCTTTCTTACAAGGCATTGAAGGAATTAACTTACTACGTAGGCAGTTGGTAATCAATTATCTTTGGATTTATGTTGGTCGTCACCTTGAGATTGCATGTCGATTAAATATTATTAAATATATTCGGTACCTACCGTTAATTTCATCACTTATAATCTGTTTAACCACTAACCCTATATTTGGAATGCAGTTTTTCACAGGTAACTAATAAGTTTAAATCACCGAATTTATAAGACAGAACATGTGTGGCCGCCCTGAAAGTGATCGCTACAGCAATACCACTTCATGCGATATTTATCAAAATGCTTTGCAGAATTTAGCAGTATTCATAGTGTCCGGGCAATGTGATAAAATGTCTATCATAAATCATAAATACAAAGTTATTTAATTGTCCAGTCATCCAGAACAATATTTAGCATATAGGCTTATAATATGGACATTTGGAGACATACATTCAGGAGGGATGCAAATTTTAAATATATTAAAAATTACAGCCACAACTTATAACAGTACTTTCTGACAGCATGTCGCTTAAACATTTACAGTTATAATATTCATAATATCCATAATATATGTATAACAAGCACACCATACAAAATAACAACTATAAAAGTTTTCAAACTATCTTCTCGTAAAACAAAACTAATATAGAACGACTATTCCTTACTTTATTTATATCCTGTATATCTTATCAATATGGATAAGTCTATAAAAGAAACGCATTTTCTAGTAGTATTGATTTTTGTACGCAACGTAAGCAGCTAGCGGAGTGTTAAAATTTGTCTCTATATTACGCAACAATATGCCATCAAAAGATACATACATACATTATGAATGAAACTGCTCAAATGGCAGAAAACAGAGCAAAAACAACAGTGATAACTGTTACAACAATAACAACGAATAAACATACATTATGTACTAAACAAATTCCACCTCGTCGCCTCTATATTTAGGATATTCATACATACATACGTACAACATACATATATGTATACGGAGGCAGATTAACTAGTATTTCATCATATTGGGTATTGTTTATTTTGATTATTTAGTCTATTTCCAGCGAGAGTTTGTAAACATCACCGATAAAAACAAACGTGAATAACCGCGTTGCAGTTTTCAATAAAATATTGCGCAATATTGAAAAAGTACAGGCGTAGAATACTTATGTACACATTATAACCTTAGCTGACAATTGTAATAGTATATTATTTGACGAGCACATAATTAAGGATATAAATCGCGAGCACGAAGTTTATACGCGAACCGTGGGCGAACGTATAAACCTGCGAGCGATTTATATCCGTTCTCAACCCATGTCAACCCATGTTATATCAAATATTTTAAATGTATTTGGCCATGATGCCGAGTCGAACTGGCACATAACTATCATCTAAGTAGGTTTTGACAGACTTTGACACTAGCGTTGTATAATGAACTCATTATGTGAACGAACTGTCATTGTTATACAACGCTAGTGTCATTATAAGCATTGGCGTGTATCATGATGGGGATTATATTGTCATAGATACCTACGCAATGAACTTATGTGAGTCGTTGATAAATATGTATATTTTATTAACAGGGCCGGCCAGAGCCGGATTAACCATAAGGCAGAGTAGGCAACTGCCTAGGGGCCCAGGATCGACAGGGGCCCACTGCAGTCCGCAAAAAAAAAGTTTTATGGATCGAAAATGATAATCAACAATACTATTCTTTTTTTCTCAACGCATGTAACACTTTATACATACAGAACCATCTAGTATCTAATATTAAAACTAATATAGGCAAAACTGGGAGAGCTGAAGATTACTCATAGATTTCAGCTGTTATTTTAGACATACGTTACAGAATATTTATAAATATTGACGCGTGTTAAAACGAAATAGCATACTTTTCATACGTCTGCTGTATAATTTAAATGGGCAAGACAAAAAAGTACGTCTGTTCTTAGAACCATAAGAACGAATGACAGCGGTAGCAACCTAACCTCCAATTCGAGCGCGAACGTGTGATGTGAACATCTTGTTCATTAAATCTCTAGAAAATTACATTATATTTACTAGTATTCCTTTTAAAGTCAGGTTTTCGTAATTATTAGATTTTAGTTAGTGACTTTACATCTTGTTTTCGTTGGTATGTTTTCACTTTGCTTCTGTTAAACATGCTAATGATGGATATATAAATTAGATAGGACAATTATCACAATTAAATGACAGTATTTTTAATAATTAAATATTAATCTTGAACAAACTACCTAGTGTCTACCTTAATATACACAGCTAATAACCAATTCACGCGGTACGTTCATATCTTGGTTCATACGATTTTAAGCGATGAATCACCTTCAGCTCTCCCAGTTTTGCCTATATAATCCTTCGGAACGCAACTGGACTTCATTCACGTTGGGGGAATCCCCGATTCGTTGGGTGCGTTCTGTAAGCTTCCGTAGCGACTAGCGTGATAATAATTTGTAGCGTAATAATTCCGAAACTTTCGAAATACGTTAATTACAATATGTGAGTTTTGCGATTGTAAGGTAAATTTAAAAAAGTTTTGGTGTGCTCCGTGTTTGAAGACTTACTATTTTCACATACACCAAAAGTATTTAAAAAAAATCGGAACGCATTCAGGAATGTGGGTAGAAGGCAAAAATACATCACATGATTTAGTCAGTCAGAGTAGGTAAAGAAAAGGGGCCCGAAAATTGTATTGCCTACAGGCCCATACAGGGTTAATCCGGCTCTGGGGCCGGCCCAAACTTTTGCGGGGCCGGGTTCAAAAATGGCGCGGGGCCACATAACACGTCCAAATACTTTACTTATTATAAAGACAATATGCAGCATCTAATTGACATGCACTTCGAGCTGTCGAAGTGCGACATACGTAGTTGCAAATGTAAGAAGTAACATCATAAAGAAAAGTAAAAAGGGTTAACTAAGATTTGAACAGATAATAACTTTTTGTCTCCTAATAGAATCTCCTTTTAAGGGTGCCGAAACGGGTGCGCAACGCACACGCAAATAGTACGTAAATTGTAAAAATGTACCGATCTTTTAAGTTTCCTTTTAAATTTGAGATTTTTTGCACTCAAAGGGTATTAAGTGAATGTAGCTAGAGCATACGAACAGGACAACGATAACTAAAAAGAGAATACATACCGAAATTTGGTCAGAAGTGAACAATAGACAATAACTTACAATTTTGTTTCTGGATTTATAAATCCTTGCTTCATACAATGCATAGTAAAATCACCTATCAATACATGCAGTAAAATATCCAAGAAATGATTTTAATCAGACGATCGGTACGAAGCAGCAAAAACGACGATTTTTGTCCGTTTGAATTAGGGCTTCCAATCCCGGACAAAATACTGATCCCGGGATTTCGGGATTAAAGATTTTGTAATCCCGGGATCCCGGGATTCATGAAAAACCCAAAAATTGGCGGATCAAAACGCTTGGGATGCCAAAACTTACCAAATCTAGTCAGTAAGAAACGCAGTAAGAAACGCCTAAAATATACTTGATTGGACAATATTTTCTACCCTGAAACTTGATCGACGTTTTCAAATTTTACCTCACAAGTTGAAAACCTAAATTATCAGTCTAAAAGGTGTCAAAGTGTGCGTATTGACATCAATAATAAACAAAATTTAAACTCCATTAAGATAATAACTTGCTCTTCCATCTTCAATTTACTCAACGTTCTTGTTGAATGTTTCAAGAATAGTCACGGCAAAAGAAATTATTTGATCGAACCAAATTTTCCATTTTTTATATTAAGGCCAATAAAAATTTGATGATTTTTAGTTTTCTTCTTTAAGATAAAATTGGATAACTTGAGAATTCATACGTCATATATGTTTATTATTCAAATAAAAAGGTTATTTATCGGGCAATTCCGTCATTCGAAGAAGCAACCGTAGACACGTGTTTCGGACTATTAGTCCTCATCAGTACGGTATAGCCAAGGAGTAAGATGGACACTCAATGGAAAAAACACTCAAATGGAGACCATAAGAGGGGTGCCCAATGTCACCAATTTGGTGCTTCAGTCACAACATCTTCAGGATTCGAAGACATGATGTGACGTCGCGCCGGAGGTGACGGACACCCCAGGCCCACCATAGCCCATGGAGGTAAGATGGAAAAGGTTTATCGACGGTAAGATATTCAAGGAAAAAGGTTATTTATCGGGCAATTCCGTCATTCGAAGAAGCAACCGTAGACACGTGTTTCGGACTATTAGTCCTCATCAGTACGGTATAGCCAAGGAGTAAGATGGACACTCAATGGAAAAAACACTCAAATGGAGACCATAAGGGGGGTGCCCAATATCACCAATTTGGTGCTTCAGTCACAATATCTTCAGGATTCGAAGACAAGATGTGACGTCGCGCCGGAGGTGACGGACACCCCAGGCCCACCATAGCCCATGGAGGTGGTCCCATGGTGGGCCATGGTGGTCTTCGAATCCTGAAGATGTTGTGACTGAAGCACCAAATTGGTGACATTGGGCACCCCCCTTATGGTCTCCATTTGAGTGTTTTTTCCATTGAGTGTCCATCTTACTCCTTGGCTATACCGTACTGATGAGGACTAATAGTCCGAAACACGTGTCTACGGTTGCTTCTTCGAATGACGGAATTGCCCGATAAATAACCTTTTTCCTTGAATATCTTACCGTCGATAAACCTTTTCCATCTATTATTCAAATAGACTAACTGTTTGCATTTTAAATAAAACGATTATTGTTTAGAAATTATAATGACTTGTATACCCAGTTCTAAAAGCATCTTTAAGTAAACCGTTATTTATTGTTGAAAATTGATGAAATATTTAGTGAAACTTCATAGAATATTAAATATTCAATTTCTTGTCATGAACAAAATGAATATTACTTGTACGTCTTTCGGTTATGTCAAATATAGTTCTCATAGCCCAACCCATATTATAAAATACATTTTCTACAGTGCACTTTTTAACAGAACTTTTCCACTAAAAAACCAAAAAAACGATAATTACGCCATGAAAAAATGGCAAAAACGACCATATTACCGCAGTCACAGCTCAATATAAACTCGAGATGTTTTACCTGAGACGCAATCTATGGCGTACATGCACTTCATGATGGAACAACATCGTACCTAAATATTTCGTCAGGTAAATTTCTGAAACTGGAAGAAACTTGAAAATCGGAACAAGAAATGACATCGTTCGTTCGATTGGAGTGAACTATCGAAAGATTAATAACAACGATTAATAACAAATAATTTTTGGTACAATTTTGGTTTCATTTTACACTTAAATATATCGGGATTAATTTGTATTTTTAGTTTCTACTTATTTTCAATACTTTTTTCTCTGTATTTTATACCTATTTACAAATTTTATATTCTGTAGTACATCATAGAATACAGGTAAAGAAATCCGCTACTAATTTTTACGTTTATGTTTCTGTTTCTGTTTTAAATAAAGCATGAACATTTTTGTTGAGCTTTTTCATTTAGCTCATTTTTGTTGAGCTAAATGAAAAGACGCAAACAAGCTGAAAATGATGTTTGCCTCCATATTGAATTATATCTACTTCTTGCAAAATCTGTTCCTCCTATTATAACAACATGTTGGTATAAACGAACATTTTATTCTTGATACTTAATTTAATCAGAAATGGTGCTGTTATAGATTGAAGTTCATACTTATAAAATAGCAGCTCAATTGATTTATTGTAGATCAGTGCCTACACTTCACCAATTAACAATAACATAAGAAAATAATTTAGATTTAACTTTTTCGAGATCCCGGGATTTAGACTTACAATCCCGGGATCCCGAAATAGCTCATTATTTGTCGGGATCCCGGGATCCCGGGATTGGAAGCCCTAGTTTGAATGGAGAGGTATGTATTCTCTTTTTAGTTATCGTTGTCCTGTTCGTATGCTGTAGCTACATTCAATTAATACCCATTGACTGCAAAAAATCTCAAAGTTAAAAGCTAAATTAAAAAATCGGTACGATTTACTATGTACGTCTACCAAATTTGCTGAACGTTCTAGGGTGCGTTCCGCACCCGTTTCGGCACCCTTAATAGAATATTTGAGAACGGTTCAGATATAAACGTTACTGTTATTTCTTCATTCTTATCGATACGACTACATTCGCCTTTTCAAAAAACAGAAAAATGTATACCCAATATACATATATAATTTTCTCGGTGGTGGTAAGGAGTTGGATATGTAAAACAAGTTTAGGAAAAATTTCTATAACTTCTTTCAATGTTATTTTTCTATTTTTCAATATTACAAAAATGTTTCGAGAAATTAATGCATTTTCAAGTAATAGCATGTTTTTGTTTTTAACTTACATAACTTGCTATAGCAACTAACTTTGTTTTTTAATAGAACGGTATGTTTTCCTCCCTCAAGTTTAGTAGAGGTTCTTTTCTGAATTCATCCAAACTCAAATGTTTTACTGTTACTGCGTGAAATTTGTGAAATTTTTGGGCCAGGATTTGTGGTCAGCGCTAAGAAATCTATCAAAAATTGCCTATTTGAAAGACAGATCTTTAACTCAGATCTCGTCAAAAATCTAAGGCAATAAAATTACAGTTGCAATAGTAGGTACAACAAAAGTAATCCAAACCCCAATAAGTTATAAACAAAACAAAAATGGAGTATACTTATGAAAGATTGGTTCATATTATTTACTTCCTCTATTATTGATGTCTTTAGTTTTTTCTTCGGTCTGCTTTACACTATTGTTTATAACAAACTGTAGTTCTTTATGATTTGCGGGGCCGTCTAATGCGCGGGGCCGGGTTCAGGGGGACGCGCTGAACCCCCCTCGGGCCGGCCCTGTTTATTAATAACCCAAACCGTTGGTTTTATATTATTACTGGAAAAATTGTGAAACATTTGAGCTACAGCTAAACAGCATTTTTGTACTTATACTAGCACTGATAAATACTTAACGCAAAAGGTATAACCTCCATGCACCAGGCGGCCGACAATATAGTGTTAAAAACAGCTTTATTTTTAAGTGATTAGAATTTGATTGTGGCAAAGCGGGACAGAAGCGGAGGGCATTCGTCATCGACACTTTTTACTTTATTATATACGCAGTATGATAAAGTATTGTAGTCGTGCCGAAATAGTATATTACATTACAACAGCTGTAACTAGCATGTTACGTACGAGTGGAAAGTTAACATGAGTTTTGTTATTTTCCACGAGTTTTGTTATTACCTGCATTAGCTGGCGAGAAATGAGGCAGGCGCAACCAAAACAGACAGAGCGATGATGTGGGGTAGGTGTCACTGTCTGACTACCGTGCGTAGGTAGATAGCAGAACGCTGTAGTTTTTTTTTTTTTTATGAAGACGATTTCTCAGATAAAAATATTAAGTAGTCAAACCGCATACGGCCATGGCACCGTATCAAATTGAAAGAGATGGTTACCCCCACATCACTGCGGGTTGCATAATGCATACAAATGGATTTGCCTCAGTTATTCACCATATCGCGTCATTTTTAGTTATACGTATGTATTTACATTTCACTGTGCAGACACCATTTAACTCAATTAAATAGATTCTCATGCAGCCAAACTATTAATTTTATATATAGTATGATAAAGTCATGTACCTGGCCACATCAGATGTTTTGTCATAGTATATGCCCTTGGTCTCTTATTTGGCGTATGAATGTAAATTATTGAGTTAAATTATTGTGTAATCTTAGCAGTGGCTGCATACTAGGACCGTACGTTTTCGAATAAAATGACCGTGCGGTAACTGTAAGTGCGCAACGGTGTTCGGATATGCTTAAAATTTTTTTACCTAATGAATTGCAACGACCGGGGTAGAAAATAGCGGCTTGTGGTGCCAGCCAGATGGAGCAACAAGCCATACTGCGCGAATTTGCATGGCTACTCTAAGAAACATGTTTCGTAGACGACTTGTACCCCGACATGTTGATTTTAATTGGCCGCCAATGTCCCCAGACTTAACCAGCCCTGAGACCTTAAACGGGCTAAACCAGGAGGTGCTGCAACGACTTACAGAGAATTTTCGGTCACGGTTTCAACTATGTTTAGACAAGCCCGCTGGTCAAAAAAATAATTGTTGTTGCAAAACTGCATTATATGCATAACTAAAGTATATTTTTGGGCTTGATTGTTTTCTGGATATTAAAATTTTTAGATATAATGTAATGTTTCCTTTTATACAAAATCAAAGTGGTAAAACTAGTCAGCTCCTATTTTAACACCAGATTATGGACCAAAATTTCGCCGGGGGGACATAATTACTTTCAAACAGATCTGAAAATTTCAATCGACAAATTTGGCAAATAACACCGTTCAGTAAACCCGGAACAAATTCTGATCACGTTTTGTTGTTTCCTGTCTTCTGTGAAATGAATTCATCTTGGGGATCATATCAAGGTTTGCCGACGCCGCACTGGAATATCTACGCTTCATTCCTTTGTCAAATAGGCCAGAACAAACAAGAATGAATTAGCCTTCGCACATTATAACCGGAAACGTGAGATATAACGATACGGGTCAGGTAGGGAAGATATCGCTTTGTCCAAACAAAACCGCGCCACACACATTCTTCGAATTACATTACATTACGGATCGAATAATAATTAAATTTACGGTACGCAGATTTTTTAACTAGTAATAATAAGTGTTATGTCGCTTTAGAACACACTTTTATTGATGCGGGCACATTTGGATGTTTCTGAAACAAGTCGCACAGACACATAAATTTCGCCACACACATTGATACAAATGTACACAAACTTACTGTTTGCAAACAAAATGTTTTAAGTAAGAAGTACATTTAATAAGTTTTGTTATGGCGTTATTATTGTTTTTAACCATTTTACAATGGAGCTTGCCTTTTTTATACAAATTTAACAATTTCACAACCTAGAACCATAGGATACTGTGCGTACTAGCATACAGGGTGTAAATGAATACATATTAAAAAAAACATTATAAATGTAGTGGGGTCATAGAAAAACCATTTTTGAAAAGAAACTCATTTTCGATTCTTTCTTTTTCTTCATAAACCCCCAAACAAAAAATCAATTGGCGTAAGCGTAAGGTCTGGGTGTCAATCTTGGAGTTAGGTACTCGACCCGGTCACATGCGAATAAAGAATTGTATCGAGGGTGGAGCGCCGTTCTCTAGAGGAGTCATTTTTTTTAATTGATTCATGTCATTGTTTCCGGAAATCTGTCCACGTGCAAAATTTCACCTGAATTGGACAAATTTTCCAAATTATGATTTTTTTTCAAATTTTGGAATAATGTCTATATTTATTGCCTCATGCGTTGTCACCGGAAATCTGTCCACATGCAAAATTTTAACTCGATTGGACACTGGGAAGTAGGAAAATATCGATTACAAGATTTGAACATAACAAACAGACATCAACTAAACAAACAACAAGTGAAGTTAATATAAGCGTACTAATTGTCCCGGATATTATATAACTTTGTAATTATATTTTGTTCAATCAAGTTCAATCATACTGACATTTGTTTGTGCCGCTGTATGCGGCAACACCGTAACGCTAGAGCGTAGCGTGGAATCGACAACTGGTCCCTTTTTCGTTCGCAACAAAAACGCATTTTTCATTCGTTTCCAACCGCTGACGGGTTTCAGACGAACACATCTGGTAAAAAATCTGATGTGGCCAGGCACATGACTTTATCATACAAAATACAGGTTGTGTTCCCAAAAATTAGGCATAGGTCTATAGAAACTAGCGTATCAGGCGAGATACTGCCAACGTCGGTTGACTGGGGCAGCCAATTACCGTTCTTCCGTAAATGCTATGCCTAGCGTTCGGGGAAAATTAAGGTATATAAAATTAATAGTTTAGCTACAAGAAATACTATTTGATTGAGATAAATCGTGTCTGCATTAAAATTAAACTACTTAGTCAGGATTTGACAGATATTTTGATACTATTGACAGCAGGTATTGTCAAAGCATCAGCATTTGACACTACCTACTGTCATTAGAATAATATTTATTTAGCTGCATGAGAATCTATTTTATTGCGATAAATCGTAGGTATTGTCAAAGCATCAGCACTTGACACTACCTACACTAGGTCATTAGAATAATAGTTATTTATGTCACTAGTGCCGAAAGTATGGAATAGCGCGACGAGCGGTGATGCGGCGCGTCACCGAAGGCGGAGCTTCGTCGTCGCATGTGAGCGAGTCGCGCTATGTAGTTTTCGGCAGGAGTGAGATCAATGTTTTTTGGGTTGATTTTAGAGAAATGTTGTACTTAAAAAAAATTTAAAATTTAAAAAAAAATGGTTATATTTCTGTATAGGAAATGTTAGGTTGATTCCACTTCTACGAAACGTCAAGTTTAAAAAACCAATTCAAATTCTGACAGATTTATATTTGTTCATGACTTTGTAGATGTCACATCCGTACCAACATACTAAAATAAAACTACACTCATCGCTATACTGTATTTACAATTTTCTCAACTTATCATTTTTAGAATTAGATATAACAACGGGTTGATATTTCTTATCAACAAACAATCAAATTGGTGATTTTATTTTAGTTGAAATTTGAATATAGTACTTTGCCGCACTAGAGCGGCAACGTTCCATAGTGGTTCTCCAACCTCTGATTGCCTCTGATGAAATCAGCTGTTTTCGAGTGTGACGGCCATAGACATTTCTGTGGTGACAGCACAAAAAGATATTTGTCAAATCCAGGCTACTATGTAGTTTCATATCAATGCAGATGCGACCGATCTCGATCAAATACAATTTGCTCTTGCAGCTAAACTATTAATTTTACCAAAAAACGTCATAGGCATATATTCTTCAAAATTTCCTCTACTTTAATTTATTATTTAATTGTATTGAGGAAATTACAGAAATGGCGGCTCATTTGCAAAATCCTTGAAAAAGGCTTAGAATAAACTACCAGTTCCTTTGGACCCTTTTGAACCAAAAGCTTTTCAGCTCTAAGTTTGGACCTAAAACTTGTAAATATGAACTTTCGTCTCGATACCTTTAGTAGTTTCTCCCGAATCGTCGCCACAAAAATCGTTTACACACCCACAGACATACATACACACACACACACAGACATTTTTTTGTACCTTGGTCAAAAATGTTCAGGGGACCCATAAAGACCTATTTCCGCTAAAATCTCAATTTTTTTTCGGCACGATTACAATACTTCATCATACTGCGTATGATAAAGTAAAAACACAGTAAATAGACTATTTAGCGAATTAAACAAAAATGAGTGTATTGAACCAGTTTAACTTTATTTGCTATTATCTGCATAACGGGTTCCTTTTCACATCCACGAAAACATATTATTCACCTTCAATATTTTATTTATTAAGGAAAACTGTAACATAAAATAAAAACACTATTGAAATCATATTAATTTCTAAAATGCATCCATATTTTGTATATTTAGGGCGCACAAGCAGTTCTTAGTAGTTTAAGGTTCAATTCAAGGGCGCTGCCTTTTCTTTTTGTTCATTCCTCTTCGAATGTGACAATGAAAATGCTCCAGAGGCTATAATTTGGCCGCCACAATGTTTCATTAAAAAAGGTCCTAGATCAAACCAATATGTACAAAAAAATCATTTCATATTACATAAAAAGACCTTGCAGCATAAAATGTTCAAAATGCATCTACAGATACGACAATTGGTATCGCTAATTCATTAGCATCAGCAGACCTCGTGTCTATTGAGAAAAAATCTGATGTGGCCAGACACATGACTTTATCATACAATATATAAAATTAATAGTTTAGGTGCATGAGATTCTATCGAGATCGATCGTGTTTGCATTAAAATAAAACGAATTAGCCAGGATTTGACAGATATTGACAGTAGGTATTGTACAAAAATCAGCCTTTAACACTACCCACTATCAGTAGAATAAAAATATCTGGCAAATCCTATATTAATGCAGACACGATCTCGATCAAATAGAATTTGCTCCTACAGCTAAACTATTAATTTTACCAAAAAATGACATAGATTATACAAAATTTCCTCTACTTTAATTTATTATTTAACTATTTTGATGAAATTACAGAAATGGCGGCTCATATGCAAAATCCTTGAAAAATGCATAACAATATTGCTATCCGCAATCCGCACTTAAAATACACATTGACTTTGTAAACACCATGGAAACACCAAGCTGTTTCAATATTGTTTCACATAGCGTACGTGCGCGCGTGTTTTTCCTCCTCATCACATTCTCCATGCATTTGCGTGTTGACTTGACGTTTCGCAACCGCTGACGTTCTGAATACTGTCAAAAGTGTCAAAATTGCCTGGCTACCTACTATTAATGTAGACACGATTTCGATCAAATAGAATTTGCTCCTGCAGCTAAACTATTAATTTTACCAAAAAATGTTATAGCCATAAATTATACAAAATTTGCTCTACTTTAATTTATTATTTATCTATTTTGACGAAATTACAGAAATGACGGCTCATTTGCAAAATCGTTGAAAAATGCTAAGAGGAAATAGCCAGTTGCTTTGGACCCTTTTGAACCAAAAGCTTTTCAGGTCTAAGTTTGGTCATACAACTTCTAAATATGAACTTTTGTCGAGATACCTTTAGTAGTTTCTCCGGAATCGTCGCCACAAAAATCGTTTACACACACACACACACACACACACAGACATTTTTTTGTACCTTGGTCAAAAATGTTCAGGGGACCCATAAAGACCTACTTCCGCTAAAATCTCATTTTTTTTTTCGGCACGATTACAAAACTTCATCATACTGCGTATGATAAAGTAAAAATAAGTATCCTAAATCTCGCATGACGTTAGGAATACCTTAAAATAATAAATGTAGATTCAATAACAGCTAACCTTTGTTGTATAATAAAAATGACGTTCACAACAAAGAATGATTAGAATAAATTCTAAATTTGTTTCTGGTTTTCAAAACTCATTTGTAACAAATTACTTGTAATAGCCTGTAAGTTGCTAGACCTGAATAATGTGAATCATGTCAAAATCACGTCAAGATGTTGGCAAAGCTGACGCAGATTGAGTTGACTCTCGGTACTTGGAGCAAGAGAGAATGACCAACGTTGGCTACACAATAATATATCTGGACCGATGTAGTTGCCTGTTGCCGTCGCTGTCCTCATGTCCTGATCTAAACGAATTTTACATTACGCATGTTTTGCCATAAATGAACAAATGCGCTAAGATGTCCTATAACACTGAAATCTTATAGTTGCATACTTCTGTTACTGGAAATAGGAAAAGAAAGTTTCAAATTCACGTTAATTTATTATGGTTGCCAGATTGCACTCGGTGCCATTTTGAATTATAAGCATCTAACATCAGATATTTATGTTTTCTTCCGTTTATATTCTCGTAAACTATATTCTTTTGGTTTACGAGCATATTACATAACCAAATTTATTTTGATTCCTTTCACGACCTTGGCGGGAACGCGTGAATTTATGCGTGAGACCTTCAACCTGCACACACGCTCCGTATTCACACACATATGCAAATTTGCGTAAAAACTATGCGTATCACTTAAAGTATATATATATATATATATATATATATATATATATATATATTAAGACACACAAAATTTTTACAAAAATTGCTTAATTTTCTTGGGGTGTTTCGATGCTATTTACGTCTTGGTCACAGATATACTAAAATGTGAAAAAAATACAAACGCATCGAATACAACCACAAAACCGAGAGAGAAAGAATCCAAACTTACTAGACTTGTCATAGGTGGAAATTTTAAACTGGTTTACAATATCTTTGAAATTTTGGTTTAATTAGATTTTTGCGTATTTTCTAGAACTAATTTAAACTAATTTAACACTTTGACAAATTAATATCTGATCAATAATTAACTGCTTTTTTATTTATTAATAATTCAATTGGGTCCAACACATCTTGTTTTAAGTTCTCAAAACCTTAGTGGGTGTTGCTTCCGAGATTTTTTCAATTCCGAGAATCTGTAATGGTAGTTTGCAAATCACGTGACTTGGGACATTTTATTTTAATACTACGCCAGTGATATACAGCAATTAATTATATTGGTTGACAAATTTTAATTTGTTATCAATAACTTTAACCTTATTATACTTTTTTTTGTTAATCCGGACGTGCTAATTTCGAAAATGGCCAGAATTTCCCGCTATTTTAATTAAAAACAAACCTTGTTTTAGTATGAATGCAGGTGCGAGTCGTAAATAAATCAAACAAAAATATGCAATTTATTTATAATTAATCATCCATCCATCTGACAAAACACATAAATAAATATTTTTTATGCCGGTTTATAATAAAATGTTAATAAGTATACTCATGAACAAGAATAAATAAATAAATAAATAATCTTTATTTGCCGTAGGACCCAATCAGGATATAGACAATGGTCAAGTAATACATTATTAGACAAGTAAGATAGGCAAGAGCAAACTACAAATCCACACTATAAAACAAACAAAAAATTCCATAAACTGTTGGATAAATAAATAGTTACGGCAATCTTACATTTTAAAATTAACACCAGAAACACAAAAATGCAAAACATATTCAGAACTGTCACGTAATGGTGGGTGCCGATAAATATTCTTCGACTGTATAAAAAGAATGGGCAATTAAGTATCGTTTGACAGCTCTCTTGAACATCCCCATACTCGGTAAAGACATCACATTAGGCGGCAGAGCATTAATAGTATATTACATTACAAGAGCTGTAACTAGCATATTACGTGCGAGTGGAAAGTTAACATACGAGCCGCGAAGCGGCGAGTTTTGTTATTTTTCACGAGCACGTTATATGCGTGTACAGCTCGAGTATTGTACATAGTTTTACCTACGACCGACAAATTCAATAAATTGTATCAAAAATGTCAAATAAATAAAGGTAAGGATATTTGACGGGTGACAATATTTGACGGTATTCGCGCGACATCTATTGCAACTACGGAGAACTTTGTCTGTAGTATCGGCCAAAAATTCCAATACAAATTCAACATAAATGTTCACGAATATGCAATATATGTTACAGCTCGACTATTGCACTTACCTACGACCGAAAATTTCAATAAATATAAATAGTATCAAAAATGACAAATAATTAATCAAAATATTCGCGCGACATCTGTCATTATGACATTAGGTCGTGCGTAAAAAACACAAACGCACAGCCAAACGCACACGTTTGTTATAAGCGATATACGAGCGAAGCAGTCCGTGACGTAAGCGACGTTTACACATACGGTCGTAGGTAATAGTATATTACATTACAAGAGCTGTAACTAGCATATTACGTGCGAGTGGAAAGTTAACATACGAGCCGCGAAGCGGCGAGTTTTGTTATTTTTCACGAGCACGTTATATGCGTGTACAGCTCGAGTATTGTACATAGTTTTACCTACGACCGACAATTTCAATAAATTGTATCAAAAATGTCAAATAAATAAAGGTAAGGATATTTGACGGGTGACAATATTTGACGGTATTCGCGCGACATCTATTGCAACTACAGAGAACTTTGTCTGAAGTGTCGGCCAAAAATTCCAATACAAATTCAACATAAATGTTCACGAATATGCAATATATGTTACAGCTCGACTATTGCACTTACCTACGACCGAAAATTTCAATAAATATAAATAGTATCAAAAATGACAAACAATTAATCAAAATATTCGCGCGACATCTGTCATTATGACATTAGGTCGTGCGTAAAAAACACAAACGCACAGCCAAACGCACACGTATGTTATAAGCGATATACGAGCGAAGCACTCCGTGACGTAAGTGACGTTTACACATACGGTCGTAGGTAAAAGATTTTATGACCATATATTCTGGGCCTCGCTCAAAAGCTGATGACGAGTGTCGTGGGACAACCAGGCGTGATGTGCTCCGAGTTCTCATTGTTGTTGATACGTCCCCCCAGAAAATATGGACACTACAAGATTATATAATAATTAGATGTATAATAATTTTGTACCACTTGCCTGATTTTTATGATTTGTTTGACTCATTAATAAGATCATCACGGCAACTGAAAATGCTAATACAATTTTGAAAAGTACAGATTAGTTATTACACTGGAACAACTAAAGTTATGTTCTGTAGCGTAAGTTTAAAACATCCTAACCAGTAAATATGGACCTTGGTAAGGGTATGAAGCACGGAGTCGGAAGGAAGGAGTTCGGAGAAACTATACATACACTGAAATCTGATCACATGAATGTATGATAAGTACCGGCCGGAAACGTCTTTGTAGACATGCGCAGTGCGCACATATTGCGCTTCACTCATTCATAAAATGACCTGTGTGCGTTGTGACGATTCATACTGTTTGGTATGGTTGTGTTTCTAAAAATTATCAACAAAATTTTAAAATTGTTGTAACAAGCTATGCAGAATTTTGTTTCACATATTTACTTACATAACATAAAACTTTCACTATATAAAACTTTACAAAATAAGTTAATCTTCTACGAATTGGGATTATACGAATGGAAATAAAACAACTGTTGGTCTACAGAAGCTTAATTACCCTAGAATCAGGAAGAGTTGCAGTTTATCTGATTTTCTTGGTAAATTTTTATTTAAAAAACTTATGAATGATTCTTTAGAACCTACAATTACATGTATGTGTACATGTAGAATACACGCTTGCTAATGCAAATCATTTTTTGCATACCCCCATTCGGAGGACAAAATCAATCACCGGTGCACTATGTATTTTTGGGTGGCAGATAATATGAAAAGTGACTCTCGCTACTCTCGCTGTGGCCATACACATGACTTTGTCAAATTGTGTCAAACGCTAATGTTTTGACAATACTGTCAATAGAATAAAACTATCTGTCAAATACTGGCTAACTAATAATGCAGACACGACCGATCTCGATTAAACAGAATTTGCTCATGCAACTAAACTACTAATTTTATCAAAAAAAGTCATAGACATATATTAACGACTTTGCTGCAAGAAGGATGTAACATTATTTACGTGTAGGTAATTTCAAAATATACCAATTTTATTATTTCTTTATTATGTAGATCTCATGTTAAGAGATTGAAATACCACACACTTTCGCAGATAACATACTTAGGGGGGAAAGGGTAATTTTTATTTTGATCGAGCTACCTCTTTCTTGTACCAAAAAAGTGCTAAATATAAGTAAACATTCTGTAAAATAAACTGTTTACTTTATCATACATAGTATGATAAAGTACTGTAATCGTGCCGAAAAAAAATGAGATTTTAGTGGAAATAAGTCTTTTCGGGTCCCCTGAACATTTTTGACCTAGATACAAAAAAAATTCTGTGTGTGTGTGTACCCGATTTTTGTGGCGACGATTCCGGAGAAACTACTAGAGGTATCGGGACGAAAGTTCATATTTCGAAGTATCATGCCCAAACAAAAAAAAAATCTGATGTCGCCAGGCACATGACTTTATCATACAATATATAAAATTAATAGTTTAGCTGCATGAGAATCTATTCTATAGAGATAAATCGTAGGTATTGTCAAAGCATCAGCATTTGACACTACCTACACTACGTCATTAGAATAATAGTTATTTATGTCACAAATGCCGAAAGTACGGAATAGCACGACGAGCGGTGATACGGCGCGTCACCGAAGGCGGAGTGTAGCCGTTGCATATGAGCGAGTCGCGCTATCTAGTTTTTCGCAGGAGCGACATCAACGTTTATTGTGTTATTTTTTAAGAAATACGTATTTAAAAAAAAATAAATGATTTCTGTATAGTAAATGCTAGGTTGGTACCACTTTGACGAAAGGTGCGTTCCGATTGGTAGGTAATGGTAGCTAATGACGGTAGAATACGAAATTATAGTATTTCTTACATATCGTGATAATGACACATATTAGTTTGCATGTACATCAACATGAGTCACTAGCAATTTTCTATTGGAAATACTATAACGGCGTCTGCTACCACTGCCATTATCACTAATGAAAACGCACCTTAAAAAGGTAATTCAAATTCTGACAGATTTATATTTGTTCATGACACATCCCTACCAACATACTAAAATAAAACTACACTCATCGCTATACTTTATTTATAATTTACTCAATGTATCATTTTTAGAATTAGATATAAAGACGGGTTGATATTTCTTATCAACAAACAATCAAATTGGTGATCTTATTTTATTTGAAATTTGTATTTTATAATTTTGCGCACTACAGCGGCACGTTCCATAGTGGTTCTCAAACCTCTAATGAGATCAGCTGTTTTCAAATGTGACAACACAAAAAAATATTTGTCAAAATCCTGGCTACTATGTAATTTCATATCAATGCAGATGCGACCGATCTCGATCTAATAGAATTTGTTCTTGAAGGTAAACTATTAATTTTACCAAAAAATATCACAGGCATAAATTATTCAAAATTTCCTCTACTTTAATTTATTTAACTATTTTGACGAAATTACAGAAATAGCAGCTCATTTGCAAAGTCCTTGAAAAATGCTGAGAGGAAACTGCCAGTTCCTTTGGACCCTTTTGAACCAAAAGCTTTTCAGCTCTAAGTTTAGTCATAAAACTTCTAAATATGAACTTTCGTCTCGATACTTTTAGTAGTTTCTCCGGAACCGTCGTCACAAAAATCGAGTACACACATACGCACACACACACACACACACACACACATACACACACACACACACACACACACACACACACACACACACACACACACACACACACACACACACACACACACACACACACACACACACACACACACACACACACACACACACACACACACACACACACACACACACACACACAGACATTTTTTTGTACCTTGGTCAAAAATGTTCAGGGGACCCAAAAAGACCTATTTCCGCTAAAATCTGAAATTTTTTTTTCGGCACGATTACAATACTTCATCATACTGCGTATGATAAAGTAAATATGAAATTTTCGTATTTACTGAATACATCATATACAAAAGTTGCACAACCACACTTGTTTATGATAAAATGCAGCTCCGGATGTTATCTTGGTATAGGCGCGTTTTGCTGCACCGCATATTTTTTGCTTTAGATCTTTATAAAATACTTGTTCATAATTATATGTTTTTATTAAATCTTATACCTGAAATTTCGTCTTCAGAAAAACAACATTATCTGTGTAATTGAATCGTTTACGACAGCGAAGCAATGCACGCGAAATACGACCTTTTTTACCCTTTTCATACATACGGAATTTGCAATATTTCTTGCAGATTCTTGCCATACTGATTCGGGATCTAGTTGCGGGTACCAAAATAATATCATACCCACACCTTCTTGCTTGCAGCAAGAAGGGGGTACCTGCCGCAGCTGCATCGTTCTTGCACCAAACATAAGGTGACCAGGGAATCTACTCTCGTCATCTTTTTGAATCGAATGCGAGACTTCTCGAATTATTAGGTGAGACGGAGTGGGGATATCAGCGGTTGCCCTCTGTTTGGTACGTATCTATGAGCACGTTTACTTGTCGCTAAGAACAATAACGCACGCGCCACGCCCATAGTTCCAAACACAGGGCAACAGCCGATATCCCCACCCCGTCTCGCCTAACCATTCGAGAAGTCTCGAATGGTTAGGTGGTGCATTCGCTTCAAAAAGATGACGAGAGTAGACTCCCCGGCGTCCCGCCAAGTCCCGCTTTTGGCGGGACAGTCCCGAATTTTCATAAATTTGTCCCGCGTCCCGCGAGGGTTTAAAGCTTTTTATAAAATACTATTTTTTACAAATATTTGATATTGTTATTAGCACGTTTTTGAAAAATCGTAAGTGTAATGTGTAAAATGACTTGATGGATGTTTGCTTTTTTTACGAAAAGCAGGAAAAAGATGGCATTGATCTAGAAAACTAACCTCTATATGTTCCTTTGAAAGAAAGGCTTCTTTCAACATTTGATATATCGGCTTGATCGTCACAACTAAAGGAACGCTTACACTAAGTTAGCTAAACTTTGATATTCAATAACTTTTATAATCTTTCAACAATGTTCGTTTTTTTTTGGGCATGTAAAAAATTTTTTTATCAAACATCATGCATTTGAAAATTGATGAAAATAAGGTAGTCCAGCTGATTATACTGGGTGATCAGAAATGATTTTTTTGTCAAAGTATGAAACATCCTGTGTGTCAGCAATAGTCTGTTACAAAGCTTTATCAATTCTCAACCTGTTTTCTAATTCATCCCAGCATATGAATTTTTGTAGAAAATACACAGTGTGAAGTGAAATTTTGCATTTTTTGCAACCGAAACAGTGGTAAATCTGGCAGGACGAATGTGCTACAATCCATCAAAATCGAAGTTTAAAACGTACCTTTAGATTCCACTTTGACTGCATCTTATTGTTTCAACAATGGTGGACACACACGTTATTAAAGTATCAAGTTAAGTTTTCCTTGTTAAAATTTAATTATTTTCTGATCATTATCATTAAATTAATTCGTACTAAATACAATAGTCTTACACGCCTAATCCTGTAACATTTGTTGCAAGGTTTAATAGTTGAACTAAAAAGAAAATGATGAGAATATAGATGGTTTTGTAATGCATAAATGTGCGTGTGCGTGCGGCGTGCATAAAAGTGCATAAAAGTCACAAACGCTATAATTTGTGAATGAATCTTGCTCAAACCTACTATCTATATTCGTTGACAATCAACGATAGTATGATAAAGTCATGTGCCTGGCCACATCAGATTATTGTTTACTAATTTTGGGACTAGGTGCAGCTACTAGTAATATTTCCACTAAAATTAGGGAAACTAAAGGAACATTAAAAACAAGTATCAATAGCTTCCGAGACTCTGCTCAACTTACTACAGCAGAATCTGGCATTAGTAAATAAAAATCGTTGTAAACATTTTAAATAATAAAATTGTATTACTAATTTTTTATTATTCATTATACTTACATCTTATATGAAGGAAAATAGGTGTAGGCCTTCAAGTGAAATATCCAAATAACTCTTTAATTTTGTTGCTTCAGGTCATCCATAACAATTTCTCTTGCGACGATTCCTAAAGGATAAATTTAGGTTAGTAAGTTACGTCTATAGTTAGCATAGCAACAATGAAGACCTTGAGACCACATACTAAATATTATGTATGTATGTATGCTTCACAAATGTCACATTCTACCAAAAATTCCACGACGTGCTGGGTAAAAAAAATCGATTTAAATTCGAGAATAAATTATCGCTTAGGTCAATGAAATTAAGAATGATAAATTTCTACGATCTCCTAGTCTCGTGTCATTTACTTTTACACACATAAGATGTTTCTTATTTGACCGTTCTATCTTGTCACTTTTCGAGCAGGAGAACTTGTTCCGCAACATTCTTGATTATTTAATCTCATTCATTATATATGTATATCAGTAATAAAGAAACAGATTTGTCCGGCCGGTTATATATTACCGTTTTTCAAATCACTTCCTTGATCGACGTCAGTGACAAACATCCCGGCATATACATAAGTAATTTTTTATGTGTGCCTAACAGAACTCAATCTTATTCAACTATTAGTATCCCTCATATACTTTTTGTTCTTTTGTAATTAGTTTTATTAGAGTCTACCATATTCAAAGTATACAGGGTGACTCATGGAACATGATGTACATGGGGATCCCGGAAAGTGTTACGAGTTCTGATGTTGGTTAAATGGGACAAATTTGCGTAAATTTTAACAATTTTGAAAATAGCTTCTGATTTTTTTGGATTTTCACTGAAATGGTGAAATTTCTCATGTATCACTAGATATTAAGGAAAAAATAAATATTGTCGATTTTTTTCTTAAAATCTTTGCTATTATGATAAATAGAAATTCGAAATGTTGTATTCTTTCATAAGAACCCATTTTTGTTGTCAGGAAATGTTTTTGTCCGCAAGCTATTACTAGGCAATATTCAATTTTTTATTTCTTATGGGCGCCATATAGATTTAAATAGAGTGTTAAAAATGCTTTATAACTAATGTGTTATACGTTTATGAAATTTTCACAAAATATTTCTTTAGGTGACCCGCTGCATCACCCGACTTAACGCCAATGGACTTTTTTCCATAGGGCTTTATAAAACCAACTTGTATCTACGGAACTATGATACAGTGCAGGATCTTCAGTTTTTATAGCAGTGAATACGGCTTTCAGGGAACCGAATATAAACCAACAATCGCCAAGTTTAAAACTAATAACGACCAAATTAAGTGTATTAAATATTTTCTGTTAATTATTTTTTTCTTAAGTTTGTTTGGGGAGTTTCTAATTTGAAATTCATATTAAATAAAGTATTGCCGTTACAAGGCCTAAATAGTGATTTCTGCACCATTTCTATATTAGTGTTGAGGGTTCTCTGCATCCTGGCGGAGAAGGTGTTAGTGTAATTGTCCTTGACGAGAATACTCAGGTCGTGTGCATAACCAATTGCATAGTAGCGTTGAGTTTCTCGATAAGATTGTCCAGTCTTACTTTTCACAGAAGTGGTGATAGTACACGTCCCTGTGGATAGCCATCGTTAACCTTGGCCCCGATTGTGGCTTCACCCAGGGCCGGATTTAAGGGAGAGCTGACTGGGCTGCAGCCCAGGACCCCCCACCAAAATGAAAAAGTCATTAACTTTTATGTGGAAATACAAAAATATATAAAAAGTGACGAATCGATCCCTTAGAAGAACAGAACTGCTATGAGTATATAGAGATGTCCAAAAATAGTTAAAAGTAAAAATTCCACTGAAAACCACCGGCACTACTCCACAAACAACAAAACTAAAAATTGTTATTATCGCGTTTCGATTCAAATCAAAACAATTATTAACTTTATTGTTACTGAAAACACATATTTAACTCATATTTTTAGACGGGTTACATAAAAAGACTTACACTATGAATAAATAGTAAACAACCGAAAATCCAAAGAAAATGTAAGAAAAAAAAATAATTGGAAATCGGTGGAAAAAAAGGTAGGATACAACATTTGTTTTGGTTAGTTTTTACAATAAAAGATTGTTTAGGTATATTTTCTTATTTCTGTATCTACCACAATGCACAACTAACTATGCTATTGGGACCTATGTATGACAGGACAAGAACATAACATTCTTTATTTCAATTAGTATTATTTAAAAAATGTAAAGAAAAGAGATCTTTAAAATAGAAGAAGAACAAACATTAACTAAGAAAGCTATAGCTTCTAGTTTATTTTCTTGTACCTGTTTCCATTTTGACAACGAATTTGTTTCAACTATTCTCAATATATTTGGTACAATATATTACTTCTCGCAATATAGTTACTTTAGTTACCACTGTGGGTAGTTTGAAAAATTACTAGGGTAATTTTAACTTATGCAACCCAAAGATCTGTTGTTATTAGGTTATACTCAACATAATCTATTTTTTTATAAAAGTTAACGATTAACGGTTAACGTTAACTTCGGTTACATTCATAGCAAATGAACGGACTATCGGTTAACTTTTTCCTTAACGGATTATGGATTAACGAAGTTAAGGGGCCATCACAGCTTTTTTTGCTCGGGGCCCCACAGCTTTTTTTGCCTAGGGCCTCTCAGCTTTTCAGCCCAGGGGTCCCCACAGTTCTAAATGCGGCGCTGGCGCTGGCACCTGCTCTTAGATTCATCATTCGCTGATTAACCACGGTCCTGTCCTGGCGTGCAAGGCATGCCTGGAAAAGGCGTTTAAGATGAGGCTTGATAAGATTTGCAGCAGGGCTGCGACAACGCCGTCCATCGGGGCCTGGTGATTTGAAGGGAGAGACACTTTTGACGACCCACATATCGCTGATGTGAGAGGCAATCGTCAATTCTCATCAGTCAACGTGTGGTTTTCTTCCTCCTAGCCTGAAGTGAAGGGAGTGGGAACAAGACCTGAACCTGGAAATTAAAAGTCTATCAACAGCTGTAAACTTCCGAAGGGATTGGTACTACATTTCCTGTCAGTTCTTTCCAGTCCCTCGTCTCTCCTCAGAAACTTTTTCGACATCCTAGCAGAAACTGTACCAAGTCTCCATCTACCTCTGACGAATAGTGCGTTTTAGAGCCCATAAGTTAGTGATAAGTTGGAGGCCCAATCAGCATCCGTTTTCGACCGTTCAGCCTTGTTGGTGTCAGCTCTGAGGTGCCCCAACCCTTGAGACACCACTAAGGCTTGGGGCCATATTGCTCAAGTTATTTGGTTTCCTGACAACATACAAGACACAGGAGAAATGTTCACAAGCCACGCTACGTTTGAACTTACATAAACTAAGGGTAATGACAATCTGTGATCGTACATGGATACTTCTTCCAACTTTTCCACATACATACTACAGTTATTTATGACCAATTACTGGTTAACAAAATTCTGATCACGGCTCCGTGTATTGATAAAGGTCGGAATAGTGTCATGCTTTAGTATGTCTAAGTTACTACTAGAAATAAAGAATGTGGAATGAGCGATTGTGGCACCGACGTTCAGTGTGCTGCGGGTGCAGATAGGCGTGGAACTGCCTCGGAACGTAAATGGCTGTTCGGGGTCTGATGGGTTCGCTGCAACTAATAGATCCAGTAAGTCCACTTAGACCTTCCGTCGATGGTATCTAGCCATTCGATGTCTTCTTGTCCCACTGCGAACACCAACACTCCGCTATCGTTCTCTCGAAATAGAAAGGACACCTTCCGGTCGAAGGTTTGTGGATTGGAGCTCTGGTGGTCTTCATCATGTTGAGGTGACGACATAAGTTTGCCAATGCAACACGATTGTAATGGAGATAGGACACTACAACCCACAAGGTATTCAGGGCGTACTAGCGTATGAGCAAGGGTGTTGCCTCGTTCGCTTCTTGGGTTAAAGAACGGCGAGACCAGAAATTTTCAAATATGAAAAATTGTCTGGCTAAACTCCACGCCCCCGAACTTCGTCCCCTGTTGCATGATGAATACCTACTAGGGAATCTCCGCAGCATGAAAATCCCTCCGGATAACATCCATCCTTGGGGCTTCTCCTCAACCAGCGCGCATCATTGGGACGGCATGGTCTGTTGATCAACTTGCGCTACAGCGTACAGGAGTTTGAGATCAGCTTCCTTGGGACGATGGCAGAGGATTTGTTGCTCTCATATATCTAACTACTGAAACCATAGAAAATTCAATAATTGCAAGTAAATGGCTATATGAGCAATAACAACTTAGAACTTTTTAAATGTTATTCTTATCTTGCGATCCTCTTAGATATGGAGAATAGAGAAACATTTGCTTCACAAAGGTTAGTATTTACAAAAATGTATAATATGGGGACTCATTAAATCCACGAGTTGCTTGCAAATTGATCGTACCATAAACGCGATTAATGGTTGTGCATTCTTAAATGTTAATTATATCCCATATGCAGTCTAATATTTCTCGGTGTTTAGTTTCTACATATTTACTAAATTAATTTGTTGTATTTGTACCCCACAACTATATATGCTGGTATATCGGCGCATAAATAGTAAATCCACAACTACAAGAAAAGTTTCAAATGTTGTGCTCCATGTTTATGAAACTAACAAGCCTTGTATCATTGATATACATTATTCAAACATACACGTACGTGGAAATGCATTCCGTTATATTCTAAGCTGTTCCACATTAATGACACAATTGCAAATATTTCCTATATTTTTGTAGTGCCTGAACAATCAGCACGTTCTACGCACTTTAATATGAGAAAATGAAAATGTAAAAATTTGTTTATAAATTGATATAATTATAATTTATCCGTATGTCAAACAAATCTATACAACAATAAAAATGCAAATCATTAGTTCTGGTGAGTTTACGGTTACGTTTTCACAATGACGTAGATATTTGTAGAGACCAAATACAGCGAGGGTTGCCCGACAATAGTACATCTTAAATTGACATAACTATAAAATTAATTTTTCAAGGGTATTTCGGACATTAAAACATTGCATAACTAACTTATTTCTAGAAATATAGCAAAAACGTGCAAAATATTCGAAACAAATTACCAAGTAAAGATATGAGAGTATTTCAGTATGCTATCGCAGTCGCCTTCCAGCAAATGGCTGTGTTTAAAATACTGTTTATTATTATTTCCTGTACTTTAGTAATATTGTGAAAGTAAACGATTTTTTTACGGCACGTGTCGGATAACTGGCGTATGTAGTGTGGATTCAGGGATTGAAGAGTGGTGAAAAATAACTGAAATCGCTGTGCTGTGCAGTGTAAATAGTAAATAGCATAGGCGTATCCAGCTCAAATCGGAAGGAGGGGGGGGGGGGGGCAGTTGTCTAAATTTAGCTTGCTGTATGGCAGAAGGGTGCCCATTAGGGTGGTTCAAAAATGCATTGAAACATTTTTGTGGTGGTATAAAACAACGATCCCATCAAATCGTTTCCAAATCCAAAAAACGTGGGCTCGTATTTTTTTTTGTTGAAATTGTGATTTATACCGTGCTTGTCAGGCCTTAAATGTACAAAGGAAAATGCTTGGGAAGAAGACATTTTTTGGTATTTTTCAAATAATTGTTCGGGGTTTGAGAAAACTAAAGATTACAGGACTCGTAAAGGACTTTCCGAAGAAGAATTTGACCTATTTTACATATGGATTTGACGGCCCTGACCCATGTCCATAATACCCTGAAAAGTGAAAACTACCCTTAAATGAGAAAATTTACATTCTTCAGATAATTGATCCATAATCATTTCAGTCTCTTTTTTCTCATAGAAGTTATTACTATAAGTCTAGTGAAATGTTTATAAACATTTGTCAGTTAATTTACATTTGGTTAAACAAATTCTATTTATTTAAATAATTCGTTATTCTCAAAAATCAGTCTGTATTCTGTTTTCTGAGTTCGAAATAGCAAATTAGATTAGATAAGAATTAATTTATTCCAAGTCTCTTTTTTAACAATAAATATTTACATAGAATAATAATAGCATATCCACGCAAATCTTCCTTCTGGAATGGCCGTAGACCGGGGTCTTTCAGCCCTGGTTTTGTATGCATAGGATTCCTCTTCTATGGCGTTCTATGTTGGGTGTATTTGTAGATGTTGTATGGTTTCGTAAATGGTGGGGCTGGGATATGTTGGGTTATCGTGTTTTAGAGTACCATCTCTGTGAAGAAACATGTGGAGGAGTGTTGGGGGGAACTTTTTAGAGATTTTGATGGAAAGAGTTTCAATTCTAGTAGGCATAGGGATAATGTTGGTAGTTTGATAGAGGGGATCATTGGAGGGGTTATGGAGGGGGTTATTAGGATGGCGTAAACGGGTAATGTTGCGGAGTGCGCTTCTTTCACCGACATTAATGTTGTTTAACGCTGCTCTTGTAAGATTGTCGAAGAGAAGGCATCCGTAGTCTAAGATCGGGCGACATATGGTCTTGTATATGTGCACCGCTCCCTGGGTGCTGATTCCTTTATTCCTGAAGGTGAGACTTCGGAAATGAGCTGCTCTGCTCTTGGCTTTCATTTTTGATTGTTTTGTGTGCCCAGAAAACTTTAATTTCATGTCTATAGAGATTCCCAGATATCTGCAGGATGGGGATGGTGTGATGGTGATATTGTTGCAAAGGATTGTGGGGGAGCTGTCGAGGATACGGTGAAAAGGGATGAAGTATTGAGTTTTTCGCGGGTTGATTTTTATCCTCCAACTGCGGGACCAGGAGACGATTCGATTTAGGAGGGATTGAAGGTTGCGAGATTATCGCCGTATTGTCAGCATAAAGGAGGGTGTACAAATTAGGGTTAAACATCGTAGGGTCGGGGTCGTAGATGTCGTGGCAGAAGATGTTATATAATAAAGGGGAAATGGGAGAACCTTGTGGCACACCTTGTTCGAGATAAATAGGATGAGAGAGGGATGTGCGAAATTTGATGCGGGAGGTTCGGTGCGAAAGGAATTGTCGGATAATATTATTGATGTAGAATGGAACTTTGAGGATAGAGAGTTTGTAGAGGACACCGCGGTGCCACACAGAGTCGAATGCCTTCTGGATGTCCAGGAACAGTACAGCTGATCGTTGTTTATTTAGATGTGCGGTTTGGAGATTGGATACTAGAATGGAGAGGGGGTGTATGGTGGAAGTTTGTTGACGGAACCCAAATTGGTAGGGAGGAATATGTTGGTCGGTGTGTGTTTGGAGTCGGGATTTAAGGAGCGCTTCAAAGAGTTTACCAAGGACAGGTAGAAGAGCAATAGGACGGTAGTTGCTGGGATCTTTTGAGTCGCCTTCTTTTTTAGGGATGCATGAAATTATCGCTGTTTTCCATTCTATTGGGAAGTATTATTCCAGCAGACAGTAGTTGAATAGTTGTAAAATGTAGGTGTGGATATCCGGTTCTAGTCTCCTCAATGTATGCCGAGTTATTTTGTCGTATCCTGGGCTAGTGTTTTTCCTTTGCTTAGAAGTGTTAGATATTCTTCTTCATTGATAAGATCTTCTATCGGGGTAGCGGAAGGGGTTTTAAAATATGTTTCGTGCCATTTATTTATACGTTCGCAGTGGTCGCTGTCAAAATCAGGGTCGTTGCTCATACCAAAAATCCCTTGAAGATATCTGGCGTGGGCGTTTACTATCTCATGGTGATCGCTGTGAGTTATATCAGTGTCTGGATCAATAATTTCTTGTGGAGTATTTGCATTCTTATATTTTGAAAGTTTCCTTATTTCTTGCCAATATTTTTTGCCTTTGCTTTGTTCTATATTGGAACAGGCCTCCATGCATTTTTCGCTCCTGTATTTCTTTATGAGTTCTTGTATATTTTTGTTTAGTGCGTTGAATTTTCTGTTTAGATGAGTGTCTTCGGTGGATTGAAATTCTCTATAAAGTCTTCTTTTTTCTTTGATGAGACGGATAATAAAGGGGGATAGGGGGAAGGAATAATGATGTTTTTTAACTTTGGGGGAGTGCTGCGTGACGGATTCTGAGAGTGTTTTGGTGAAGTTGGTTATGGATGCTTGGTTAACCGTTGGGTTGTTACGGATAAATGCTAACAGTTCGTGGTTAATTGCTTTAAAATTACAACGGTTGAAGTTGGTAAGGTACTCTGGGGAAATGGGAATTAAATTGGGGGCGGTATCTATTTGAAAATCAATGGCTAGATGGTCAGAGCAAAGGAAGGAGACAATTTGAACAAAGTGTATTCGTTTTGCGATGTTAGGGGCGCAGAGGAGAACGTCAGGAGTGGGGCTGGGATTGTTTGCCATGATAAATGTTGGTCTTGTTTTTATTTGTGTAAAACTGGATAGCGTAAGAAACTGGGAGATGTGTTTCTTCTTTCGGACATTTGGGTTAAAGTCTCCTATGATTATGGCGTTTTCGCACAGAGCAACTTTTACAACAATAATTGTGTCGTCTATGTCAGAATGCGGATGTATGTATATAAGAAATATATGGAGTTTCTCTTCGCCAAAAGGTAGAGCGAAGTGAAGGCATTCGTTGAAACAGTTGTTTATTACTGGTGCGTTTTCCTTTTTGAGCCGGACTGAAGGATGAGTCATAGCCACCGCGCCTCCTCCAATGTTTTGGTTTCTGATAGTGCTTGCATTCTGAAGAATAGCCCAGTCACGGAAGGATATGGTTGTTTTGCATTTTGTTTCAACAAGAAGAACACACTGTATGTTATTTTGCTCTACGTACAGCCGGGGAAAATTCAATGGTGACAGGCTTGCCGCTAGTGTACACCAAACGTAGGTCGGAGAATGTCGGTCGTCGTATACCTACCTGGTAGTCATAAAACCGAAGAGTCACTTCTGTTTCATTTCATTTTAAGTTTTCTGTATATAGATGGTATGAATATGAGTTTCGTATTTATATAATATATTTTCGACATTCGGAGCGAAACTGCCGCTCGTAGCTAGAGATTGTTATTCGTTAATATTTTTGTTTCGATATGCAATTGCAGTATTATTTCGTTTATACTAAAATACATAGTAACGTTAGTTTCTTGTTTCTTTCTATGAAAAATTTAATGAAATCGCACAGAAAGAATAAAAATACTTGCTTTTGGCGACTGAACAATTTATTATATAGTGAGCGCGCCAGGTATGTAAATGTGACAGAATCCCTATAAATGCATAACCAAAAATAGCAACATTTTGGATTTATATATTTTCCAACCGTTCGGTGTTGAGTTTGCAGAGTCGGAAAATATTTAAATCCAAGATTTCAATATTTTGGCCTAGCTGCTGTAGAGTTCCATTTTGTCAAATTTCTATACTTTATGTGCTGGTTGTAAAGATATATTATTATTGAATATTGTTAATATCTACTATTATATTAAATAGTACCATTTAATATCAGAGAGCTTTACTTTCAAAATTATCTCGTAAAAGAATATTATGATCAAATATAATTCGATCCGTGCAACGAAGACTATCGTAGCTCAAGTGAAATCCCTATGTAGTTAGTATAGTCTTCGTTGCATGGGTCGATATTATGTATAATATACCTATGTATTATGCAAAGACAACCATCAACCCACAAAAAATGTTTCAGGTTGTCGAACGTATTGCATAAAATATTGGTTTTAGGTCGCACTACATTTTTATCATGTTTCATTTTAAATTACATATAATGTTTAAATTGCAATTTAATTAAACTAGTGGACGTATTTAACGACCTTTTAGCTGCTCATTATAATTTATAGAGGTTTGGACTGTATTGCACATTTATTTACTTAAGTGTTTAAAATGTATTATAAAAGGAATTTTTTTCCATATTTATTATATGTCCAACATTTTTTCCATGTCATTCAGAGTAAAACTTTTCATATGGACCTAATTGTTATTCCAAATCCTTAAAAAGTTACAGCACACTTGAAATATTAGCAAAATAAATTTTTATATAAAATATAATTTCCGGGGTAATGCCACTGCTTTTCTAATTTAACCGTTTTTATTACCAATTGTTATGCAGCAACGGATAACTTTTATGTTTCTTTTACAAATTTTCTGGTGTTCAAATTGACAAGTTGGAGGATTTTTATAATAGCAATTCATTCCAGAGATTTTGTCGTATCCATACCCTACATAATAAATAATATAATTCAATTGATTATTTAATATTAAGGTAAATAACAATTTAATGATAATAAAATAATCAACAAAACCAATAGCACGCAAACATTTTAACAAAACACTTATATTTACAATACACGTATTCATGCCCAATGCACTACAATAATGATTTTAATCATACAAAAGCAAACTTGCCGATATATTTAGTTCATTTGCGATATCTCCTTTGTTTCTGCCAAGTTCCCAAAGGGTGACGATTCTTGCACGAACTTCAATAGACAGGTGATAGGGCATTGTAACTCTTCGAAATTGTGTGTCGATGGCACGAAGTCACAACGTTATGTGATACATATTTTCAATATTTGCCTAATTTGCGGAAAGGCCAGCAAAAAAGTAAATTAAGGAACAAAACGCGACCCATAGTGTAATAAAAATACCTATACCTTTGTGCTTGATCGTCCGGTAGGTCGGCCGCAATACAAAATATTATACAAGGAACTAGTGGACTTGAAACTTTTGCAATACGGCGAAAACGATTGAGTAACATAAATATAGATTGAAATTTCAATTATAAATTTAAATTATTATAAATTTTGAAGTTATTTGCATATCGTTCTGATGTGATATCATTTATATTGGATTGTAAATCCTGCCCTTACATGTTATACATAAAAGAAAATTGTTTGTGGATGTTATTATAGAACGTAAATATATAATTTTAATAAACATAAAAATACCAACATTTTTATAATTAAGCTAAAATGCTGAACAACAACACTGTAGTATCTGTTCTAAAGGGCATATCTGCAGCAAAGAAGAAACCGGGGCAAATACGATTTACAACTACATGCAAAAAATACATTAAATATTACAGTGCACTTTTGTCAGTTTCGGATATCGGAAACATATAAATAGACGAAATTCGATTTCATTCCATAGATACAGAAAAATAAAATGAAACGAAACAAAAGTAACCCATTGGTTTTATGACTTTAGCAGGTAGGTATCCGACGACCGACAATCTCCGAGCTACGTTTGGTGTACACTAGCGGCAAGCCTGTCACCATTGAATTTTCCCCGGCTGTACGTTCCGACCAAGTGAGATTTATTTGTGTAGCTGTTAATGTTGGAATATAAGACTCTTATGTTAGACATTTTCCACATTGGTAACGGTGCCTGTTCGCCAAAAATAGGCTCTGTTGGTGATGGTGTCATGATGTTTTGTAGATCTACCATAATGACGTACATATAACACCCGGAGAAGGAAACTATTGTGTCTATATTGTATATTTCAATAAACCTGTTTTTTTTTTAATTTGTTGATCAACTCCTATCTGTTAATGTACTTTGGTGAATTAACTTTGGTGATGCAAGTATGCAGTATATAGTCATGAATTGTAAGTGGTTTGTGTACTCTGGATTGGTTTGTGATAGTTTTGTTGATGTCATCGGTTTTCTTATTCAGTAGTTTGATTTTTGGTTTGGGATGCCTACTATAGGTGTTGTTGGTCTTTGTTTGCATTTGAATGGCCATGCTCCGTGACCTTCTTCACCGCAACCTTTAGATTTTTCTGGAAGAGTAGTGTTACATTTGTCTGTTGGGTGGGTTCCTTCACATTTTCTACATTTAGTAGGTTCTTGGCATTTGTCTAAAGTATGGGTAAATGAGTTGCACTTTCCGCATGGTATATTGGTAACGGTGGTGGAGCGTTCAAAGGTAGGATATTGTCTATTGCGGTAGAAGAGTCCTTCTTGAAGAAGTTTCTGGTATGCAGCAACCGATCCTGCTATTATACGTATTTTTAGTGTTGGATTTCCTGTTGCTCTTGATATAATTCGTTTACAGTATCTATGTGGGATATTAAGTGATGTCAATGGGTGCTGATCTCGTTGTCACTTATTTCCAAATCCACGCTAGCGATAACAGCAGAGTACGAGGTTTGCGGCATACGTTTTTCGGCTGTGTTGTTATTTCCAGTTTCATTAAAATCTTTTTCCGTCGATCGTTTATTTATGAGTCAGTTTAGTGAATATGAAATCGTTTATTAAACAACTCTATTAATGCACCATTTCTATTAATGCATGATTTGTTATAGCCAATCACAAGACGCAATGACGTCGTTTGATTGGCCAATTGAACATATGTAAATGAAACCTTCCAATCAAAACATCCCGCTCTCTAGAACTGTCAGTGTCAAATTACATAAATTGTCATATAACCTAAAAAGACATCGGCGAAGAAAAATCTATGTAGACGACGCTAGAAGAATACGATCGACGGAAAAATTTTGTAACCAACTCGAATATTAAACAGCGATTAATGATCTCGACAATTAACGCTCTCGCTACGATCGAGCGTTAAACAGTCTCGATCATTAATCGCTCTTTTTAATATACTTTTGTTGGTTAAATAACTATTGTTAAATATTTGCCTTGAGATTATTTAGGTTGTTGTTTATGATTGCTTTAGGGCTTTCTGACTTTAAGATAAATCCTGATGCTGTTTTAATAATTGTGTCACGGGTGTTGAAATTTTTTTGGGGCCATATATTGGAGAGTTGAATGCGGGATAGGTTGTCGTGTGTGGTGATGTAATACGTTGCGTTTTGTGTATTTTTGTGCATTTCTATAAAGCATACATTTTTAGGTTGTGTGTTTGATAGTATCGTTTGGTTGTAATGTTTTGCGTAGTGTTGTTAATTGTATCTGTTTGGGACTGTATCTGTTGTGAAGTTGAGGCTAGGGAAAGTGGTGGTTGTGTGGGTACCTTGAATTCTGTCGTTCTCTTGGCTGGTTTCTCGGCAGAGTTCCGGCGGCCTCTTTTTCTCCCGCCCGTATGTGGACTTTACTCGTCCTCCGATGTCACACCGGCGGATGACATATTGACTTGATTTAATCCCTTTGCAGGGTGAAAAGTCACCTATCGACGATGCCAAATCGATGTATGGTTGTCTAGCAATCCGTGTGACTGTTTTTAGTTAAATTTTCTCTCACTTTTCTAATAGAAATCACGTATTTCAAGAACCTACTACGAGCACGTGTATTGCCCATGCGACGCTTGCTTGGAATTGGCAAATTATTATCCTACATTGTTACATTATTCATTAAAAAATTTCTTCCTATTGTTTAAACAATCAACTATTTCTTTATCAACTTCTTTTCTATTTATGCTAGAAAAGTCAGTTTTCTTTGTGAAATTAACTAATAAATTTTATGTTCGTCATATCTAACAAACTTTTCAGAATAACAGTTGACCAGACCGATCTACAAAAAATGCGTTTTAGGCGAATTGCAAAAAGAAATGTTTCAAGAAATGGCATTTGTTCAAACAAATGCCGTTTAATCAGATACCGATAATATAGACTAGATATCTCGAACATGAAAGTTAATTTCACAAATAAACTGACTTTTCTATCGTAATTAGAAAAAAAGGTTGAAAATGAATTATAATTTATTGTTTAAATAATAGGAAGAAATTGTTTAATGAATAATGCCCCTCTAAGGTAATAAACTGCGATTTCGAACTGAGAAAACAGAATTCAAACGGATTTTCTAGAAAAACGATTTACTGAAGCAAATAGAATTTGTTTAAACAAATGGAAATTAACTGACAAATGTTTATAAACATTCCACTAGACTTATAGTAATAATTTCTATGAGAAAAACGATAAATAAATGATTAGAACGGTCAATTTTCTGAAAATTGTAAATTTTTTCATTTGGGTAGTTTTCAGGGCACTGGGTGGATTGTGGGCGTAAAATCCATATGTATAATATGTCAAATTCTTCCTTGAAAAGTCCTCTATAAGTTTTATTACTTTAGCATAATTTTTCCTAAACCCCAAACAATTATTCGAATAATATCCAAAAATGTCTTCTTCCCATGTAAATTTGAGGCAGCGAAAAGTACAATTAAAATTCCAAATTTCAAAAAAAAACATAACTGTCCACTTTTTTGGATTTGCTGTCCCCCTTGCCCCTCCCCCTGGATACGCCCATGGTAAATAGTAGCTGGCGCCACGGCCGTTGAACGAACGTTACCTTGCATTGTTGTCGTTCGTAGCAGAGGTATAATTACAACCGCGACATGACGAGAATATCTGTTTAATGGTCGTTTTATTTATTTATAAAAATGTAATAAACAGACAAAAGAAAGAAAACTGGGAAGAAAACGTATCTATAAAGTCCGGAATAGCTGTCTGACAGATAGGTATGTCAAATTATAGTCCGTAAAATCACCTATAATGTCTTGAATAGTTATCTGACAGACGTGCTGCTCAACAACCTATAAAGTCTTGAATAGTTAACTCCCAGATTTGCTCGTTTCGGTTTTTATTTTGGGTTTCTCAGATAGTCTCCTAGTGTCATATAGTCGGTGCCCATTTGTATTATTAAAGTGGACACTATTTGTTCAATTTTGGAGTGTACGCAGTAGGGTACCAGTTTCCAATCCATTGCAACCTATGGGTAAACCCTAGCATCGCTCACCTTTAATAACTATGTCAAGTGGTTGAAGAATCAATACGATCTCCATTGAGGTTGTTGGTTTTTAATGTCTGGGAAAAGTTTTGTTCCAAATTTTGCCACCTGTAGCCATATCTGTCCTGTAGCCATGGGATTATATTTGGTTTTAGACTACATATCTTCCCAGGGTCTGGTTTGTTGTCATTAAGGTCCGTTTCGCTCTATTGTTACGTGATTGCATTGTCAGTTCCAAGCAGAGTTACCAGATGTCCAAAATTACAGATGTCCGAAATTATTAATAGCTATCAAATTTTATCCGATGATATAGTGATCCAATATTGATTAAATGTGAATTGGATGGAAATTTACATTGAACGTCTACGTACCTAACATGTCACGAAAATCTGTTTAAAGTTAAAGTATCAAGAAAAGGTTTTAAAAAAATCAATACATAGTCGAAATTTTGAAATCAAAGAGTGTAATTTTACTAGCCCACGTCTTTTTCTATATTTTCACTTCCACCACACCTATACGGATTTATGTCTCATGAAAAGAGTTTCGGTTTAATAAATTCCTGTAAAAAAATAATTTTTAACAACTACGCTTTTAAAAAAAAGCCGAAAATGTTGCAAAAATTTTCGAAGAAGTGCCATTCATTTTTAGACGGATATTGAAAATTGTTATTTTATTGCATTTTATATGTTTATAAGCGCTATTGCTCCGAATATTTGACAATTTAGGCTGATGATGACTCAATAGTGAATCGAAACCGGTTCCTAATATAAATAAACTCATCAAAGGATTAAGAGGGTTTTCAATATCCCTTTATACTAAAACCTTTGAAAATAGAGTACTATTCGAACCATTCATTTTATTGATTTATGCCTCGTCAGCGGAATTTTCATGCTCCGTCGATACATTTTTGGTACTAATGGTAATGAAATTACAAAATTAATTGTTTCCCGGTTATGCCATGCGCCAAAATTATTAATTGCTGACGTTTTGCAAACCATGCTGCTGGCTTCTTCCTAACTAACTGAATATATGTCATTATGATTTCAGAGTTTTAAAACTGCTTTTTTGCGTTTACAATCATTCTGTCCTGGAATCGCTGCCTTTCAATAACCAGGCACACATGCCATACAATCCAAAAACGACATTTTAGCAATTTTTATCGTCAACATTAGCAAAACTAAATTTTTCAAAACTCCGTTGTTTGCAGTTTTTCAAGTCGGCCTAATAAAACACAACGAAAATGCATTGGATGCAATAAAAAATTTAAAGGATGACGCAATTGTTGGCAAGAAAACATCAATCCAACCTCAATACTATCTCAAAGAACTAGATCCTCCAACAAAGTTGATTAGTCTAGCTTAATAAGAAACAAATTAAACAGCCTTCCATTAGGGGCGTACGTAAATTGTATGTACTACATTCTAAAAATAAACGTATCCAAAAAGTAAAAAGTCTGATCTTTACAATGAGCTATAATTTTCACCGGGGATATGCGGGGAAGTTTATTGGCGAACTTTAAGTTTATACAATTTTTGCTACGTTGTAATAAAAATTGCAAAAAACATGTTAAATTATTTTATGTCCTACATGATCATAAAGTGACATTTCACATCTTAGATACCGGGGCAAAAACTGCTTCTTAACGCCCGCCCTCGGGCGGGATTCTTAACGCATGCGCGGGCGTTAAGGGTTGCCATGGTTATATGTCAAATATATCAAATATTTGTCATTCAAATTGTAAATTTTAAGTCATCAATGTCAATTATTGGCGATTAAGGTTATAAGTTTGACAAGTAATTGTCTGTATTGTCACTCAACTCCGAAGTGTTTGTATTGTTATTCAACTCCCATGTTCAACTCCGTAGATACGCATGTCACTTGATAACGTCAAAATATTTATTAATATTGTTCAATCAGAGGAAGAAAACCATTGTAGGACATAAAATTTTGTATGCAGCTCGGGCATTACTTGATGTTTATACCCTCGGGCGACTAAAAAAGCTCTCGGGCCTATCGGCCCTCGAGCTTTTTAAACGGACGCCCTCGGGGCATAAACATCCGTGTAATAACTATAACTGCATAGAATGAATTATAAAACGTATTTACATACCTTGAGGAACACTCTTCATTTGCCATAAATAATATAGTTATTGTCAACAAGCCCACAGAAAATTACAATTGCTCGTAAATTACAATTTACTGTCAAACACCAAAACATACGCTTTGCAGAAATCGAACCTTTGAACTGATATCATTCTTAACCGGTTTAACGAACATTTTTACAATTTCCGATTCTTATATGCGAGTGATCAAAGAAATGTTATGTACTGTCAACTTTGTTTATTTTGAAAACTATAAAATATGAATTTTTGCCAGCTTTTTGGGAATTTTCAACTAAGATGGCGTGAAAAAAAAATTGGGTTTCTTTTTCTATGATTTTGCGTCCCCCATGGGCCTATCGCTTTACCGGGGCCCGGTGCAGATTGCCCCTACCGAACCCTCCTTACTACGCCACAGTGTGACTAGTTACAAATTAGTAATTACTTATGGCGTTAGGGTAATACAGGTGCAGGTAGAAATGTATGATGTATGTGAAATTATATAGAGTGGGCCACTTAAGACGCAATTGAACTTTTGTAGTACTCTGCGCTCAGGTAGAAGTGAAACTTGTATCGACATTTCGGAAAAATCGGGTAATATTATTAACACAACTGAGCACCTTAAATTAAAATAAAAAAATAAATTAAATTTAAAATAAATTGTAAAATTTTTTAAGAAAAGTTGAAAAGTTAGAAAGTTGTGAGTGAGATTATAAGAAATTCAGAACTCTCCAAGGAACAAATCAACCACTGTTACACTACCCCCACCGTCCTGTAGTATCCTAAATATGCAAATATTTCCCCAAATTTGCGTATTTGTTTTACGTATTTTTATTATTTTGGCTGAAATTATTTTATTGAGTTATTGGCATGCTTTTTTGCCATTTATGACTAATTTGTGATTTTTCACATAAATGCCATTTGTTTAACCAAAGTATATAATGATTGGCGTCCATATCGTGATTTGTTAATTATTACGATATGGTTTAAAAAATGGCCATCTGTTTAACAATAATATACAAAGTGACGTATTTTTATGGGTGAAATTATTGAATTATTGGCATGTTTTTCTTATTTATTTACTAATTTACAATTATTTAAACAAATACCATTTGTTTAAACAAAAACATGCAATGTAAGGTATATATTTTAATTTTTCTCTGTGGAAATTATTATTGTTAGATTATTGGCATTTCTTTTGTAATTTGTTAATTAATTTGAATTTGTTTAAACAAACATCATTTGTGATAATGAGCAATGATAAATATTTTTTTGCAAAAATTTTTATTAATGGATTTATTGTCATTTTTTGTAGTTTGTGAACTAATGTGTAACTAGAACCTATAATAATAATAAAATTAGTCTAATAAAGGGTTTTTAAAAACTATAATATATGAAACAGGTTTGCACCGGTTTCTTTACCATATTACATACATATGTATTTGCTTTCTACGAATACATTATTAATAAAACACTAAATAATAACTCTAATAAAAGTGTTTGTATAAAAATACGCGCGCGTCTTCCCAGGAATCCACTATCACGATAACCACCAAACTATAAAACACAAACTATAAAAAAAATTTACAAATTGAAACTATTGCAAATTAATTAAGACATTACAAAAAAGATGTTAATTACCCAAACATAATTTAAGCAAAAAATAGAACAATAGTACCTACGTAACATTGTATATTATGGTTTAAACAAAATAATTTAGTATTCGATAGGCTATTACGGAAATTAGTTTCCAAATATAGGTTTTGGGCCCGCTATCGTCGGATAGTTGATTACTTACAATTTTATATTTACAAATAATTTTCTGTGTACTTTCTCCAGCGTATAATTATAATACTTGAAACACCATACAAAATCATGACATCATTGTAGCTAAAGTCAGTCATAGTTCGCCCGAATAAAAGTCACTCTCCCAACCACCTAAGCCTCCATAATTACTCTAATACTTGTCAGGGACCGTAAAAAATGACTAATGATTGGATTTTAAATTAGAGTGGCCGAAAAAAAAAATGGGTATTGCCAGAATACCGTATGACATTTTGTTAGACTGATGACCTTTGTACAAAAAGTTTTTCGGTGCACTTTCTCTGATTACCAATTCGTTTTATATGCGCTATGTTTTAAGTAGATCACGTCCATATGTGTGATCTTAGTAAGATACGTAGGTATATGGAATGTAATTCAATATCGCTAATGCCAAACAAAAATGCACGTAACATACGTACACACGTACATACGTACTATCGTGGCCATATATTATGTCCCTTCTTTTGACGTCCAATTTCTCGGAGACCCAGGGGCGAAAAAATTTGAAAAAATTCTGGTGCTGCCCTTGATTAATATGCTACAACGCATAAAAATTAGAAAGCTGTATGTGTTGGCGTTTTCCCGATTTTTCCAAATTATGAAGAATTGGCGCTGTTTTTGCCACATAAATTTTATTCGTTTAAGTTTAGCAATTAAGTACTCCGGAAATAATACATAGATTTGAACGAATTAAAAAGTAAAATCACCTGCGGAATGCTAGCTTTCAATGTGCATTTTTGTAAAATCATTGGATTAGTGGTTGACCCACAAAAAGCTATATTATGCAATGCCAGCCATTCCGTTATTAGAAGAGCTAGAATAATGAAATATAGACTATAGGCTACCCAATAATTCATAGGTTTAAAGTTTATTACATAATCATTGTTTATCTTGCATTTTTCATTTAAAAGGTCGTGCTAAAACTCCGCGTGAATTCCGACGCTCTACGGTCTTTGGGGTGCTGCGGGGAAGGGAGACGTTAGCGGTGCAGTCATGTGGAAGAGAACCGACACAGCTGGGAGAACCGGGGCAGTTTATTATCAATACACAAAAAGAACCATAACTTGACAAGGTAGTAATTTTAACTAACAAATAAATTCTTAATATTTGCATAGTTTTGATTATAATGTGACCCGGTACGAGAGAAATCTCTTCTATCGATTGGCGTTTATGTTTTCTTCAGTTTTTATACAATAAGGTTGTAAACAAGATTTTGATGGAAGCGGATAAATCTAATAATATGGAGTTAGCAGATTTTCCGATTAGTGGTGAATACTAAATTAAGCTTGCTTGATAAACCCAAAAAATATTTAAAAAGTATGCCCGATTTTGTTATATAAATATTCAAACTATTATAACAGTTTCAACAGTTTATTTATTAATTATATTTAAATACATGCAGAAACAATATAAAATAAATACCAACTCTTGATATATTACATATATTACAAACGTCAGTCTGAGGGTATAAAACTTAAAAATATCAAAGAACTTTTACAAATTTAGCATCGTAAATTTGTAGACACATAGAATATTTTGCAGTTCACTCATTAATTTTAAATGCTAAACCCGAAACCCGATTTAAATTGCCAAGAATTCGCATGGGACTTCCAAATGCCTGTTCGTGGTTCTGTTATCTTATTGACTTATTTTGCCATTATTTTTTAATTCGGTAATCTGTCGCCGGATATCCAAATTTCTTTGGCGAGGCATAATCGCTGTGTCGTTTTATGTATTGTGTCCGTAAACACTAATAACTATAGTAATGCACGTGCGATCCGCCACTACTGGCAGCGTCGCTGTCGATCCCTTCCCCCGCTCGCCCCAAGGACCGAAGAGCGCCGCGTCAACTGCAGCAATCATGAGATGCTTCAACTCCATCTTTTGTAGGGAAAATGCAAGATAAACCATAATTATGTAATAAACTTGAAACCTATGCATTAGTGGGTAGCCTATAGTCTATATTTCATTATTCTAACTCTTCTAATAAAGGAATTGCTGGCATTGCATAGCTTTTTGTGGTTCAAGCACTAATCCAATGATTTTACAAAAATGCACATTGAAAGCTAGCATTCCGCAGGTGATTTTACTTCTTAATTTGTTCAAATCTATGTATTATTTCCGGAGTAATTAATTGCTAAAGTTAAACGAATAAAATTTACGTGGCAAAACAGCGCCAATTTTTCTTAATTTGGAAAATCGGGAAATCACCAACACATATAGCTTTCTAATTTTTATAAGTTGTAGCATACTAATCAAGGACAGCACAAGAAATTTGTAAAAGAATTTCGCCCCTAGGTTTCCGAGAAAATGGACGTCAAAAGAAGGGACATAATCTATGGCCACGATAGTACATACTAGGGCTTCCAGTCCCGGGATTACGGGATCCCGGGATCCCGAAAATAATCTGTTTTTTCGGGATCACGGGATTATAAATCTAAATCCCGGGATCCTAAAAAGTTAACTTTAAATTATTTTCTTATTTTTTATTAATTAACGAAATGTGGGCACTGACCTACAATAAATCAATGAGTGAGTATCAGTCTATAACAGCACTCTTTCTGATTAAATTAAGTATCAAGCATAAAATGTTCGTTTACACCAACATGTTGCTATAATAGGAAGAACAGATTTTGCAAGTACTAGATATAATTCGATATGGAGACAAACATGTACGTTTTCATCAACAGGAAAAAAAATTAACGCAAAAATAAAGTAATTTGTGGCTGATTTCTTTACCTGGATTCAGTGATGTACTACAGAATATAAAATTAGTAAATAGGTAATGAAATACAGCAAAACAGTTTCTTCCAGTTTAAGGATTTTACCATAAACTAAAAAATATAGTATTTTCGTACGAAGCATCTCGAGTTTGTGATGAGCTGTGACAGTGGTAATATGGTCACTTTTGACATTTCTTCATCGCACAATGATCGGTTTTTTTAGTGGAAAAGTTTTATCAGAAAGGGCACTTAGATCAAAAAAATCTATAATGTATGGTTGGGGTATTTGAACTGTATTTGAGAAAACCGAAAAATGTACAAGTATCTAATATTAATTTTTGTCATGACAAAATATGGAATATTTAATATTCTAAGAAGTTTCACTGAATATTGCATCAATTTTGAACAATAAATAACGTCTTCACATGAATAAACATCCATGACATATGAATTTTAAAGTTATCGAATTTTACCTTAAAGAAGAAAACAAAAATACGTCAAAATGTTTTATTGGCATCAATACGGAAAACTGAAAATTTAGCTCGATCAAACAATTTCTTTTGCCGTGACTATGCTTGAAACATTTTACAAAAATACGAAATTTTTTAAACAAATTTAAGATGTAAGAGCAAGTTATTATCTAGAGTATATATTTTGTTTATTATTGATGTCAATACGCAGACTTTGACACCTTTGGTTTTCTACTTGTTCAATTTGAAAACGTTGATCAAGTTTCGGGGTAAAAGATATCCACTAAAATATATTTTAGACGTTTCTTACTAACTGGATTTGTCATCCCAGGCGTTTTGATGCGGCAATTTTCGCTTTTCTCATGAATCCCGGGATTACAAAATCTTTAATCCCGAAATCCCGGAATCAGTATATTGTCCGGGATTGGAAGCCCTAGTTCATACGTATATACATACATACGTACATACTTACATACGTATTGTACATACGTACATAGGCGATTTTTACATTATCAGTCGTAGTATGTGTGTATGTGCGTGTGCGTGCGCGTGCGCGCGTGAGTGTGCGTGTGCGTGTGCGTGTGCGTGTGCGTGTGCGTGTGCGTGTGCGTGTGCGTGTGCGTGTGCGTGTGCGTGTGCGTGTGCGTGTGCGTGTGCGTGTGCGTGTGCGTGTGCGTGTGCGTGTACGTGTGCGTGTGCGTGTGCGTGTGCGTGTGCGTGTGCGTGTGCGTGTGCGTGTGCGTGTGCGTGTGCGTGTTAGTTGTACGGGTCGAGTAGTTCTGGTGTACTGGATACTTGCAACCATTTCAGAGTAAACAAAACCAATCGATGCTGAGAAATTCGCTCGCTCTTGGGCTAGACTGCAAGCGTCGATACGCTGTGTAGCGGTACCAGACGGTTGCGGCCTCGCTTCGGCTCTGGGCCGTTTAGCCGACTTGCGCTTGGAATTCTCGATAAAATGCTCGATATTTTATTTGATTATATGTTATAGATCGTTGTATATTGACTATTACACTATTATTTACACACAATTAAACTCTGTTTGCTTCCGTGTTATTTTTGGTGGTTGCGCAAACCTGCAAACCAATGCACGAGCTGCCACTGGTGTGTTTGGAACATTATAGTATCCTTCGCAGCATATCGGTGAACCATTATGAAGACAAGCAAAACGTTTCTACACACCAAATGTTCACTGAGTTGTACGTTTGTTCCGGATGGTTTTCCGTGTGCAAAATAGTTTGGTGATATCATCATCTGCATCATCTTGTCACCCTGTCTACAAGAATTCCGAAATTTACTGTTTTTCAGTCTAGTATAACTTTATTCCTTGTAAAAGGGAACCTAAACATTCCTAACCTAAAAGTCTTGTTGTCGCAACAAATCAGGCGTAACTTCAGTAGAACAGTTAGAACTAAATAAGAACCATGATGATTAGAATACGATATTACTCGGAAGTAATCAACCACTAAATATTAATTATGACGTATCTGAGAACAAACATTGATTTCACTTAATTTTACATAATTTCATATAATTTTAAAACAAACGCGATTGAAAACAAAATGCCATTTGCCTAACCGCGATCTTGGCAAATAGATTTGCCTAACCACGGTCTTGGCAAATAGATTTGCCTAGGCAAATAGCTTTAAAAAATATATAAACGTTTCATATCTATTTGCCAAGGCAAATAAAGTAGCTTTTGCCTAGGCAAAAGCTCTTTGCAACTCAATCGGAGAAGTACGTTAACCTTTTGACCATTTAGCGTGAATATGTACCTAATAATGTGATATTCTAGCACATTATATTACTATTGACGGTTATAATATTTGCCGAACAAAATTGTATAAAACTTCCGGCACAGAATAGCCATACGTGGATATCGCGGTATAGACAGACGACTAATAGTAATTAACAAGTAACAATTGTGAAGGGGTTAATTTTGTAGTTTCAATTCAATGATAAAATAAAATGCAAAACATTAATTACCACGGGAACAAATATTATTTCTATTGACTAAGTATCGGAGGCCTGATTGGGCCCCCGAATTGGTGAACGGCGAGACCATCGTCAAGTCCGTTGACACCCAGGCTGTTGAAGGTTTCCTGCAGCCGAAATTCGCGCAACGCAGTTACATAAGTAATGCGGCGCAAAAGCGCGCCCCACAGTCTCATTATACTGCACATAGGATTGCCAGGGAAAAACACTTATACACAAAGCTAAGCCGAAGGCCGACTTTTTAAGTAATTATCTGGCGCAGGTATTGTCGGCCAGCTCACCATATCCACAGGTTATTGACTTTTTTACAGCGCTAACATAGTTATAATATTACGCCTTCTGTACCTCTTCACCTTGTGGCAATCATTGCCATTGGTTAGATGACGTCCTACCACGCTAATGAATACAAATCAATACACATTTTTCCGCGAAACGTTTAAACGTAGAATTTAAAGTTTTGTTCAGCCTAAATTTTAACATCAACAAGAGGAACCTATCAATAGTTAGACACAAAAAGTTTGTAATTGATAACTCATTGTAACACACTACTATCGAACCTAACCAATGTGCTTAATTATTTCATACGCATTCTTCAACTTCAATTGACCTCCCTTCAACATCACGTTGCTTTTCCCGATAATCTTGATGCATTTGTTTCAATGTCCTGAAATAATCTTTAAAATAGGAAGACTACAAAAGCTTCGTACAGAAAATTATATCAAATATTATGTATCTCGTAATTTCATAAAAGTTGGAAAAAATAAGAATATTATTATTGATATTATATCTATCACCAAATAATATACCCCTACATTTTCAACCTTTCACTTAAATGTGTACGAACCGTGCGAACCAAGATTTCGACATGGCGCGCAGCTTGTGCAGTAAATAGGCAACCAAACATAGATTGCAGCAAATGCATTGCCTACCCAGACGGATATTATCGGAATTAAATTAATATTGCTATTATCTTTACTAATTAAATAACCTTTAGGGCTTTCAACGAAAGCATGTATGCGAAAATACTGTCATACGTTCGATAATTACGTTCAGTATTAAAAGTTTGAAATGTCATTCTAAGAAAAGACGTACTTCACTGGGCGCATTTAATTTCTACATCAGAGGTATAAAAATAATGCTATTGCGTCCAACCCACGTCAATTTATAGGAATGATCTGTAACGTATGCGGAAAATAACTGCAGAAATCGATGAGTAATTTTCAGCTGTCGCGAAATCTACTATACCGAGATATGTATGTAGAATGTTTCTGCTTGATAAAATACGAAACGTGTCGTCTATATTTCTGGACTAAAGTTATTAAGACACACCAAGTTCGAACTAAATATAAATAAATATAAATATAATTTACTCCTACGGTTATTTTTTCTCTTACCATCTGATCTAATTTCAAAATGCAAACTTGGGCGTGTCAAACATCATCTAGACAGTTAACGAGTATTGTAACCAATGCCTATCATAACCATAAACATATACATTTTATGCAGCGGCTGTTGTATCTCGAGTCCGAGATAGATACGTGTCTATCTTTAAAAACTCGGCTAATTGTGAAGACGACAGTGGGATACAAGCTATCTTCCGCGTTTAGTTGCCACGATTCTAAAGTTAGCTCAACGGCCTTAAAAAAAGCATGATGACAGAAAGTACTAGGACACCAGCGCCGCTGTTTAGGGCTTAGGGCAAAGTCACAAATTATGTCTAGGCTTTCAGAAAATCAATTTCTTATAATTGATTAATTGACAATATTTGCAAACCAAACCAGAGTTTCATTTTCTGAATTCTTAGTTTGCAAGAAATGATGGAAACATTCATTCAATTAATTATCTCTAGAAGGTTTTGTGCTTTCTCCTGTTCAATTTTCATATGCAAACAATCAAACCCTAACAATAAATACTTGAGATTAATTGATTGGTACTGGTACCATGGGCGCCGTTACATATGGGCAGGATATGGGCTGGATTTTGAGCCCAACTATACCCAAACTATTCGGTGATGTACCGGCGCTTGCCCCCCGCCATGAATTAAAAAAATCCTACTGATATTTTATATACTATAGTATTTTGTGTAGTAAGACAAGAAAGTGATTCCTAATCGAGGCTGGGCACATTTTGAGGCCCCGAAATCAGTTTTTGCGCGACACCCCAAGCATTTTTATCCTAATGATGACTATACCGATTATAATCGTCACCAATGTCAGTTTCATTAGATTGTTTACGTCCAGTTTTCATCGTGAAAGACTCACAATTTTACGATTTTCCGCTGTAAGTCCAAAATGCCCATGTTTGAGCTTTCATTTAATCATACTTATTAGGTTTAATTACAGTAGAACGTCAATAATCCGAACCTCGGTAATCCGAACATTCGCTAATCCGAACACCCAAAAAGAAATAATAATAAAATAAATCACTGCGTAACCTAGGGAAAAGCCATTTTTGTCTGTTCCTGTTTACAGAAAAATTTTGCTTTTATTTTATATCTTCTATCCAATCCTCGTATTTTCCACTATTTAGCTGCAATATTTAATAATAATCCGAATCACATTCGGTCCCAAGTAGATCGTCGCTCTACTGTAATAAATAAATAAATCATAATTAATCATAAATAAGTTATAAATAAATCCCTTCGATTACCCTTCCATGTCGCTTTGATGTCCCTTCGATTTTGATTTTTTGACATTCTTATAGTTTATGGAGAGCGGAATCGAATGGTGTTGGTTCTATTAAGATTGAACTTCTATCCAATCTTATTTTCTACTGTTTAGTTGCAATATTTCATAATCCAAAAAATTTGATAATCCGAATGACCTTCGGTCCCAATTAGTTCGGATTTTCGACGCTCTACTGTACTTCGCACCTTTTTGCACTGCTCAGCTGTTTATCTCAAATATAGTGGGTGTTAAAAATAAGTCCAAAATATAGATAAAGTGTACTGAACTTTTTAAAAGGCACTTTTTAAAAGTGCCGTCCTATGATACATGGCATTATTTTTCTGCTGTTTGTAAAATTGGTTCAATTTTCCGACTCTCCCCAACGTTCAAACAATACATTCCCGGACATGAGATCATTCAAAAAATTGTCTACTATGGTCATACAGACCATTCATACGGCTTATACATAACAACAATACGTATAATAGTATAATGATAGCAATTTTGAATTTCGTTGTCGATGATCGTTATCACAGAATTTTCAAATTTGTCAACTTTTCTTTATATTTTAGTCATTGTTTTCCGTTTATGGGGTTACATTTTACAATAATATTTTCACCTTTTATTAATTACCAATTTGTTGTTAAGACTTTTTATCGGATGCTCGATTGACACGATTATAGAATTAAATTATCAATTGTGTTCATTTTGTGCCGGTATTTTTGGTTTTTAAATGTGCCAGTTGCTCATTATACATTAGGCCTTGCTCGATGAACACGGGCTGGAAATTCTTATAAAAAATTATCAATGTTTACTCCAGTAATAAGAATTCTTCAATATTGGTTGGCAATCAGACCAAATCTAAAATTCTAGGGTAAAAGTTCTATGATTCTGAAACAAATATATAAATACAAATAATATTATTAATAAAAATTATTAATTACACATTAATAAACGGTAGAAGGGCAGCAAATTTTCAAAATTCACAAATTTCAAAAAAAATTCACTTTATATCAATATGCTATCGATTAGTTGCCGAGCATACAGGGGTAAGAACCGTGGCTAATGACATAAAATGTGTGAAAAATGACACAACCATAAAATCAACGGAGATCTTTCAGGGTGAATGCAATTTAAATTTAACGAACAATATGGGCTATTGGATTTTTTTTATATTTTTATTATTGTCATGTTTGTTGTCTCAATTTTAGAATCCTAACTAATAAATACGAATATGTCTCTATCAATGCCATTTACAACAAATAAAACAACGAAAACACTAAACAAAATAATTAATGGTATAGTCATTTACACTACGTCACCTCTTATTACTAAAAAAAATGTTGCCCCCCCCCCTGGAACATTTTGTAACGGCGCCCATGACTGGTACTGCACCTAGTTTGTGTACATGCAGTTATTGCGGTGTGTAGGAATTAAACTTAAAAAAATATATTTAAGTACATTTCAAAATTGTTATTTGTTTGATTTTTGTTGTTGTTGGATTGCGTAGAAATGTATCTTTAATTTTTGTTTTTTTGGAAAATTAAGTACCTATATCTAATAGAATCGGTCATTGTTTTGATATCGGCTGGCAAAAGTTAACTAACATTTATTGATTGTTAGTCTTACCATACGTTCCGGTATGACCGGGACAGTCCCTGGTTGATGCATCGTTTCCGGCGTCCTGGCCGGGTTGGTATAATGTCCCGGTTAAAATTCTTAACATGCTTTTATATCAGTAACAAATCACTCAGATCAAAAGATCGATTGGTACCTACCAGTCGCCATGCAGGAACAATTGATGTTAAACTGGGGAATCAGGCATTATTTTTCAAAAATTTAGCCTGTTGGTCGGCAAAACACACTCTTCTATCTTTGAAACAAGAATTAGAAATAAAGAATTTTGGAAATGTAAAATTGCCCTGTCATATTTTCTTCGTCTTTGAGAGCGATACAAATTGAGAGTAAAACTAATTATTATGATTTAGGGTTAACAGAACGTTCAATTGTAACTAACCGATTAATTATTGTGACAATATTGTGAGGTGCTGAAAATTATTTATATTTTTCAAAATTGCTGCATGACGGTATTCCATACGTCAAAATGTAGACTCTCGATTAGTTAGTCACCCTGTCACTTTCTGTATCGTTTAACTCCTAAATTACAATAATTTGCATATTGCAAGGATAAGCTGCGCAAAAATTCTTATTTTGTTTTTAAAAGCTTACAATGATTGTTGTATATTTTTGCTTCATATGTTAAATTCTAGTTAATTAATCGGAATTTGCCCATGTACTGGGGAATTTTCCCTATAGGAACCAAGCCCTAAATCGCAATAATTAATATTACTTATGTGGGTATTATGGTAGAATACAGTTTACAGAAATACAGAAAAATGTTTATAACGTTTACAAAAACTTTTGATATCTTTTTCTCTTCTGCCAAACTGTAGGTTGAAGTTTTGGTTGGCAGCTCTACCAAAATGTTTGGAATTATTTAAAAATATGTTGTTTGACGCAATCCATCATACAGCAAATTGTAGATAATTAGTTGTCGTACTCCTTTTCATGAATGGTTTGCTCCGAGGCGAACAACTAGTAAATAACGATATTGTTACATTGTGTGGGTCAAACTGAACACGTAATATACATTACGGCGTTCTGCAAGTAGTTTTGTAAGCAATTTTGTATATTCGGCAAAGCGGGCACAACCAGCGACGGTGGCGCCCAGCAGTGGAGAAAACTGAACTTGTCTTGATAAATGAATGAGGTTATGTTGTGTTTGTTGTTTACAACTATGGCGGTAATAATAACCATAAGCAACGTCGATCACCACCCTTAACTTTGTTATACACATATAACAATCAAGTAAATCCACCGAATGTATAGTGTTTTCGTAACAAACACAATAAGTAAACAAATAACGTATCTATCACAGAACCGCCATATTGAATTAACGCAGTGCTACCTATAGTCCGCGATTTCTCCGAATTTTGAATTTAAGTTTGCAAAGTTAAAAAAATATCATTCAAATTCAAGTATTTCCAACAGGATTCGTGATAATGCAGTATTTCTGTCTAATTTGAATCCACTAGTAAGCTCAATATGTATTGTTCTGCAAAATAAATGAATTTTGGTACGGAATGCACAAAATTTTATGAGGTGATACAAGAAGAACAAAGTTAATCAAAAACACTTTTCATTAAAAAAAAAAAAAAAAAACATTTAATACTGCAACTGTCATAGAGCAAATGGTGTTCGTTGGGTGCAGGTTGGGTGCTATCAATTCTACTTCAACCACTCTGCTTTGACTTTACTCTAAGCTGCTCGTGACGTCACTGTGCCCTAACCTGAGCAATATAGAGTGAACCCAACGAA